>CAUYUJ010016712.1:180000-195000 GCA_963575745.1 Prorocentrum cordatum
CAAATAGCATTCGTAGCATGCGACACTGGGCCGTTTGCAATTTGCAACCCACTTCAGCTGTCACAGCCCAACTGGAGGCTTCATGCAAGACAGCGGGTGTAACAACTACTGCAAACAAGCGCGATCTCGCCTTCAGGGAGAAACTGTGGTTAGTCAGATCCGCTCTGTTCGCCATGAAAGCCTGCTGGCCATGCCTCATTTGGCGGTCAGAAGCCGTCGCGCCAGCATTTTGAAAGGCAACCATCCGCTCAAATACTTTACGGGAACGCTCACCGGCAAAATCTCGATCTCCACGCCCTCAATTGTGATGTGGGTGCGCCGGCCCCTTCCCATGCCCTTCATGGCGCTCGCGAAGATCTTCGCACTGTCCGAATGTAACTTGAGTCCGACAGCTGCTACCACGCCGTAGACTTCATCCAGCACGCGGCTGATGTGTTGCGAGCCCTGTCCCGACAACATGATATCGTCTGCAAACCTGAGATTCGTGAGCCTCGACAAACTTGTATACCCTTGCTGACTTATGTACTTCCGGGCTGCCCCCTTCTCCTTCACTCCCCTCGTGATGTCCTCGGAGAGGGCTTGGAAAATCAGCGAGCTCAAGGAGTTACCCTGCCTGGTGCCTCTGGTGATCTCGAACCGTCTGCTGGCGGCGTCGGTCCGCATTTCCCCCTCTTGCCCACAGTACACATGAGCGAGTAGCTTGATGTACGGGAGAAGCACGTCCTGCTTTGCCAGTGCGTTCCAGCGAGCTTGGTGTTCGACAGAGTCGAGCGCCTTCTGAAAAAGTCCAGAGCGGCGCACCAAAGCGGCATCCGGTATTCCTCTGCTTGCTCTTGTATCAGCGCGAAAGTGAACAGATGATCTTCGGTGCTGAACGCGCTCCAGAAGCCAGCCTGGTCGCAACATTGGTTGGCACCTCGAATCGGCGACAGCCCGCTGTATAGAGGCCTCGAGAATACTTTATAGAAGACGGGGGCAACCGCAATCGGCCTACAGTTACCAACTAGACGTTCGTCTCCGGACTTGTAGATCACTTTGATAACAGTTTGCTTCCACGTAGCCGGCGGCGTCACGTCCGGCTTCAGGCTGAAGCCGGACGCGACGCCATTGTACACGCACGTCAGAACGTCGAGCAAAGCCCCGCCGCCCGCAGCAAGCATCTCACCGACTATGCCTTGGCAATCTAGACACCTGTTCCGCCTGGTCTGCTTCAGAGCTGATTGGTCCTCACCTGTGCAAAATGCTGGAATGAAGCCTGCTTGTTCCAAGCTGGCCAGAGGAGATATTGATTGTACGTCGCATTGCGAGCTGCACAATGTATCATACGAATCAGCAAAAATATTTGTCCATGCCAACTCTAGATGTGACGACAGTGTCTCCATCAGACCATACATGGCACCATCCGCTGTTTTCATACTCGATCCCACCTTTGGTATGTGTTTGATCCCAAAGAAATTGTCCAGCATGCCACCGATGCGTTCATCAGCTTCCGCTCGCCGTACTACCCAGACTGCCTTCTGTATTGCCTTGCTCACCAAGGCTCGTTGCGGCGTGTCTTGCAGAGGTACGCTTTTTCTTTTCTGGATCAACTCCCTCAGACGCCACAACAACCGTAGCAACCCGGGATGCCGTTCTCGATCACGCCTGCGAGAGTTAGCAGCAGCAGCTTGCAACATTGAAGCCTCTACCTGGACTGTCCGATCGCTGGCCCCATGCTCAAAAGATGCCTCTCAGAGCTCTTTGGTGAGAATGGTGCAGAAACCAGCTGTGGATACAGTGCACCAGGATACCTTCTTGATCTGGTCATTCGCGGTATCCTTCTTGGGCGTGGCGTTCGAGGTCATGCACCTGCTAGCGACGAGCCTGACAGCACCGTGGTCGGATCCGAGGTCCAAGTGCGCCCCAGAGTCAAAATCTCGAACTCTTTTCCAAATTTCCTGTCTACCAAAATGAAGTCGATCGGCCTGGGCCGTCCCTTGGTGGCCACATGAGTCTGCCGCTTCTCTGGAGGCTTGGAGAAAAATGTGTTGCGGATCACAAGTTGCTCCAAAGTTGCCCATTGTTCCATTCACTGGCCTCGAGAGTTCTCGCTGCTCAGACCACACCTTTCGATGACCTTGGGGTCATCTGTATCGTGGCGGCTCCCAGCTTGCGAATTGAAACCCGCTCCCAATATAAAGCTGTGTTGGTTTGATGTTGCTTCTTTTCGCAATCCAGATACAGCTGTGTAGCGACCATTGCTCCATCTGGTGCCTGATCTGGAAGTGCGCTGACGTCCTGACACTGCTACCTATGTGCGCCCTGGCTGCCGCCTGGAAGCCCGTCCTGCCCTCCGACGCCTCCTCTGCGATGCTGGCCCGCGTGATGCCCTGTCGGCAGAGAGCGCTCTCGTTTCGGATCAGCACTGAAAGGATAGCTGCGACGAACCACCTGTCCCACAGCCCGCGGCGCTGGAGGAAGTCCGACTGACCACAAGCATTCTGGAGTTGCCTGTCCTTGCCCTCTATCTGAAAGCCCCCGTGGAAGGAGCTTTCCAGGCAGAGCACGCTCATCTGGCATGCGCGCGCCATGTCCGCGACAGAGCCAAAAGACCGCGGCATGCCGTAGTGGCTTTTGACCCCTCACAGCTTACAGCTGCACGCATGTACGTACCCACAGACGGCGCCAACATGGTTTGAATGAAGAGCAAGAGCGCGGACCGAGCAGATGAGAATTTCTCAACAGGGCGGTTGGGTGTTTGGGATCCGCCTAACCAGGGAAGTCCTGCGGCGATTCCCCGCGCGGGAGGGCGGTCAGGGAGAGGTCATTCTTCTTGGGTCGGTCTTGGGCCGTCTTCGGCCGGTATTGAATGTCTTAGAATGGATTCCAGGGGGTTCAGGGCGAAGTAGGACGAATATGAGGCGAGGGAGCAAGAGGAAACAGTTCCTCGCCTTCCCCCGTCTCATCTTCCTTCACTTCTTCCTTCTTGTCTTCATCTTCCTCCTCCTCCTCCTCCTCCTCCTCCTCCTCCTCCTCCTCCTCCTCCTCCTCCTCCTTTTCCTCCTCGCCCTCGCCCCCCCCTTGTCACCCTACCTCCTCGTCCTCCTGCTCTTGCCGTTTGGCCGTCTTAGGCTCCCGCGGGGCCCTCATGGGTATCGTCGGGGCCCTCCTGGGCTGTCTGGAGCCGCTCTTGGGCCTTTCTTTGTGCCCTCTTGAAGCCCTTTTGAAGCCATTTTGGGCCGCGTTGGGGCGATAGTTAATGCCTTCCGAACCCTATTGAGTGCTTTGACAGCCGAAAAAAAAGGATACGATAATCAGACAATAACCAAAAGAAACTCTGCGAAATCGCTTGGCTTTCGGAAGCCTCTCAGAGGTCATCGTCGGGCCTTCTGGTCCAACATTGGGAGCCTCTTAGGCTGTGCTGGAAGCGTTCCTGCTGTCCCTGGGCGGTCTGTGTTCAGCTGGAGGTCCACTGAGGCCGCCCCAGCGCTGTCCGGGGGCCACCAGGCACCCCCCCTCTGGACCCCCAGACACTTGACACTGAAAGTGTGTACCCAGGGGGGTGGGGGAGGTTTGGAAAAGTGGGCTGCCCATGGGCCTGGTGACCCGGGTACCGCTTACAGGACATGTGTACGTACGGCCATCAACAAATCGATCACAGAATCGAACACAGAATGAGCGAGACCGTACTATTTGAGAATACGCCTCGCATGTGTGTGTGTGTGTGACTGGCCTTGCCTTGGTAACCACCTGGCGGGGGAATGACCCATCGTTTGAATTACGCATGTGCCATCCGCAGACTGGCGAAGGCGTCGTCCTCTCCCACGAAGATGTTGAACGCGCTGCGCGAGTCACGCTGCACCTGCGTGGGCGACGACGGCGGGGGAAGCCCGGGGAGAGGGAGCAGGAGAAATGTGAAGACCTGGCCTGATCCGGGCTCCGAGAGGGAGCGCGCCCTCACGCCGATCGGCGGACTGCCCCACAGCAGACAAGACTGAAGCGCGAGGGCAGAAAACATGCGAGAAGGAGGAGCGGGCGAAGTCGCCAGAGGAAAGATGAGGCAGAAGACAGGGCAACTACCTTCGCGCTTCGCGCTCCACGCAGCGCGAAGCACGATTATCTCCGCGCTTTCGCGCCGCCCACCTCCAGAACAGGATGAGGGACCCGCGCCTCACGCTGAAATCGCCCAGGCCGCGAAGCGCAAAGCACGACGAACTTCGCGCCCTCGCGGTGGCCCTGCCAGAAGAGGGCTGGGGCACGGAGGGTCCCTCTTGCCCCCCCCCCCTCGGCCTCCCCTACGAGGCCGATGTGGCATCACAGCAGCAATTCGGCCCCTGACTTTCGTCCTGGGTTCGGTTCCGTGAAGTGATGAATTTCGGGGTCCTTACGTGGGAGGAAACATCACTTCACTAATCTGGGGCCCCTGGGGCCTCAGTGGGCCCTGGGGCCCAAAATTAGTGAAGCGCTGGTTTTCGGGCCTCGGATCCCCCTCGTCCTGTCGCCGTCGTCCTGCCCCGGCCCGTCTCTGGCAGGGAGCCACGGCGCCGCAGGGCTCACACTGCCGCCCGGTGACCCGCAGGCTGTGGGCGGCAGGATCGCGCCAGGACGAAGTCGGCGCTAGCCCCTGGCCCCAGGAGGTGTCTCCCTCCTCCTCCTCCTCCTCCTCCTCCTCCTCCTCCTCCTCCTCCTCCTCCTCCTCCTCCTCCTTCTCCTTCTCCTCCTCCTCATCCCCCCTCCTCCTTCTCCCTCCATCCTCTCCCCCTTCCTCCTCCTCCCTCCCTCCCTCCCTCCCTCCTCTCCCCCTCCCTCCTCTCCCCCTTCCTCCGCCGGTCCACCTCCGCCTTCCCGTTCCCGTGAAGCAGCCTCCCAGGGGTCTCTGGACGTCTCCAGGAGGCCCCTGGAGGCCCGAGAAAGAAGGAGCAAAAATACTGCTGCCCCCAGCCACCGCTCCCACGGGCCCGCACCTTGGGACCCACCGCCCTTGCGGATAAGAGGCCCGGCTGCGCCGCGCCCGCTCCCGCTGCGGCGGCGGGCCCGGCGCAGCCGCGCACCCCGTGGAGCGCCCCGTGGGCGGCGCACTCTCCCCCCACGCCTTGGCAACTTCTGCGGAGGAGGAGGAGGAGGAGGAGGAGGAGAAGGAGGAGGAGACGGAGGAGGAGGAGGAGGAGGAGGAGGAGGAGGAGGAGACGGAGGAGAAGGAGGAGGAGGAGGAGGAGGAGGAGGAGGAGGAGGAGGAGAGAGGAGGAGGAGACGGGGCTGCGCCCCTGCTGGAGCCCGCCGCGTGGGCTGGCGCTGGGGCCCGAGAGGGGGCTCCGCTGCCCCCCGAAGGGCCCCAGACGTCGTGACTTGTTCAAAACGTGGGCCCGCCGAGGGCTCGACCACTCTTGGCGGCGCGCACAAGGGGGTGGAGGGAGGGGGAGGGCTTCTTAGAATGAGGCTGCTTCTTAGAAGGCGCCAGCCTTACGTCTGCAGAGAAGGCCCGCGGCTTCCAAGAAGCAGGGGTGCTTCTAAGAAGCCCTCCCCCCTCCCCCCACCTCCCTCTGCGCGTGGCTGACACTCCCCCGGGGACTGGCTCCTTTCGTCTTGGGCTTGCTTTCCGACGCGGCGGCTCGGGATTCCATGGCGGGCTCACCGGTGGCCACAGCTCGGGCCGCCACCCGCGGCCGCTCGGGAGGACTCGACTCGGGCACCCCCGGGGAGGCTCTCGGCGAGGCGCGGGTGCTGGAAAGCATGCCGAGGCTGGAAAACCTCGAGGAACCGACGAGAACACCCGAAAACCTCGCACTTCGAGCCTTGAAGGCACACCTCCTGCGGGGCCTCCCTCCCACCGACCCAGAGCGCCTCGAAGGCGGTGCCGATTACGGAGAGGCAGATCTTGGGCTGGTAGACGTCCACCACGGCGTCGGTGTAGGCCTGCTCGAACTTGCTCACAAGGATCTCCCAGGGACAGAGGGGAAGGGGAAAGAGGAGGAGGGAGGAGGAGCGAGGAGGAGGAGGAGGAGGAGGGAGAAAGAGCGAGGAAGTGGGAGGAGAGAGGAGAGAGGAGGAGGACTGAGAAGGGAAGAGAAAGGGGAGGGAAGGAAGGGAGAGCGCGGAGGAAAAATTCGACGCGGAACTGCCCACGCGTGCACCAATTTCCTGGCGCATTCCTTTCTGAGTTTTGGGGTGTCCGCCAGCGTGCCTGGCACGTTGAGGCGTGGCAGAATCGCCAGCGCTGCCTGGCCGCGTCTGTTAGAGGATGAAAAACCTGCACATACATAGACTTTCGACAATCCGCACGCATTTTCTTGGATCTGTGCTGGACCCTCCCTGGCGCGCGGAGCGCGTCAGAGGCGGCGCCGGAGGCGGAGCAAGGGGGGCTCGGCGCCGATACAAGAAATCAGCGAGGAGCTCCGAAGGTTCATGTTTGCGTCACTTTGATTCCCTACCTGGGGTCTGCCTAGAAGGGTTCTTACTATTAGGCTTAAAGGGCCGGGCAGTGGGGTTCGCCCCGGGCGGCTCCCCCGGCATCCGCCCCGCGGTTCCCCCAGTGACGTTCCCTTAGCTTCGCGTTGCTTATCTCATCTTAGCTTAGCTTATTTCATCTTACTTTAGCTTAGCTTCATCTTACCTCAGTTCTATCTTAGCTTAGCTTACCTTCATCTTAGCTTCGCTGAGCTTTAGCATAGCAGAGCACAGCATAGCATAGCGTAGCGTAGCATAGCATAGCGCAGCATCGCATATCATAGCCTGGGTGTAATCTTAGCTTATTTTAGTTTCATATTAGCTTAACTTAGCTTAGCATAGCGCAGCGCTGCATTAGCATAACATAGCATATCATAGCATGTCATAGCATATCATAGCATAGCCAAGCATAGCATAGCATAGCATAGCATAGCGCAGCATATCATAGCATAGCATAGCCTAGCCTGGCATAGCATAGCATAGCATAACACAGCATAACGCAGCTTAGCATATCATAGTATAGCATAGCATAGCTTAGCATAGCACAGTGCAGCATGACATAACATAGCATAGCGTAGCATAGCATAGCCTATCATAGCGTAGCGCAGCATAGCATAGCATAGCATAGCATAGCATAGCGCAGCATAGCATGGCATGGCATAGCATATCACAGCATAGCAACTAATGCTGCTTTCCTAGGGGCTCCAACTTCTAGGTAGGGTCGCACTGGGGTAATTCGTTGAAGACTTGCAAGTGCTGCCTGACCAGGTTCCTGCAAGTCTTCAAAGAGGCCGCTCCCCCTCTCAGCGCTCCCTCGCGAGAGCCCCCCCCCCCGCGCCTCCCGAGCCTACCCCAGGCACCTCGACGCCGCTGGCCCGACGCCAACATGGGGTTCTTTCAGGGCCTCCGGGATGCACAGGATGGCTTCGAAGACGGGGCAGGCCACCAAAGCCGCCAAGATGGTCCGAGATTTACGCATTCGAGGATGTACCCCTTGTTACCCACCAGCCCTGGGCGGTCTTCGGCGGTCGTCGGCGGTATTCTGGCGGTCTTCGGCGGTCTTCGGTGGTTTTCTGACGGTATTCGGCGGTCGTCGTCGGTTTCCCGCGGTTTCCTGCGGCGTTCGGCGCGAAAGCTGGATAGTTGCGGTTCAGAAAGGGCCCATGATCGAGCACCTAACAAGATGCATCCAAGACGGCCCAAGACGGGCTAGGATGGCCTCGAAACGGCCCGAAAGGCCTCCGATACGGTCCGAAGAGAATATCCAGGAGGGCCCGAAGAGGTCAGGTCAAACTCATGTGTCCCCGACGGTTCTTGACTGATTTGGGTATTCTCGCCGTGTCGGGCTTCTGTCTGCCCAAGACAAGTCCAGAGGCCTCCAAGACGGCCTTAAGATGGCCCAAGAGAGCTCCAAGGCGGCCCAGATGGGGCGCCGCAGCCAGCCCAGAAGGGCGCAGCGACGCAGCACGACCAACCGACCGAACCGAGCCGACCGAACGCAACCGCCTGCGACGCAGCCGAACCGACCGAACCGCGGGCACCCCTGGTTCCCCAGTTTGCGCCATGGCTGCGGCGCCGAGACCCTGCAGAGCAAGGCGCCCCCGCGTGAGAAGAGAAAGGGCGCGGGCCGACGGGGGCCTGGCACGGCCTGCGGGAGAAAACCCAACGCACCGAACGGCTGTCCCCTCGGCACTGGCGCGGCTCGGCAACAGAGGATGTGAAGACAGGCCGCCCTCGCGCGCTAAGGCTGGCAGTCAGCCCACGTCCGCTGAACTCGCTGCCGGGTTTGGGCGGGGGCACTCAGCCCTCCGCCCCGAAGCCCGCGGTGGGCTCACCAGCGCGCTTGCCCCGCCTGCTGCCGATCCCAGCCCGCCACATCCGCCGAGCCCTGTGCTCGAGCTCCGAGCATGAGGACAGTGGGCTCGCGCTCCGAACACGAGGACAGTGGGGAACTCTGGGCGATCCCAAGACATGTCGCCGCGCCGTTTGTCCTGAACGCGCCCAAGTGGACGTAGCCGACACCACGTAAAACCCACAACAAACCCTGCGCCCCGCGCCCCGGCAAACGAAGCCGGCACCGCGGCAAACCCACGGCAAGCCCATCGCGCCCGAGGCGGCGCTTGCCCTGGTGGCCGAGGCGCCCTCTCCAAGACGTAAGGCCGCGCGTCGGAACAGAAGGCGCGGCGAAGCATGAAGAACCCCTCGTGCCAAAAACCGTTTCCGGGGTCCGCGGGCTGGCCGGTGGCCCACCTCCGCGGCGCTCTGCCCGTGTGGGCGGGCCGCCAACTGGCCTGCGCTGCGCTCTCGACCCCGCCGGGTGACCTCTGGGGGTGCCGTGCCGGCGTTCGGCCTCTCGCCCAACATCGGGCTTTCCCAAGGGCTGCTCAAGGCACGCCGTCTCTCCGAGTGCTTTCCTTGGTGACCGTCGCGTGCCACTCCTGTTCATCCTCTCGGTATGGTCCGTCCTGTTGGTTTTCTCCTCTTCCTCCTCCTCCTCCTCCTCCTCCTCCTCCTCCTCCTCCTCCTCCTCCTCCTCCTCATCATCATCATCATCATCATCATCATCATCATCATCATCAGCATCATCATCATCCGCCTTTTAATTTCCCGATTCTCCAATCATGTGGAAGATCCCTCACTGAGACATGCATGCTGCACAAGGAAAAGAAGGGCGGGGGGTGAGCGCGCCCGTCCGTCGCGGCGGCCGCCAGATCAGACGACGACGACGGCCCATCACCTCCGCAGAACAACACTCCTCCCAAACTCTCGGATGGACGATGGATCTACACCCGCTCGGAGCTTCCTCAAGCTCAGGCGGGAGTCCTTATCCCGAGCGTGGCCAAGACATTCAGCTGTGAAGTAATTCGAGCGCTGGGCCCCGAAGGCCCCACAACGACCACACCACACGAGCCGACCCCCACCAAGCAACAATGAAAGCGAGCCGCGCGCTGAACGGCCCATCCTTGTTATGTCTCTGCACGGGAACCTACATATACTGGCACGACTACCTGTCTCCCCGCACAGACCGCATTCACATGTTCTTTCGTGCTCACGCGGCTCACAGAGTGGCCAAGCGCTTCAGGCACCAGTTCGAGAAGATCTGGACGAGATCTCACCTCGGCCCGCGCTTGTTCAACACCTGGGAGGCCGAGTTTGGAAAGGCAATTCATCGTCTCAGGGATGAGGACGACACTCTGCTTCACATCTGCTTCCTGCGCGGCAGATAGCCGCCGGACTGCGGGGATGCGACTCAGCTCCTAGCTTGATCCCAGCCCAAATTCAAAAGGCACTCCATGGTCAAGGGCTTGGGTCCTGGACAGGTAACTTCTAACCTTGGTTAAGCGATTCGCGCGCATCCCTGCGCACCTGGCCTCGGCGAAAATGCCGCACCAGATCTCACTGAAGGAGATATTGGCCAGGTCTTGCTCCGGGCCTTTTACCCGCACGTCTAGGACCGCCATGAGTCCGCGGCGATCTCAGTCTCACCAGGGCCCAAGTGCCTAAAGGCCACGAGGAGAACATGCCCCCCCGCCCCCGCCGACTGGAGCGGGCGGGGGAGGTGGCCACACATGGACCCGACAACGTCACCTCCGACATCGACGGCGACGACCCCCCAGCCTCCCAGCCCGCACGAGCGAACAGGTCACCGGTTGGGCCCAGGGCCGAGCCGCCCCAGCAAATCTCGCACGCATGGGCCCAAGAGGGGGGGCACACAAGCCATTGAACGCCGAGATCGACCCTAGGCGCGGGCCACGTCCACTCAGGCGACGGAAACAAGGAACGAGCGAAACCAGGCTCGTCGTCTCTGACCGCCCTGCCTCGCGCTAAAAAGTCCTTCAAATCCAGATTCTCACGCGCAGCACGGCAGCCATCACGGCCAACAAATCCATGCTTCGGAGCGCCGACCAGGGCGCCACACCACTTACAGAGCGGGCTCAGGACGCGGCGCCCCTCGAATATGCCCTGACGGGTAGCGCAGCCTCCAGCTACAACTCCCGAAATCATCGCAGCCTCGGCTCCACGGCCTGCCGCTCGTAGGCCTTGGAGCTCACTCACAATGGGCTCGAGCATAGGCCCAGCCGAGAGACCCCCGACCTCGGCGGCGGTACTTTAGACAAGCCCTCGCCGGGCATTCTGATCGATGACGACGCGCAACGACCTCTTGCCCAGGGACCCAAGATCCACAGAGATTCCGCGTTTCGCGACCTCGTCTCGGCAACCTCGAACCACCCAGCCAAGGCGACGGAGGGCGCACGCAACAGCTCCAGCAGTTCCCCGCGACCTGGCCCCACCCAAAGTTAGGGGCATTCACATAAGCATCGAAACTCTTCTCAAGCTGGCTTTCCTGGGCCCAACCCCCGTGCAAGGCCTGGCCCCACATCAGAAGGGGGGGCGAACTTGGCGGAGAAGGTGGGGCCGCCCTTGGGGCCTCCGCTCAACTGATACTCGAGGGCCCGGGATCTGCCTTTGGGGGCGCCAAAGACGGACTGACCAAGCAACGAGCGCATCTGCTTCAGCCTAGCGTCAGCAATGCCTATAACGCTACTCCCATACGCGAGGAACGGCAGATCTCCAGTCTTGACCACCCCCGTGGCTCCCTTAAAGGAAGAGCGGGGCCCTCGAAAACGCATGACCCACGGCTTCAAACTCCCCATGCGCTCCTTCTGAACCTGGAGGCACCGATTGCGCTGCTTCATTGAAAAATCCACCCCGAAGTTCCAAGTAGCCCCCGCCATTCGGAACTTCCAGTCCTCGATACACGCCATAATTTCCTCCCCCACCGCGCTGTCAGCAGCGATCATCAAACCCTTATCTTTGGAAATGACGAAGTGCAAGCCCTGCAGCTGCAGGAGCAGGTACCGCGCCGCTGCCCGAGTCTCGGTCCAAGCCGAGCTGTCATGCCCGCGGCGTCTACGGGGGCGAGGGGGGTAAGTTTCACGGGGCTAGTAGCGCGCACAGCCAGCAATGACCCGCTGGAAGGCGCGGATGACCCCCGAGGCGGCGCGGCCCATCTGGAGCAACCTGGGGGCCCAGCACATGCACAGGAGGGGCCTGAGCCTTTTGGTGGGGGGGGCGGCCATGGCGCACAGCCGCGCGGGCCAACAGGACGCGGAGAACCTTTGCGCCGGCTTTCGCCAGGCCCACCAGGACCGCTCCCGTTCCAATGCCGACCAGGCCCCCAAACTCGGCGGCTCGCGCTCGCCCCCAGACCGCACGCCCGCAACTCCGCCCTTTAGCACCGCAATGGCAGGGGCGCCCCTTGCGCCCCCCCCAAGCCACGGCCTCGGCCCGAGTGACTTCCCCGGAAACCTTGCAGATGCGAGGCAACAGGCCAATGGGCCGAAAGCCTCGATCAGGTTTGGGAAACAGCGCTGCGAACATGAGCGCCAGCTGGATCGGGATACGGCCTTCGGACTCGCACCAGAGCCAGATCGCACACTGGGCCCCCAACGCAGCGCCCGAAATCTTGGACAGGTCATGAGGGTGAACCGCATCAGAACCAGGCGCCGCGCACTTCGTAAACTGGCGGGCAGCTACTCGCACGCCCGCGGGCTGTCGGAGGGCGGGCCCCAGCCCACCAGGCGCGCCCGACGACCCTCTGAAATCTCCCATCTGGTGGCCCAAATACTGGATGGCATCAGGGAGGCCCGCGGCCTCGGGCGGGGGCGCCCAAAAATCCCCCAAAACACTTTGCAAGTGGACCATGAAGGCCCCAGGGCCAGGGGGGAGCTCCAGGCTTGGCTCCTTCATGCTGCCATCCGATGGGGGCCCCGGTGCATTCACGGGCGGCCCCTCCCCCATTCTTGTCGGCCTCTCGGGCCCGCCCTCGCCATCGCGCCCCCCTAGAAGTCCTGAACTGGCGTTCGGCAATAGCCCGGGCCCTAGTTCGATCCCCGGGCCACCGCCAACTGGCATATCTCTTGATGATCGGGGAGGGGGGCTCGGTCAAACGGGCTCGTCCCGGGGGAAAGGGAGAAGGCGGGGGGGGGGCCCACACCCCATCGATCCGATGGGTTGCCTTACAGGGTGACTGCGACGGGCCAACGAGGGCCAGCGGGGGCCGACGCGCCACGCCCCACGCTCGTCACCGTGGGCGCAAGGGCGGCCGCGCACACCAAATAGTCGATAGTCTCCCATCGCTGAGCAACCGAGCGACACGCGGAGACCTGCGGCGCCGCGCCTGCCCCCCGAGCCTCTCGACCCAACCGGCGTCGTGGAGCGCGGCGGGCTCGAAATCCCAGCCCCCCCCCCCATGCCGAAGGGGGCCCAAGCTCGCGCGGAACCTCCCCCATGCGCCCGAGCTAGAGGGGCCCGTCCCCCCCCGAGGGGGTCACCCAGGGGAATGTAGATACCCCCAAGAACAAAACCCCCAGGGGCGAAAGCATCGACCCAGGCGAGGCCACACCGACGGGGGAAGGGGGGGGGGGGCCTACCACGCGCAGGCACATGGCCCACACCAATGCGTCTACGCACGGCGGCCCCAACCCCACTAGACAATCCCCCAGCGCCCGTCTCGATCGAGGGGCGGAAGCAGGCGTTCCAGCCGAAGGACCGCAAGGAGGCAGATGATGGACGCACCGGTCTCGGTCTCCAGACATCGCCTCAGCCGGACGAGCGAGGCGCAGCTGCAGGTCTCGAGGCAGAGCGATCTGCGCGCACCTTCTTCCGCCACCGCGCGGCGAAGCTCGGAGGGCGGGTCGGGCTGGAAAACTGCGGAGAGAACAGGCGCCGGGCAGCACGCGCCCCCGTTCATTTCAAAAAAAGAGACAGGCTGGCTCGAGGCCGAGGTGACTGACTGGCCGTCGTCGCCTTCGGACCCACCAGGGCCCACACCCATGGAGACCTGGAAGCTCGTCAGGGGCCGCGCCCTGCACCGCGCGACGAGGGAGCCGACAGACTCAACAAAACCGTCACGGGCGGGCCCCTGCGAGGAAAACAAGACTGAGCCAGGCACATTGGACGCCCATCGGCCAAAAGGCCGCACTGACATCTTCACGCGGCGCGTCCGCCGAGGTAAAAGCTGCGCAGGCTGACGAAGGAGAAAAGGCCGCAGTCCGCACTACGCGGTCGCCAAGGTTGCACCCAGGACTACATATGCCAAGGACATGCATGATATCGTCGGCGTAGAAACTCGACCTCCCGCTAGCACTGTCAAAGATCAACTCACCTGACTTTGTTGCCGCAAGCGGGGGGCTGGGCCCCGTGCTTCCCCGGCCCCTCGTCCTCACCTGCACCCGCGGCAGCCGCTGGTGCACCTGGTCCTGGTATTTTCGCTCCTCCTTCGCCTTATAGCATCTGTCTCGCTTTGCTTCTGACATCGGCCGGGGCGAAGGTGACCTTGGCTGGGCTCTTGCGTGCACCACTGCTGGCGCTGCCACTTCCTGCTCCCTGACCTCCTGCTGCATGATCATCGCCTTCCCTAGCGCCATCCTCGGGCCTCGCAGCCGCGGCAGCTGCCTGACCTCCTGGATCTCCACCTGGCGTACCTGGTGCTGGCGCTTGGGATTCTCCATCACTGGTTCTGATCCGATTCCGACGCAAGCGTTGGACGTGTTCAGCATGTTCTGCTTCGATACTCTCAACCTCTTCCATCGCGGACTGGAAGAGGCCAGTCGTGGATGCCTGCATCTGCGTGCGAAGCTGCTCCTTCCGCGTCTCCATCTCGGCGATGTCCTCCTTGGACAGCTCCAACTCGTCGCCGACATTGAAGAAGCCCTCAAAGTCGATGGGGTTCGTGACGCCGCACTCACCATCAACCACCGAGGCGAGCGGCACCTTCTTGGGCAGGCCCGCGGCGTCGTTCGAGTTCTTGACCGAAACTGCCTGCGAAGCGACCACCACGGCGCACTCGGCGTCCGCTTCCTGGAGGGAACTCTGGATGTGCTGCACACCTTGGGACTGGGTGGCCACCCAACTCTGATACTGCTCCAGCTTCTCCAGCTCTGTCGATAGCATCTATGCAAGCTGCTGGACCCGCTCGTGACCCTGCTGCGCGCGTTCCCATGGGCTCGCGCTTGAGGTCCTCCGGCTGCTCGCGGCACTTGGCTGCCGTCTCCTTGTCGCCAAGACGCTCAGCGAGGGAGATGCCTGACTCCATATCCTCGATGGAGGCAGAGGCGCTGGACTTGCCATCGGACGTGCCTGCCGCAGAGGCCGCTGCTCGACCTCCATGCGTAGATGACGCACGGCGGGTCGCCCCACGAGAACTCCGACGCTCGCCGCTGCCAGCTCTCCCTGGGAGAGCAAGAGCCTACAAATCCGTGGGAGCTTCAGCACGCGCTTACTGACAGCGCTTGCAGAGAAGTGAGCCATTGGTCATCTGTCTTGCACCCGCAATATGCGCATGTCCACTTCGGAAGTCGCTCATCCTTTCGGCGTCGCCCTTGCGACTGGCCACGGCGGCAACCTCCTGGGCCTCGACCGCCTCGGCCACCTCCGCCGCGCCCAGCCCCCAGGACAGGGGCTGAGCTCCAGGCGGTCTCGCTCGGTTGGTCGCGCCATGGCCACCTGGCGCGACGCTACCCGGGCGTTCCCATCTGGACTGGAGAATGGCTGCAAACGAAGGAACGGCACACA
>CAUYUJ010016712.1:197500-259639 GCA_963575745.1 Prorocentrum cordatum
CCCTTATGAATAACCCCTCCCCTCCGAACCACCAGACTTGGCGTTAGGACGGGCCGGGCGTGTCGCATGAAACGTCCTCACCGTTCACGACCAAGAAACTGGAAATGTCCAACAGTTTCCGCTCGCTTTCAAGAGTGGGCTCCCAAGCTGGCCGATCCACGCTCGTCTTGAACAATTCCAGCAGCTACACGGATGTAGGGCGAATGGTTTTCAAAGTGGGGCACTCGTTAGAGACTTCCTTAACACTGCTTACCGCAAGTATACGGTTCAAGAACAGTCACACGGATGAAGGACGGTTCCAAACAGGGCTCCCACACGAGACATCGCAAAAAAACATGATCCGAAGTCCCAAAATTCTGCAATGGGTATACGAATTGAGGGCGGCTCCTTCGCAGATAGGGGCTGTCGCTGGCCACGTCTGTCAACTTGAGAGAGAGCGTGATCCACCGCCGCTTTAATGTGGAAAATTCCCCTCCCTCTTCCTCCGGAACCAGGGGGTCCCCCCCCCTTCGAAAATCCCCCCTCCCCTCTGGAAAACTCGGGGGGGTCACTAGCGGTTCGAACCCCCCCCCCCTCCCTCCAGAAAACCGGGGGAGGTCACTACCGGTTCGAACCCCCCCCCCCTCACCACCAGCAAACGACTCCCGAATCCCCACCACAGGTCCGCACCACATCCCCCACCACTGACCCCAGCACCACCGTCCACACCACCAGTCCCCACTTTGCCCACCACCGTCCCCACTGTCCCCACCAGTGCCCCCACCACTGTCGCACCGTCCCCACCGTCCCCACCACTGTTCCCACCACGGTCCCACTCTCCCCACTTTCCCCACTGTCCCCACCACTGTCCCACTGTCCCCACTGTCCCACTGTTCCCGCCGCTGTCCCACTGAGCTGTCCCACTGTTCTCACCACTGTCCCCACCACTGTCCCCACTGTACCCCTGTCCCACCACCGTCCTCACCACCGCCTTCACCACTGTCCCCACCACCACCGTCCCCACCACTGTCCCACTGTCCCTACTGTCCCCACCACTGTCCCAGTCCCCACACCACTGTCCCCACCACCACCGTCCCCACCACTGTCCCACTGTCCCCACCACTGTCCCAGTGTCCCCACTGTTCCCACCATTGTCCCCGCTGTCCCCACCAGTGCCCCCACCAAAGTCTCACTGTCCCCACTGTCCCCACCATTGTCCCACCACGGTCCCGCTCTCCCCATTGTCCCCACTGTCCCCACCACCACCCCACTGTCCCCATGATTCCCACCACTGTCCCACTGTCCCCACTGTCCCTGCCGCTGTCCCACTGTGCTAACCCACTGTCCCCACTGTCCCCACTGTCCCCACCACTGTCCCACTGTCTCCACTGTCCCCACCACTCTCCCCACTGTACCACTGTCCCACCACCGTCCTCACCACCGCCTTCACCACTGTCCCCACCACTACCGTCTCCACCATTGTCCCACTGTCCCCACTGTCCCCACCACTGTCCCGTTGTCCCCTCACCACTGTCCCCACCACCACCGTCCCCACCACTGTCCCACTGTCGCCGCCACTGTCCCACTGTCCCCACACGACTGTCCCCACCACCACCGTCTTCAGCACTGTCCCACTGTCCCCACCACTGTCCCCCTGTCCCGAGGAGCGAATCGTTTGCCGGCGGCGGGGGGTGGTTCGAACCAATAGTGACCCAACCCCCCACCTTTTCATGATGGACTGGGGGGAGGAGGGGGGGGGGTTCGAACCAGGGTTTTGGGGGGGGGGGGGAACGGGTTGGGAACCCCCAGTGACCCCCCCCGGTTGTCCGCCAGCAGCGGTAGAACACGCTCTTTCCAACTTGAGGAACTCACCCTGTGCCATTCCTTGAGGTCCGCAGGATGGAGGACACGTGCCTTCCAAACGGAGCTCCCGCCTGAATTGCGGGCCCTCTGGGCACTCGTATCTCAGGGTGGGGCGCTGCGCGCAGTGAAACAGAATGCCCGTAGGGACTGAGGAGGAGGGGGCATGGAACGGGAGGGTGCATCACAGCCTCGCTGGTGCATGTTGGGCTTACCCTGATCCTCCTCATCCTCTTCTCGGCGTAGGAGAAGATAGCAGGAGGATGATCATGCTCTTCCATTTATTGTCATCTTCTCTCCTCCTCCTCCTCCTCCTCCTCCTCCTCCTCCTCCTCCTCCTCCTCCGGCTTCTCCTCCTCCTCCTCCTCCTCCTCGTCCTCATCCTCATCCTCATTCTTCTCGGCAGCTGGAGCTATAACCCGCGTAACGCGGGCTATGGCTTCTCCCACTCAGAACGACCAAGAACGGCGGTGGCCTGCGGGTCCCCGGCCGGCATGCGGGGGTCCGTGGCCGTGTCGAGGTTGAACCACTGCTGGAAGATGCCAGAGCTGTAGCGCTCGGCGAGGCGCTCGATGGGGACGCGGAGGACTCCTGTGTCTTCCTTGTTTCTGGCAAGGATGATGAGAAGATAAGAGGACGAGGAGAGGCCTCCCCCCTCCCCCTCCATCTCCTCCTCCCCATCCCCCTCGTGCCCCTAGTCTCAGCCTTCGGGGAGGGATCGCGTCCAAGATGCCCTCAGGAGGCTTCCAAAATCGCCTCAAAAGAGACGTTTCAATGATTAGTGCCAACCCTCGTGGAAGCAAGGGGGGCATGGGATTTCAGCATTCGCTGCACATGTTCCGATGCTCGCTTCGTACCAGGGGCAGTTGGCGTCTGCTAGGCAGATTCCTGATCCTGCCATCATACATGCACATGCTGGTAAAACACCGGCTCGAGACAGTAGACGTCGTGAGGCTCCTCCCCAAGACGAGAGGAGAAGGACGAAGACATAGACGGCGAGGAGGGCGTGGGAGACCCCGACGGTAGCAACAAGCAGCAGCATCGCCGCTCTCCCGCGGAGTTCACTTCCCGCTGCGAGGCGCAACGTGGAGGCGGAGGGACCGCAATGGAGATGAAAATCACACGCGGATGCATGTGGCCGACTCCTGAAACCCTGGCTCCAAAAATGTTGACGCCTCGTTTTTACTTCCGTCGCCTTCCGCTGGCCTTCTGCCGGCTTCCGCTGGCAAACCCGCCGCCGAATTTTACTTCCGCCGGCTTCCGCAGGTCCTCCGCCGCCATTCCGCGCGATGGTTTGCGCCAAAGGCGAGGCCCTCGCTGAAACGCCTCGTGTGGAGCGCTCGAAACAAGAATGCGGGTGGGAAGCTCGTTTTCTGTCTTTAAGGGTTTCGCCATAGCGACCCCTCATCATCCCGGGCAACACGTATCTGACAGTTCGAAGTGGAAAACAATGGAACAGCCGAATCAAGACTCACAAGGAACTCCATGGCGCCCGATGCTCTCTCCCCATGAGCTTGCCTTCACCGACGCGTCCACATGTCGCGCATGTCCACAAGTTGGGCAAGCAAACTCGCAAGCGACTCGCGCGCGTCTCACAGCCAACCAACTGACCCCGTCTCAGCGCTCTGGTAAACCCTTCCCAGGAGAACAGAGGACAGAACCGCGCGAGGTCTCCAAGGCAGCGAGCGGTCTCAGGCGTGAACACAGGCTCTGGGCACTCGTACACGATTATGTTGAGGATAGTGGTGATGCCAACCTCTCGCCGAAGGCAGCTCCAAGGGTAAGCTTCTGAATATGAGAATCCAACGCTGGCCCCCTCCTCATCCTCCTCTTCCTCCACCTCCTCCTCCTCCTTCTTATCATCATCATCAGCAGCAGCATCAGCAGCATCATCAGCATCATCGTCATCATCATCATCATCAACATCATCAGCAGCATCATCAGCATCAGCAGCATCATCATCAGAATCATCATCATCATCAAAAGTATCATCATCATCATCATCATCATCATCATCATCATCATCATCATCATCATCATCATCATCATCATCATCATCATCATCATCATCATCATCATCATCACAACAGCAGCATCATTAGAATCAGCATCATCATTATCATCGCCAGCATCATCATTACCACCACCGCCATTATCATCATCATCAGCAGCAGCACCGTGATCATCGTGATCATCATCATCATCATCATCATCATCATCATCATCATCATCATCATCATCATCATCATCATCATCATCAGCTCCATCATCGTCATCATCAATATCGTCATCATCATGATCAGCATCGGCAGCATCCGCATCATCACCATGATCATCACCATCACTACCACCACAATCACCACCACCATCAGCATGATAATCATCATCAGTTGTATCATCATCATCATCATCATCATCATCATCATCATCATCATCATCATCATCATCATCATCAGCAGCAGCAGCAGCAGCATCATCAGCATCATCAGCAGCAGCATCTGCATCAGCATCATCATCAGCATTATCCTCCTCCTCCTCACCCTTCTACTCGTCATGCTACTTCTCCACTTTGGAATCCTTCTCCAACTCCGAGAACTGTACTGAGGGGTGGAGGAGCTTTGCCCGAAGCACTGGGTGCACCCACATCCTGCACCTCCACCCCCTGCTTCTGATCTGTATGCGTTTCTTTTCGGAGCTCGGGGGCAAATTCTATGCGCGCACCATCGCCTGCCCATTTCTTCTCCTGTACCCATGGCCCATGACGAATGCAAAGGAGACGCCCAGAGACAATTCCAACGCCAGCCAACCTGGGCCACTCGAGCGCCAGCTTTTGCATCAGCATCCTGATCTTCCTCTTCCAATTTCACCCTAATCTCAACTCACTCCCTTCACCCAGAGGTTTCTGAAGATATCTGGAGGTTCGGATGTCTCTTGAGGTCCCCGGAGGCCCCTGGAAGCTTGCGAAAGCCTCCAGAAGCCCCAAAAGGGAGAGAGGGAAACTCTATGATCGGTCCTCCTCCCCGATCGTCCTCGTCCCCCACCTCCTTCTCCTCCTCCTCCTCCTCCTCCTCCTCCTTTTCCTCCTCCCCTCCTCCTCCACGATCCTCCTTGATTACTCGGATGCTCGCAGCAGGGCGTGCCATGCAAAAACAGCATATCTCAAAACCCTGCCTCCTCCTCATATTCCTCCTCCCCTTCCTCCTCCTCCTCCTCCTCCTCCTCCTCCTCCTCCTCCTCCTCCTCCTCGACCTGCCTCCCCTACCCGCCAGTCGGAAGAAGTAGTTAGAAACATGAAGAAGGCAGGCGGACCAAGTAGATTGGGTTCGCGTCCCGCCCGAAGAATAACAACACAACAAAAACAAGAAAGACAGACCGATGACTGAAGCAGGAGGGCGCCTGAGGTAGACCGGGACCTGAGAATCCAGAAGCACCTGCCTGCAGCGAGCGGCCTGCACGCAGATTGGGATCTGGGAATCCAGGAGTGCCCACTTCCCGCACGCGGCGTGCCCTCATCACCGCCCCTCCCGTGGAGGAGACAGACGAGCGAGAGCCCTGCCTCGCCGCTCGGGGCCCAGCTCTGGGAGGGCCCGGAGGCCGCCCTCGAAGGCCGCGGCGCCGGTGGCGCCCCGCGGGGCCGGGAAAGGCACCGGCGGCGCCCAGGGGGCACGCGAGGCCGAGGCACAGCCGAGCCAAGGGCAGACGAACATCCTGCAGGAGCATGAGACCTTCCGCTGGCCAAACTCGGCGGCGAGCGAAGGGGGGGGAAAGGAGAAGGAGGAGGCCTTCTCAGAAGGCGGCGGGACTTCTCAGGGGCCCTCGCGCCTTCTGAGAGGCTTTTCTGTCTTCGGGGAAGGCTTCACAAAACTTCTCGGAAGACCGGGGGACTTCCGAACCTTCTGAGAAGGCCTTCTCATTCTCACTTCCCCCCCTCGCTCGCCACCAGCAAACTGAAGGACATTCGAGGGTGCCCTCCCCCAAGATGCACCAGGGCATGCAACAAGCACGAAGAACAGCAGGGTGCCCTCCCCGAACCGGCCTCGATCTGATGCCTCGGTCCGACCGTAGAGATCGAGAGGTGGCGGGGGAGAGAGTTGCGAAAGCGAGGGATTGGGATTTCGACGCCGATTAGGCTGTGAGCCCGTCAGCAGAGGCTGGCACGCAGGTCGCAGAACACTAGTCAGACTAAAAAGACCCCGCACGGGCACCACGGAACTCTGAGAGCAGTGTCCTCCCCATCCCTATGTCACCATCCCTCCGAAAGACTCCTCGCCTCAAATCAAGCAGCTGGGCACGCATCGAATCGTACACAGGATCGACTACCGTGTCCTGGGCACTCGGCCACTCGGGAGGGGCAGGACGGAACGGAGGCAGGATGCATGACACCGAAAAGGAGAGAGTGAGACTGGGACACAGATCTGATACCCCCAGCCTCGACAGGAGGGCGGCAACGAGGGGGAGGGTAAAGGTAGGGACGCATACCTAACACCTCCGGCACGTGCGCTCTCCTCGCCACTCAGTGCTGCACAATGAAAGAACGACGACAACACTGTGCAGGCGTACAGTCCGTCTTCCTGAAAACGGAGGGAAGACTATCTTCGGCCCTCAACCCAGGACGCACGACGAGACGGCGGAGCACCGACGGGATCATCCGCGCGCTAAGTCGAGGGAGGAGCACGTGGCGAGGCCGATTGCTGATCAGTCTAGCCTCCTTGTCCTACATGGGGGTTTCGGACAAACCAGTCTTGCCATTCGCGGGAGGCAGCGATATACTCAGCTAGCGTTGCATCTGGGTCGGCTGGACGTCGCGTGGGTGGCGGGGGACTGGGCAGAGGCCCCGGCTGCGCCCACCTACGCACGTGCAGAGCAAGCAGATCAGCGTTCACTAGAGCATCGATGCGAGCAGCTGATGTCACATTCGCGCAGTGAGCGAGAGTAGGTGAAACGACTGGGACTCGCTGCGCACGGGCCCATTTCTACAGCAAGCCTGGTATTCGAATAGAAGGCCCGCCAGAAGGGCCGGTTCGACGTCATGGGCCTTAGCGTACTCCTGCACGGATTCGGCCGCCGTGTCCCCGCCGCCCTCCTTGAAAGAGCCAGTGCTCAGGCAGCGGAAATCCTCCACGACGGCGGCGAGTCCAGCCTGCTTCGCTCGCAGCTTGTCCTGGGCCTCCACCGCGATCAACTCCCTCGCCTGCGCCTCGGCGCGCTCGTTGTCGAACGTGGCGACCAGCGCGTGCCGTGCTTCGCGGGTGGCGTTCTTGTCCTTCACAAGCTTCCTGGCGGCCTCAGCCGTCGCCGCGGCATCCTTGCAGAACGCGCCGCCGACAGCCCGCTCCAAAGCAGGCCGCGCGCGGAGAGGCTACGTTGGCGACCATGTCAGCGGAGCGGCAGCAGCTCCAGAGATACCGAAGCAGGCAAGATCAGGAGGCCCTTGTGGTGGCGGGGCGCGGGCGCGCGCGCCAGCGGCAGCAGCGCCCGATGGACGAAGGTCCGGCACCAGCCCAGCGGCCACGCCACCTCCAGGATGACGAACGGCAGCACCAGCAGGAAAGCGACGAACACCACCTCGATCAGGCATGAACACCGCCTCGATCAGGCACGGCGGCTCCGCGAACAAGGTCGAATCCAGAACGATCAACGCTGACACGAACAAGCGGCACCTCGGATGGCACAGCAGGCCGAACGGGAAGACTGGCTGCGATAGCGAGGTTGGCCACGTCGCTCACGCAAGGCCGGCGGCCGACTCTGGCCGCGCAACCGAGCCTCCGCACAGCAGCGCGAAGCGTCGGTCTCGATCGCCTGCAGCACCGCTGGCCAGGAAAATCTCGCGGCGCGCGGCCGCCTGCGCCTGCTGGAAGGCGCCCGAGGGGGGCGGCGGGCATGGCAATAGTCCCGCGAGGAGGTGGCCAGAATAAGCACCCTGCGCGCTGCAAACGGGTCCTGACCCGGGACGTCGGCTCGAGCAAAAATGGCATGAACCAGGGTGGCCACGAAAAGTGAAGGAAGGGAGGGAGGGGGCGATGGGGGGGAAGGGAGGGACGCGATGGAGGGAGGAGGGGGACGGAGGGGAGGAGGGGAGGAGGAAGGGAGGGAAGGAGAGAGGGGGGGAAGGAGAGGGGGGAGGGGGGGGGGCGCGAGAGGGATGAGCGAGCAAGACAGCCAGTCAGCATAGACCCACCCTTGCGGAACGGCACTTGCACAGTGCACTTGGCCGCAGGACACTCCACAGAGACGCGCGCGCTCTGAGGGCCACGCCCAGAGAGGCGAGAGAAGAGGACAACTGCAGGCGCCCCCACCGGCCTGGCCTGAGACATCTTCCGCGCCCCACCCCCCTTACGACACATGGGTGGTGGCGGAAGCAAATAGAAGATGAAGAAGACCCGGCCGGGCAGACCTCGCAGCGACAGCATTCCAAGGGAGGCAGCGGTAGAGAGGCGTCAACATGTAAACCTGTGGGGAAGAAGGATGAAAATCTGACATGTGTGCACGACGTCAAAATAGCACGGGTATAAGTTGGATTGCCCACTGCGCAGTGCGTTGTAGCTGAAGATGCGCACCTGACGGTAGCGACCGAAAGGGAAAGCAGGATTGTGAGAGCGCGCGAGAGCTCGAGTACGTCGACACGCGTCTCTCGACGCAGACCTGCGGGGGGGCAGGACAAAGGAAGAGAACGGAGGAGAGGACGGGGAGGAAGAACACGTCGACGTGCACCTGCGGGAAGGCGGAGCGCTGCCCATTCGACCCCAGGGGCGCGAGCTCGGGCCAATGAGCGAAACGACGTGAAACGATGCGAGCTCAACCACTGGGTTCCTCGAGGCTCCATTGCCCTGAGGAGCGGGAGCACCGACAACGCCGCCGGCCCCCCCCCGACGCGAGACCACACGAAAGAGGGAAAGAAGAAGAAGAAGAAGAAGAAGAAAGGAGAAAAAGGAAGCACCGCCCCCGCCCAAAATGGGCTGCTCTTCAAGATTAAGGACGCGCCGGCCCCGCCCAAAATGGGCTGCTCTTATCGACAAGGGCTGGACTCTGGCCACCTCGAGCATGTCTTTAATGCTCCGTGGTGCGCCAATTCGCGGGGCTGCGACCGCCCCGCGGAGGTTCCCTATTTGCGACAAAAAGATGGGGAAAGAGAGGAAGGGCTGCGGCGGCCATGGCGTCGTCGGGCTGGCGCCCTCTGGACAGCCCGGGCCCCAGAGATTCCGCGCGGCGCCAGGCACGGGCAGGGGGCGAGCGACCCCTTTGGCACAAATGGCCCCACGCTGCTTCGCAACGCCGGCCTTGGGCAGGCCGCGCCGCCCGGAGAGGGGGCGAGAGAGGAGGGGGGAAGCAGGCCGGCGACGACGAACGCGCAGGCGGGGGGCCGGGGCCGGCGGGGCGAGGGCAGGCGGGAGGGGGCAAACAGAAGGCAGCAGGCAAGGAGCAGAAGTAAAGGGAAGAAGAGGACAAGTAGGAGAAACAGCGACCGCAAGCAGACAGGCCGGGCAAGGGGCCAGGAGAGAAGAGCCACCCGCGACGAGGCAACGGACTCTACGGCGGCGACCTGAGCGGGGCGGCCGCCCGAGCCCAGCACGACGCGGCTTGGCAGGGGCTGCCACCTGCGGGATCCATCCACCGCCCCGCCGAGGATGGGCCGGACGGCGCGCGGGAGAGGAAGGGAGCGGACCCGACTCCAGAGAAACGCGGGGAGGTGAATTCCCACGACCCCCAGAGGCTGCGGGGCCGGAAGAGAGGAGAGGGAAAGGGGCAGGGGGGAAGACCCCCCCCGAAGAGGGACATCCGCGCCCATGCGTTGCAAGAGAAGAAGGATAGAGATCTGCACGGAGCTACAGCGGGGCCCACCGCGAGGACTCAATTTGCGGCTGTGGACGCCGCGAGCTCTGCGAGGAAGAGCAACCTGAATGCGACTGCGACAACCATCAACCGCAAAACAAATCAGAAGGTCACGGACCAGCTGCGGGCACCTATAGGCCCCCGCCATGGACGTCTCGGAATCGTCAACGCGCGCAGGGTAGACTCGGCCCCTGCTCGCCTGGCGCGACGCGCACCGCGCGACTTGCGCGCGGTCCAAACGGGCAAGGATTTCCTCGACCCGTGCTTCTTCAGCATCTCTGATTCTCGAGTCTCTTTTCGAGCCTGGGAGAGGTCCGCCGCCTGCGAGGGCGAAATCGTAAACCGAAGTCGGGTAGACAGCTGGCCAGTTTGGGCCCGTACATCACGCAACTCTGCCAAGGCGCTGGAGTTCCGCAACGCGATCACAGAAATTCTCCCCGCAAGCAACACACGCGCGCTCAGATGCATCACAATGTGAAGCGACGACCGTTCGGCATGACACAGCTTCCAGCAACCGCTCCAAAATGAACGCGCGCGTGGCGACAACACGCACAAAGAGAAGAGCGAGGAGAAAGAAGACAGGACACATGGATGGTGGGAGAGAAGCCATGGACGGATGGAGATAGAATTGGACAACAGAGAGCGAGAGGAGGAGGGCGTCGACGTGCGCCTGCGGGGAGGCGGGAAGGGAAACCTCCCCCCCGACGAAAGACGGCGCGAGAGAATTAGAGAAGGAACCGTGAGAATGGGGGCATATCGAGAGACAGGTCAGGCTCGAATTCGATTGATATCAAGATCGAAGTTGCGATAACAACTGATCAACTAGACAGCGTGAAACGTATCACGTGAGCCACTCCAGGCTCAAAAATTTATGGCGAACATCAAAATGGTTGTCAAACATGTGATGCCAGCATCAAAGTAGCAGTCATGGGATGATGTTTTGCATAGGTCGTACTCAGACGGTTCCCCATGAAAGTAAAATATACGGTATCAAATCAATTCGATAAGACTGCTGGGAGACAGTACACTGATGACGGACCGTCCCATCATCTGAAGCTATTGCGCCGTCCTTCGATTGGCGCTGCACAACTCAGAATGGGCAAAGACGTAACGATGGTCACATGGTCCAGAGGGCAAAGCAAGAACGGCAGATCACCTGCGAGAGAGATGAGCGAGCATGACAGCCAGTCAGCATATACCCACCCCCTGTGAAATGGCGCCTGCACAGGGCACGTGGACGCAGGACACTCCACAGAAACGCGTGCGCCCTAGGGCCGCGCACAGAGAGGTGAGAGAAGATGACAACCGCTGCAGGTGTCCCCACCGGCCTGGCCTGAGACATTTTCCACAGAGGGAGGGGAGGGGAAAGGGGAGGGAGGGGAGGAAAGGGAGGGAGGGAGAGAGGGAGGGAGGGAGGCGAGGGAAGGGAGGGGAGGAAGTGAGGGAGGGGAGGGAGGGAGGGGAGGGAGGGAGAGACGGGGGGAGGGGAGGGAGGGGCGGAGGGGAGGGGGGGAGGGGAGGGGAGGGGAGGGAGGGGGGAGGGGAGGGAGGGAGGGGAGGGAGGGGAGGGGAGGAGAGGGAGGGAGGGAGGGAGAGGAAGGGAGAGAGGGAGGGGAGGGAGGGGAGGGGAGGGGACCTCCCTCCCTCCCTCAATCCATCCATCCCAGCAGGAATTGCTGCATCCCTAAGATTGTGCGAGTCGTGCTGGCCTCTACTGACAGGCTCACTGCTTAATCAGAGCCGAGCTCGCGTGACAACGCCGAAAGACCTTCGGTATCAGGCCCCCGACAAGATCAAAGGGGTCGGCGGATGTGGCGTAAGCCTGCAGAATCAGCGTCGAAATCCAATCCGCCCCTCCCCGGCAGAAGGCGCCGCAGCGGCGGCGGCACCCGCCTCGACGCTGAGGGTCTGGGACCGCCCGATGACCTTGGTGGAGGCGCCCCCGCTGCCCACGTTGCAGAAGTAGAACTGGTCCTCCCGGCGGTGCAGCTCCGTAAGAACGGTTTTTTGAAGGCAAATCTGCCTTCAAAAAACCGTTCTTACAGAGTAGACCAGTCGCTCCTCCAAGCCTTCGAGGTCCCATGGGACGCACATGGACATGCTAGTACTACACGTCCTCCTCGGAGGCGCGCGTCCGACCCGAACAGATAGTATACCCATCTTGTAGTAGATCGTTTCCCGAGCGGTGTGGCCAGAAAGCGCCCGCCACGACGCATATACTATAAGATTTCTCGGTGCGCGCGTCGCCCCTGGGGGGGCGACGCACATATAGTATAAGTATGTTGGGGTGTGACCCCCTCAAATAGTGACAGAATGCAGCAGACCGCGTTGGCTACGGCAAGCTTGTGCGAGAAATTCTGGCCTCCAGGGGCCCTCTCTGGGCTCCAGAGAATGTCAAGAACCGACTCGGGATGCAAAACAGGTCCCGAGGAATGGGTCGAGACATCTGGGGCACGCGTTGTGAAAAAAAACACGACGTAGTGCGTCCAGCATGCGACTAGGACCCTCCATGAGCGAAGCCCTCCCCCCGATGCCTGGACAACAACACGGCGGGGCGGGACTCTCCGGGAGTGAAGCCCTCCCCCCTGCAGAAACAGGAGCTAGCAAGCATGGACATCAGACAGGAAATCATTGCACAGAGGGTGTGAAAGCTGTGTGGTGCAAGCTATGTGGTGTAAACTATCTGGTCCTGTATACGCGGTGCAAGCTCGAGGCGGCAACGAAGCGGCAACGGACGGCAGCGTGGCGAAACCTCGGCGGACCCTCAAGCGCGGTGGGCGGCAACGAGGCAGCCACGTGAGGCAACATGGCGAAACGGCGGGCGGCAACGAGGCGGAAACAGGCTGCAACGTGGCGAAACCTCGGCGGATCCTTCCAATTCCTTGATAACAGAAGTAAGAACGCTCAAGCGCAAGCACTGTTTGGCGACTCAGAGCTCCTAAGTGCAAGCACAGCGCGGTGGGCGACAACGAGGCGGCCACGGGCGACAACGTGGCGAAACTTCGGCGGAACCCCAAGCGCGGTGGGCGGTAATGAGGCGGCCGCGGGCGGCGACACGGCAAAACCTCGGCGGACCACCCAAGCGCTATGGACAACAACGAGGCGGTCAAGAGGCGGCGGCGTGGCTAAACCTCGGCGAACCTCCCAAGTGGGCGGCAAAGAGGCGGCCACGGGCGGTCACGCGGCGAAACCTCTGCGGACCCAACCAATCTGTGGGCGGTAACGAGGCGGCCACGAGTCGGGCATGGGCGGCGACGCGGCGAAAGCTGGGCAGACCTATCCAACTCCTGAATGGCACTTGCAAGAACCCCCAAGCGAAAGCACTATTTGGGAAAACTGTCCGAGGTCTGCGCGTAGCTCGTTGATGGGTGCATGACCCCCCTGGCGGCGCCTCGGGCGCTTCCCCTGGCACGCGCCGGTCTAAGAACTCCGAGCGGATCTCCGAACGCTGATGTTTATGGCGTGTCTTCCACCGACGAGTGCAGCAGGCGAGCGACGAGCGTGCAAGCACGAGAAAGAGAAAGGGGAAGAGGAAGAGGCACCAGACCACCGGCACGCACCACCGAGGAGAAGAAGAAGAAGAAGAAGACGAGGGAGGAGAGGGCGGGCAGAAAAAAAAAATTGAGCCGACGCGGTTGCGGGGCAAACGTGACGGCCTTCGCTGCTCTGTAGATGACTCGTATACACACGGCCATCCTCCTCCTCCTCCTCCTCCTCCTCCTCCTCCTCCTCCTCCTCCTCCTCCTCCTCCTCCTGGAGATGATTCGTATACACACGGCCATCCCCTGCTAAACCCCAGGCCACAGCAACATTTCTGTGTGGCGGCCGTCCCGGGCGATGCCACCGACCAACGCAGCAGGCGAGCGACGAGCGTGCAAGCACGAAGAAGAGAGAGAGGGAGAGAGGAAGAGGCACCAGACCACCGACACACACGACCGAGGAGGAGACCCGAGCCCGAGAGGACAAGTGGCGGAGCAAAGCGACGCCGAGAGACACACTAACAGATTACGAGTATTTACAGGAAGAGGGAGAGGCAAGGGAAGCCATTCGCTCAAAATCTTGACAGCCAGTCTGCTAAGAAATCAATTCAGAAAAAATGCTGAACTGGACAGGATACGGTTCGGCGAGTCGGGTCCAGAACTCCTGAGACTGGGTCGTCACCGGTGAGTACGATGTGGGGCTTCCCCGAGAAGGAGCAAAAACCTTTCCTACAGCTACAACGGGCTACTGCGAGGGCCTCAAGATGATGGCGGGCCCAGCCGGCCACTTTAGCAAATTTCCTCCAGCGGGCTCCGAAGGCGCACATGTCGAGACTGAAGAGCGAAGCGTCGGGGGCTTTCAGCAGGGCCTGCCAGCCGGGGGTCACCCAGACCCAAGATAAGCCGGGATTCTCGAGGTAGACGGGGACGCCCATGGAACGGCGCAGCGACACGAGGCTCAGGGCGAAGCGGAGCTGCGCGTTCCCGATGTCGACGGCCGCCTGGGGCCGTGGCCCGAGGTCGGACAGCCCCCAGATGTAGTCCCAAGAGCGGATGGTACGCGACGAGGACCCTAGCGGCCCATGGCGGGCATGGCTCCAGGAACTGCAGGGGAGCGCGATCCAGATGGCGCTGCACACTCCACCGCGGGCCCAGCCTCTGATGGTCTGGCGGGCGGCCGGCAGGTCCAAATCAGACCAAGGCTTAGAAGCGGAATCAGTTGGCAAGGCCGCGCGCCCCCGCCGTTGAACGGAGGCAGAGAGGCGGCATGATCCAGCGAAAAGCTCCAACACCATCGCAAGAGAAGAACCACCCTGCAACTTGGAAGCGTCGTGCAATTCTGCGAGCAGGCGCCGACGGATCGAGAAAGTCGAAGGCTTCTCTTCGCAAGTGGACGCCCGCTCTAGCGCCCGGGCGAGGTCGGCGACAGCGCGGGGACCGCGGCGCCGCTCAGGAAGGCGGCACAGAGCTGCTCGTCCAGCAGGCGGCCGCAGTCGAAGACGCGCGCGCCTGCTCGCTGCAGCTGGGCGATGGCCAGGGCCTGCGTGACGTAGCGGCGGAAGCTGTTGTCGGACGCCCAGCCGCCGCGCTGCTGCACCTCCCGGGCGGGGCAGCGCCTCGCCAGGGGGTCGACGCAGGCTTGGGCTGGGAAGTCCATCAGCCCAGGCGCGCAGGGCAGCTCCTTCATCATGCCCCCGTTGAGAGACCCCGGCAGGGGTGTCCACAGGCGCGCGGACGGCGTCGAGGTCCGCCGCTCGAGGCTCAGGAGCGCCAGGGCCAAGAGCGCGCAGGTGTCGAGACCGACGATGAAGTCCCAGAGGCCCGTCCTGCCCGCGTGCCTGGTCTGCTCGCACTGCCACTGCGTCAGCCAGGCACCCGCCACGGCCGCAACCACGAGCCAAGGGATCGGCATCCGCATGCGCCGCGGGAGGCGCTCGCCCCAGCCCACCAGGCCGCTCGACGCCAGGCAAAGCATCAGGTCGCCCCAGCGGCCGTTCGGCGGCGGGAAGTAAGGAGGACACGAGGTCCGCGAAAAGCAGCGACGCGTCGCCCCCGCCGCGGCCGCGAAAGCACAAGCAGTCGAGGGAGGCAACGACGGCCACGTCCAGAGGGGCCCAGCTGCTCCAGTCCAGGCGGAGGTCCGAGCAGCACGTCACGAAGCTGTTGACCCTCCACCGGCAGTCCAGAAGCATGCCCATGCCGACCGACATCTGCTCGAAGTAGGTGATGCTCAGCTCCAGACCCCCCCTTTCAGCGCCACGCGCGGGCGGGCGGCGGCCGCCACAGACTGCGGCCCCCTCAGAGCGCCAATGCCATCGTCCAGGGGGGCGGCCAGGCGCGGGCGGACCGAATCGCCAGCGCCCGCCAGGCTGATGGAGGAGACGACCGCCAAGGCTAGCAGCCACATCGGTGCCCGCCCGCTCGATGCACGGCAGCCCGCGCGATGGGCCGCCGGGCGGGTCGAGCTCGCCGGGGGCCCACCCGGCACTGACATGCAGCCTGCAGGCGAGCGAGAGGGCGCGGATCTCCCGGAGGACGCTGCGCTGCTGGGTGGTAACACCGTAGCCTCTGCCGATGGCAAGCGATAACGACGCGTCGTCGACGAGAAAGACGATCCGTCGGCCGAAGGCGTCGGACACGCGAAGCCGACGCCGGAGCGCGGGCCCAGCGCAAGGCCCTCGGCGCGGCAGACGTCGCCGGCCTCGCCCAACGGGAACGAGCACGCGACGGCCCAGCCATCGCCGACCAGCAGGTTCGGGTCGAGCTCACCGAGCCGCAGTCCTTGGTGACCTCGGACGGCAGCTGGGCAAGGCCGCGGAGCACGGAGGCGGCGCTCGCCGACCCCAGCGCGCGCTTACGCGCGCGGGCAGAGTCCTCGAAAAGGCAGCGCAACCCCTCGGCCGCACGGCCCACCTCGGCGACGGCATCGGGCGAGCAGAGCGACGGCGGCAGACTCCTCAGCCCCAGCAAGAAGCGTCGCTGGCCGCGACATCGGGATGCAACTCCGCGCCCGCGAAACAAAAGAAAAGCGGGAGCAGCGATCGCACGTGCCAGAGCTCGCGTCGAACCGACGGCCAGAGCGGCAAAGCCCTGTCCTTCGCCGCCTGAATGAAAGGGTAGACAGCGTCGAAGATGGCCAGCGAGCACCTCTTAAGCAGCATGACCCAGGTGCAACCCCAAGATAAACTCGAGGAGCGCGCCCCCGACCTCTGGGCGCCGCAGGAGCTCCTCGACGGCGCAGCGGGGCCGCCAGGCGCGGCGGGCCGAGACCCGCGCCGAGTGCTCGCGTCCACCAATGTCGAGGCCGACAAAGCTGACCTGGCGAGCGTCGCTGACCTGCTCGCGCACGACGAAGCCGAGGGACGACAGCTCGCGCTCGACCTTCTGCGCGACGGCCTGCACCTTAGCGCGCCAGCAGCCGGCCACCAGGCAGTTGCCCACGCAGGCAGCGCCGGCGGCGGGAAGCCGCGGCCCAAGCAAGACGCCTGCGCAGCGGTCCCGGGCCTGCTGCTCGGGCGCCACGCGGGCGCGCGCGAGGGCGGCTTCCGAGACGCACTGGCAGAAGAGGAGGGGCCGCGACCAGCCCATGGACAAGATGGCGAGCTCTGGCAGCAGGAGCTCCGAATCGCACACAGGGGCGCCACCCATGAGACGCGCCAGCAAGCACCGCCCGCACAGGCGGCAGGGAGAAGAACGCGAAGAAGCCCTCCGGGACCTGCACGGCGTAGAATGCGTTCGAGACGTCGCCACTGCTGAACCACATGTCGCCGCGCCCCCTGCGTCTCCACGGCGAGCCCAGCGCAAGGGGGCGGTCCGAAGCGGGCGTTGCAGACGCGCGCGCCCCTGGCCACGACAAAGACCCAGGAGCCCTCGACGGCCGATGGCTCGCGACAGCCGCGGCACCCCTCGGCTCAGCAGCTCGGCAATGAAGTCGCTGCAGGTGACAGGATGACGCAGCTTAATCGACGCAAGGTTGAACGAGACCGACATCTCGACGCAGAGCTGCTGCTTCTTCCGGCGGGCGAAGCACATGGGCCTTCCAGCCCCGCAGCCACAAACGGTCAGACTCCAGCAGGGCGGACTCCAGCGCAACGGGCGCTGAGCCGCCAGAAGGCCAGGACACGAGGTCCTTGCTGCAAGAAAGAACGCTGCCGCGACCAGCAGAGCATAGCGGGCAACTGAAGCCGAGGTCGGATAGGGCGCCGCGCGGGGCGATGTCGGCTGGCGCTCGGGCAAACTCGACATACAGATCAGCAATGTAGTCGAGGGACTGCTGCTGCGAAACAGAAGCTCGCTTGCGCACGGGCGGCGAGCCGCCCCCGCCCAGCTGGTCGAGCGCATCGATCCCGTCGCTGGCCTAGGCAGTCCGAGCAGCGGAGGCGCACTGACCAGGCCCAGGCAGGGGTCCGTCAGGCATGTGGGGAAGAGGGAGAGCGCTTCGCTGACGACTACTGACCATGGCGTGGGGACCACGACAGCAGGAACAAGGAGCCTGGAGGGCGCCGACGGGAGAAGCCACGGCACCGTCGGCCTCTGTGAGGGAACGGGCGCAGGAGGGCTATGCCTTGGCCTCGCCACAGCCTCCGCCCCACCACCGCCGCTGCCATCGGAAGCGGGCGGGTGGGGCAGCTGCCGCTCCTCTCGCGCCCTGCGGCGCTCCATCGCCATGGCCGAGAGCTGCTTTGCGATCCACTCAGCAGGAGAGGGGGCGACCATGACCCTGGCCCTACGCGTAGACTGCATCCCTGTGTCGTCGCCTCCAGATATGGAAGCGTGAGTGCTGACCAGTTTGATACCGTAGCGCTCCTCGCGGGCCTGCGGCTGCCTCGTGACCAGCTCGATCGCGGACAGCTTGAAGCCACCGACTTGGTCATACACCTGAGCCCCCTGCATAGTCTTGGCGAACTCGTAGGACGTGCTAACGACGGGGTCGTCGACTGGCATCGCAGCGCCAAGAGCCGCCACCCAACCAAAGCGGTGCCCGAGCAGCGAACCTCCGCTCTTGACCTGCAGTAGGAGGCGACTCAGTGGTACGTCGTGGGGCCTGGGCCGGGCCAGTCCGGGAAGCGGGCAGGCCGCCTGAGCTGCACGCTGTCCCGGCACTCGCACTGGCCCTGGCCCAGGCTGTCGCAGGCGGTCGCGAGGATGTGGAGGTCGCCGCCGCCGGCGGCGGCGGCTGCACGCCCCGCGGCCGCCCCGCCGGAAGGTCTGGCAGCGGCGGGCAAAGCGGACGCCCCAGCCTCAGGCCCGCCCACTGGCATAGCGCGGGCGCCCAGGCCACGGGGCCCGGCATCAGCGGCGGGGGCGGCGGCGGGCCCAGCTGCAGGGGCAACGCCTCCGGCTGTGGCCGCGACCATCGCGACAGGCGCGCCAGCGGCGACGCCGCCTCGGGGGGGCCCAGCACCTGGGGCCGCGGCGAAGATGGCAGCACCAGGCGCGGTGCCAGGGCCAGGACCGCCGCCCGCGCCGCCGTCAGGAGGGCCAGAGCGCGGTCATGGGCCGCCGGCCTGCCCGCCGCGGGGGCGCACGCCTGGGCGTCCTGAGCAGCGGTCGGCGCAACCGCGAAGTAGCACTGGACGCCAGAAGGGCGGACGGCGGCCCCGTGCGGCGCACCCGCGGCACAGTACATCCACCAGTTCTTGATGTCGTCGTTGCTGGCGTCGCACTCCTGGATGTGCACGTCGAAGTCCGGCGTGAGGATGCTGAAGTGCTCGGGGTCGGCAGCCTGGACGCCGACGACGGCGATCCGCGTGTGCGCCAGGCGCGGTGGCGGCTCGCAGTACTCAATCCAGATCTCATTGTAAACGCTGAACACGAGAAGCGGCCGCGGCCGCCAGCCCTGCGGGGACGCCTCTCCGCGAGGTCGAGCCGCACGGCGGGCTCCTCGTCCGACGAGGCGGCCGCCGTGGCGCGACGGCAGGGGCAGAGGCGGGCAGCGCCGGCCACCCGCCCCAGGGCCCAGCGGGCCCGCTCCGCGGCCAGCAGTGGCAGGCCGCCGAAGCCCGCCTCCCAGGCCACCCTCCCCCCTCCCCCCCTCCCCCCCCCCCTCCTCCTCCTCCTCCTCCTCCTCCTCCTCCTCCTCCTCCTCCTCCTCCTCCGCCTCCTCCTCCTCGAACCTCTTGCCCCCGCACGCGGGGCAAGGCATGGCAGGCCGGGCAAGGCGGGGGCCGCGGAGCCGCGCCGCGGGCGCCAGCTGCCACCAGCGCGCCAGGAGCGGGGCGGCCGTGCTGCTCACGAGTGGGAGACCGATGCCGGTCGGGCGGGGCGCATCGACCGGCTGAGGGCTCTCCCATCCAGAAAAAAAACTTGAGCCGACGCGGTGGCGGGACAAACGCGACGGCCTTCGCTGCTCTGGAGATGATTCGTATACACACAGCCATCCTCATCCTCCTCCTCCCTCTCCTCCTCCTCCCCCTCCTCCTCCTCCCATCCTCATCATCATCATCATCATCATCATCATCATCATCATCATCAGCAGCAGCAGCAGCATCAGCATCAGCATCATCAGCATCAGCATCATCAGCATCATCATCATCATCATCATCATCATCATCATCATCATCATCATCATCATCATCATCATCATCATCATCATCATCATCATCATCATCATCATCATCATCATCATCATCATCATCATCATCATCATCATCATCATCATCATCATCATCATCATCATCATCATCATCATCATCATCCTCAGCAGCAGCAGCATCATCATTATCAGCAGCAGCATCAGCATCATCAGCATCATCATCATCCTCATCATCAGCAGCAGCATCATCTTCCCCATCATCATCATCATCATCATCATCATCATCATCATCATCATCATTTTCATCATCAGCATCATCATCATGATCATCATCATCAGCATCAGCAGCAGCAGCATCATCCTCCCCATCATCATCATCATCATCATCATCATCATCATCATCATCATCAGCAGCAGCAGCAGCAGCAGCTGCATCAGCATCATCAGCATTATCATCATCATCACCATCAGCATCATCAACAGCAACATCATCATCATCATCAACAACAGCATCATCAGCATCATCAACATCAACTTCATCATCATCAGCATCATCATCACCATCATCATAATCAGCATCAGCATCATCAGCATCCTCACCATCAATGTCACCACCATCATCATCAGCAGCATCATCACCCTCATCATCGTCAGCATCAGCATCAACATCATCAGCATCATCAGCGTCATCATCATCGTCAACCTCAAGAGTGTCATCATGAGCAACATCATGAGCATCATCCTCATCAGCATCATCAGCGTCGTCATCATCGCTATTATCATCATCATCATCATCATCAGCATCATCATCATCATCATCAATATCAGCATCACCCTCATCAGCGGCATCATCATAATCACCATCATCATCATCATCATCCTCATCATCATCATCATCATCATCATCAGCATCCTTCTCCTGCCTCCCTCCCTCCATCCATCCATCCATCCTCCACCTTCCCTCCACATCCTCCTCCTCCTCCTCGACCTCCTCCCTCCTTCAGGAGGGAGGAAGGAGCATAGCTCTGGGGCAGGCAAACGAGGAGGAGGAGCAGGAGGAGGAGGAGGACGAGAAGGGATCCAGGGATCGATGATCCAGAAGGATGAGGAGGACAGATCGAGGATCCAGGATCGAGGATCGAGGAGAAGGAGAAGGAGGAGGAGGGGGACAGATCGAGGATCTGGGATCGAGGGGGGGGAAGAAAAGGGGTCGAAGGGCCCAGCGCCGTCCGGCCTCGAAGGCCTCGGCGCGGCGCGGGGGCCGGCCGCACTCGGAGGGAGCTGGCTCTACACGTGCACCGCTCCTGGCCGGGGTCGACCCCGGGCCCTCCTCCTCCTCCTCCTCCTCCTCCTCCTCCTCCTCCTCCTCCTCTCCTCCTTCTGCTCCTCCCTCTCCTCCTCTTCCGCATCGGAGCGCGAGCCGTCCCAGGAGGGCATACTCCTTGGGTCCTCCCACATGGTGTCCGAGTAGATGGGGCAGGAAGATCGCGCCGCATCGCCGATGCATCGCCGATGCATCGGCGATGCATCGGCGATGCATCCGAGACGACAGCAATCTATCGGCGACGCCAGCGCAGAGAAGATCGAACTCCACATCGAGCCGCATCAGCGTGTGCCGTCCCAGGGAGACATACAGTCGAGGTTGATTGGGGGGGACACGCGATAGAACACAAGACCCTTTCCGAGGGCCACATTTCCCTAGGAATGTACAGGGCATGGGTCGCGAAAAACAGGACACAAGGGTATGCTGGATTTGGCAGGGTCGACCTACTAATCAACTTCGACTGTACTCTCAAATCCCCGCGCTGCATAAAGAATCGTGACGGCCAATTCTGGAGCGTTTGCAGCCTCTGGAGGCCGATTCCCGGCCCCTGGACCGTGAAAAAACGCCTCGGAATGAAAGACTGGTCCCAAAGAAGTGGTCGAGATCCCGGGAGATCGACAACACGGAAAGCAACGTCAGAGGAGGGTTATGGTGAGGATTTGGTGCTTCAGCGTGTTGCGGCGCGACCCTTACGACAAGCTGCGCCGTGCAGGCTGGCAGCGTGTCGCTCTGCTTCGTGGCTTCGTGAGGCGGGACGCTGGGAGAAGCTCGGAGAGTTGACGCCTGGGGACTGCGACGTGTTCGGCGCGTCGCGCCGAAGCGTGGTGGGCCAGAAACGGAGGCACGACACGCTGAGCAACCGTTCCTCACCGCACACACCGATGTTCCTGGCCAAGCCAGGGAAGGAGGAGCAGGAGGAGTGGTCGGGCCAGTGCGGGCCACGCCACTGCCCCTGCTCCTCTCTCCTGCTGCTCCTCTTTCCTCCCTCCTCCTGCTCGAGGGGTAGCAATGCCAGAGGTGACTCCAACTGAAAATCGCGACTGGACTTCAAGCAGTACGGGTCGCGATCTCTCGCTGGAAGTCGACGGCCTTCTTAGCGCGATTCCTGGCCCAGGCTACGCGGGTGTGAGCACCAGCAGATGCACGAGGAGGGGCAAGAGGAGGAGGAGGAGGATCAGGAGGCGGAGGAGGAGGAGGAGGAGGAGGAACCCGACGACGAAGCGAGGGAGGAGCGGAGCGCAGCAGAACAGAGCGGAGTGGACTGGAGAGGAGAGGGGGAAGCGGAGGTCTCGCGCAAGGCCTGTCTTCGGGTGTTGCTAGAAGTGCCCCTGGCCCAAGGCGCCCCCCGGATTTCCAAGGAGGCCCCCATAGCCTCCCAAACACCCCTCACGAGGCCCAGAGGGCCCCAGGGGGCTCCAAAGTTGAGCCAAAACTGGGGGCACCCCTTGGGCCAGGGGCAGCTTCAGAACCCCCGATGTCTGAGCTTGGCGGGTTCCGGCTCGCCAGTCCTGCGCCTTCGGGTTGTGCACGTCGACCATGGTCACGAGCAGCGGGATGGTGTCTCCCCGGCACCCAGAAGAGCAAGGGAAGAGGAGAGGAGAGAAGAAGAGGGGGAGGGACGAGGGAGGGAAGGAGGACCTCCACCCAAAAAAAACTCTCCTCAGCCTTCTCCTGGAAGGGATGAGATGGGAAGAGGGGGCAGCAAGACAGGGGAGCAGGAAGAGGGGGGGATGGGCAAGCGGGGGCGCGCGAAAGGCGACGGGTGAGAGGACGAGAGATGGGAGGGGGCAATCAGGGACGGGTGGAGAAAAAAGGGGATAGGGGAGCGAGAGGGGAGGAGGGGGGAGAAGGGAAGAGAGAGAGAGAGAGTGGGAGGGGAAATCTGGAACGGGCGGGCAAAGGGAGACAGGCATGGGGGAAGGGAGGATACGAACAAGGGGGGGAGGGGCAGCGGGATGTACGATTCGAGGGATAGAGCGTGCAGGAAGAGGGAAATCCCTGGGAAGGACAACTTTCGGAGGGCCCGCAACCAAAGCCGCGTCGACGGCTCCTGTTTTTCCTCCACAGGGTCACGCGAAGTTCGACAACATATGTGGCCCCCGCTGCAGCAGACAGTCCAAACACAGCTACTTCGAAGAGCAGGCCGCTCGAAACCTTATCCACCTGTCCCCACCCCTCTCGTTCAATGAATTCCCCAAACAGGGTTTGCACTGAGAGGCTCTTACGTGTATTAACCATCTGGATACCAATTCCGGTTTTTCGTCGCCGTGCCGCCCGTCGCCGCCGTCGCCGTCGCCGTCGCCGCCGCTCGGGGCGAGTGGTGGTTGTTGCGGGCGGTGCCGCCAGCCGCCGCCGTCGCCGTCGCCGCCGCTCGGGGCGACTGGCGGTTTTTGCGGGCGGTGCCGCCCGTCGCCGCCGTCGCCGTCGCATAGGTTCTCTTTTCTTAGGAAAGATCAGATAATATCCCCCCCTTCCCGGGATTATCCGTCCCCGTTTTCAAATTGCAATTTCCATGTGATCACGCCCCACCTTCCATCCGAAATACGAATCTGCACCATCCTAGGGGAGCTGGTATCGACCCCCCCGCCATCCTCCGCCAGCAAAAAATGCGCGGACACTCGGTTATCACAAATCATCCGTTCTCGAACATATATTGCAAAAAACGAAACGAAGTTCACCCGCGCGCGTCGTCGCGCGCGCATGCCGAAAACCTTCAAAAACCTGAGGTTTCGCACGGATGTCAAAGAATGCTCAAACAGAACCTATAAAAATCCGCCGACCCAGAGGCGTGTGCGGAATCCGTGTGCGCGGGCGACCTTGGCAACAAACGTTCCCCTAACTCCCACTCATACATTGGAATCTCGATGCACATAACCCTACTCGACCCTACTCGACAAATCCGCCGACCCCAGAGGCGAGTGGGACATCTTTGTGCGCATTCACTCCTTACCATGCCTCGGTCTTCTCCCTACTCGACAAGTCCGCCGACCCCATAGGCGTGTGGGACATCTCCGTGTGCATTCACTCCTTGCCACCCCACGGAGCTTCAGTTCTTGGGACCCCGCACCCCACGATTTCCCTCCCAAAAACGACCTGCGCCCCCCTCCATGCCCTCCACCTGGCCCCGGCATCCCCACCCACGGAGCCTCTGTTCTTGGGACCCCGCACCCCACGATTTCCCGCACCAAAAACAACCTACGCCCCCCTCCATGCCCCCAACCTGACCCGTTCTTGCGACCCCACACTCTACTATTTCCCGCCCGAAAACGACCTACGCCCCTCTCCATGCCCCCCACCTGGCCCCGGCACCCCCACCCACGGAGCCTCTGTTCTTGGGACCCCGCACCCCACGATGTCCCTTCAAAAAACGACTTACCCCGCACCCCACGATTTCCCGCCCAAAAACGACCTACGCCCCACTCCATGCCCCCCACCTGGCCCCGGCACCCCCCCACCCATGGAGCCTCTGTTCTTGGGACTCCACACCCCACGATTTCCCATACAAAAACGACCTACGCCCCCCTCCATGCCCCCGGCACCCCCACCCACGGAGCCTCTGTTCTTGGGACCCCGCACCCCACGATGTCCACCCCAAAAACAACCGACGCCCCCTTGCATGTTCCCCACCTGGCCCCGGCACCCCCACCCGAGCCTCTGTTCTTGGGACCCCGCACTCCACGATGTCCAGCCCAAAAACAACCTACGCCCCCTTCCATGCCTTCCACCTGGCCCCGCCACCCCCACCCACGGATCCTCTGTTCTTGGGGCTCCGCACCCCACGATTTCCCGCCCAGAAACGACCTACGCCCCCCCTCCATGCCCCCCACCTGGCCCCGGCACCCCCACCCACGGAGCCTCTGTTCTTGCGACCCCGCACCCCACGATTTGTCGCACAAAAACGACCTACGCTCCCTCCATGCCCCTCACCTGGCCCCGGCAACTCCACCCACGGAGTTTCTGTTCTGGGGATCCCGCACCCCACGATTTCCCTTGCAAAAACGACCTACGCCCCCCCCCCTCCATGCCCCCCACCTGGCCCTGGCACCCCCACCCTGCACGGAGCCTCTGTTCTTGGGACCCCGCACCCCACGATTCCCCTTGCAAAAACGACCTGCGCCCCCCTCCATGCCCCCCACCTGGCCCCGGCACCCCCACCCACAGAGCTTCATTTCTTGGGACCCGCACCCCACGACTTCCCGCCCACAAACGACCTACGCCCCCCTCCATGTCCCCCACCTGGCCCCGGCACCCCCACCCACGGAGCCTCTGTTCTTGGGACCCCGCACCCCACGATTTCCCGCCCAAAACGACCTACGCCCCCCTCCATGCCCCTCATCTGGAGCCTCCTGGGGCCTTCTGAACCTTCTGGTACCCCAGACCCGCCTCGGAGCCTCATGGGGGTCTCCTGAAACCTCCTGGTGCCTCCTGGGGCCTCCTGTGGCCTCCAAGAGCCTCTTGGGGCCTCCTGAAACCTCCTGGGGTCTCCTGGGGCCTCCTGAGGCCGCCTGGGGCCTCCTGGGGCCTCCTGGGGCCTCAGCACTACATGCACACACAGAGACACAAATCACGCCCAACACATCACACGCTAGACAAACATAACACACACACACACACACACACACACACACACACACACAAACACACACACACACACACACACACACACACACACACACACACACACAACACCTACAACGCACGAAAAGCACGCACAACAACACACACACACACACACACACACACACACACACACACACACACACACACACACACACACACACATCACACACACACACACACACATCACACACACACACAACACTCACAATCCTGGGGCCTCCTGGAGCCTCTTCTGGTATCCAAATGGGGCCTCCTGAGGCTTCCTGGGGGGCCCTGGTACACACATCGCAAGGCGTGGCAACCCCACTTGCGCTCGAGTGCGACTTCCCTGTTGCATTTCACTCCTGCTTCAAACGCCCCTTCAGTTTTTGTTGTATGAACCTGGGCACACACGTGCCACTTGTGTATATATATATATATGTATACATACATACATGTATCTATATATGTATCTATATATATATATACATACATAGGAGGTTGGGGGGTGAGTCCGAGAAGAAACGGGGACCCCCCCTACCAGGAAGTCGATTTCGGTTTCGGGTTCGTGTCGTGCGTGCCGTGCGTGCGGGCGAGGCGAAGCTGCGTGGGCGCGAGAGGAAATCCTCCTGTGGCTGGGCCGCGGCCGGACCAAATGTTTCTCCTCTGGCGGCCGGTGGCCCGCGGTGTCCCGCCAGTGTCCCGCTGGTGTCCCGAAATCCTCCTGGGACAGCGCTTCACGACAATGTCGAGTGCGCTTCGCCAACATCGCCACATCACATCACGCTCACGTGCACAATCACACTACTCACTAGACTCCGCCCCACAGGCATCGTCAGAACAACAATCACCACTGTTGCCCATTGCTGCCCCCCCCAACTTCCTTATCAACCGCAGGATGGTCGTATGGGTATATATATATATATATATATACACACACACTGGTAGAGACGCATCGCTTGGCGCATACCCGCCTGGTAAGTCATCCAAGAGTGCGCACACAAAGCGTAGCGAAATTCCTCGCTGCCCCTGGAGTGAAAAGAGTGAACAAGAGGACATGACATTGATATTTTCCGACGGAGACGCATCAGCCTGGCGCGCACTTGTCTGGTCGATTGCCCACGGGTGTGCACGCAAGGCGGAATGAAATAAACGATCGCCTCCGCGGTGAACAGAAAGACGCGCACTTATGGCGCAAGGTGGAGCGAGGCGCCCCCTACCGCGTGCATCCGCACAAAATCGCGCCCTCTGCACTTTGCTCCACGGTTCCACGGCGCCCTGAGCCAGAGATCGCCTCAAAACGGCCGCAAGACGCACCAAGCCCGTCCAAACACGGCCCAGCGGACTCTCTTGGCCCTCTCTTGAAATCCCGTTGGGATTTCTTGGGGCCCTCTTGGGCGGACTCCGGAAACTCCGGGGCCGTTTGGGGGGTCTTGTTGGGCCGCCCTCGAGCCTTAGGAGGAGGGGAAGGAGGGGCCAGGCGGAGCGAAAAAAACGATCGTCTCCGCAGCAAGCAAATAGAATCTGAGGTTGGGAAAGAGATCGAGGTGAACAAGAGACACCCCGCCAAAAAATCGTGTTCGGTGTCGTGTCGTGCGGGCGGGCGAGGCGCAGCTGCGTCGGCGGGCGAAAGGAATGAACCCGCCGTGCTTGGGCAAAACCGAGCAAAATGTTGCTGCGCCCGCCTGTTGGCCAGTGGTTGCCCGGGGGTGTCCCGCGGTGTCCCGTGGTGTGACAGAATCCGAGGTTGGGAAAGAGATCCAAGTGAACAGAGCCCCCCGCCAGGACATAGTTTTCGGTTTCGTGTTCGTGTCGCGCGTGTGGGCGCGGCGAAGCTGCGTCGGAAGGCGAAAGGAAAGTTACGGCAAAACCAGGCCAAACTTTGCTGCGCCCCCCGGTTGGCCATCAATGGACCGGGGGTGTCCCGCGGTGTCCCGTGGTGTCCCTCCCGGTTGGCCAGCGGTGGCCTGGGGGTGTCCCGCGGTGTCCCGCGGTGTCTCGTCGTGTCTGGTGCTATGCGATGCTCTGCTGTGCTGTGCTACGCCATGCTGTACAGTGCTACGCTATGTGATCACTGCGATGCTAAGCTATGCGGTGCAAAGCGATGTGATACTATGCTGTGCGATGCGATGCTATGCTATGCTACGACATACTGTGCCATGTGATGATATGCCATTATATGCGATGCGATGCGATGCTGTGACATGCTATGATATGCTACGCTACGCGATGTTCGTCTATGCTGTGGTGTGCGATGCTGCGCAATGCTATGCTATGCTATGCTGCGCGATGCAATGCTATGCTGTAGCTCCAGTTAGCCCCCCTTCCTCCTCCCACCACCACACACACAACCTCCTTATCATTGGCAAGGTGGTCGCACATGAGACCGGTGCAGGAGTTCCGACGAACCCCATCCAGGACTCTTCGTGAGGAACGTTTTTTGGAGGGTTTTTGGCAGGTTTTCCGAGGGGGGGGAGGGGGCGAGGAAGGTTGTTGGAAGGTGTGTCCAAAAACCTTCCAGAAACCACAACCTCCCAAGCACCTTCCACAAAACCTGCAAGAAAACCTTCCAAAAACCTTCCAAAAAACACCTTCCAGCATGCAGCGAAACCGCCCAACACATTCCAAACACCCCCCGGAAACCTTACAGATAACCTTCCAAACAACTTCCAAAACCCTTCCAACAACCTTCCAAAAAAACCTTCCAAAAACCTCCCCAAAACCTTCCAAACAAACCTTCGAAGAAGAACAAGGTTCCAGGAATCCTGAATTCTTCCGGAGGAAGGTTTTAGGATGTTTGTTTTGGGGTAAGGTTCCAGGAATCCAAGATTCTCCCGGAGGAAGGTGTTCGGACGGTTGTTTGGGAGGCTCCAGGAATCCTGAATTCTTGATGAGGAAAGTTTTCAGAAGGTTTTTGGGAAGGTCCCAGGAATCCTGGGCTCTTCGTGAGGAGGGTTTCAGGAAGGTTTTGTTTAGAAGGTTCCAGGAGTCCTTGAGTCTTCCTGAGGAAGGTTTTAAGATTTTTGGAAGGTTACAGGAATCCTGGATTCATCCTGAGGCATGTTCGAAAAAGGTTGTTGCAAGATCCCACGAATCCTGGAATCTTCCAGAGGAAGGTTTTAAGAAGGTTGTTTGAGAAGGTACCAAAAATCATGGAATCTTCCGGAGGAAGGTCTCAAGGACGTTTTTTTTTTCCCCTGAAGGTTCCAGGAGTCCCGGCTTCTTCCTGGTGAAGGTTTTAGGAAGGCCTTTTGTAAAAGGGTCTCGACAAGAATCCTTTCGTAGAGGCTCTCACTAGGAATCCTTCTGTAGAGGCCCCTTAATAAGAATCCTTTTTTGGGGGGGGCTCTCATTAAGAATCCTTTTGCACAGGCTCTCAATAGGAATCCTTTTTGCAGAGGCTCTCAATACGAATCCTTTTGTAGAGGCTTTCAATATGAATCCTTTCGTAGAGGCTCTCAATTGGAAGGTTTCAGGAATCCTGGGTTCTTCCTGAGGAAGATTTTAGGAAGGTTTTCTTCGAAGGTTCCAGGAATCCTGGAATCTTCGCGAGGAACGTTTTCGGACGGTTTGTTGTAAGGTCTCAGGAATCCTGGGTTCTTCCTGAGGAAGGTTTCAGAACGTTTTTTTTTGAAGGTTCCAGGAATCCTGAATTCTTCCCGCGGAAAACTCCAAGACATTTCTAAAAAAGGTCCCACGAATCCGGGATTTTTCCGGAGGGTGATTTTCGTAAGGTGAAGGATTTCGATGGGAGTCCTTCTGTAGAGGCTCTCAAGAGGAATACATGTGTATTGGGTGTCAATAGGAATCCATGTTGTATTGGCTCTCGATGGAAAATATTCTTGTAGAAGCTCTCAATAGGAATCCTTGTGTAGAGGCTTTCAGTAGTAATACTTTTGTAGAGACGCTCAATAGGAACCCTTTTTGTAAAGGCTCTCAATCAGAATCCTTTTTGTGGAGGCTCTCAATAGGAATCCTTTTGTGGAGGTTCTCAATAGGAATACATGTGTATTGGGTTTCAATGAGAATCCTTTTTGTATGGGCTTTCATTCGGAGTCCTTTTGTAGATGCTCTCAATCGGAATCCTTCTGTCGAGGCTCTCAACAAGAAACCTTTGTTTTCACAGGCCCCCAAAAGGAATCCATGTGTACCGGATTATAATTAAGCATCCTTTTTGTGGAGGCTCTCAACAGGAATCCGTTTGCAGAGGCTCTGAATAGGAATCCTTGCGTAGAGGCTCTCAATAGAAATCCTTGTGTAGAGGCCCTCAATAGGAATCCTCGCGTGGAAGCTCTGTAATATTTTTGTAGAAGCTCTCAATGGGAATCCTTTTTTGTATTTGATTTCACTGGGAATATGGTGTAGAGGCCCTGAATTGGAATTCCGTCGTCAAGGCTCGCAACAGGAATCCTTTTGCACAGGCTCTCAACAGGAAGCCATGTGTATCGCGTTACAATACGGATCGCTTTGCATTGACTTTCAATGGGGACTATTTTCGCACAGGCTCTGAATAGGAATCCTTGCGTAGAGGTTTTCGGTAGGAATCATGTTGTAGAGACTCTCAACAGGAATCATTGTGTAGAGGCTCCCATTAGGAATCCTGTTGTGGAGGCTATCAACAGGAATCCTTTTGCACAGGCTCTCTATAGGAATCCATGTGTATTGGGTTTAAATAGGTATCCTCTTTGTATTGGCGTTCGATTGGAATCGTGTTTCGTAGAAGCTCACAATGGGAATTATGTTATAGACGCTCTCAGTAAGAATCCTGTTGCACAGGCTCTCAATAGGAATCATGGTGTAAAGGCTCTCACTAGGAATCCTTTTTGTGGAGGCTCCCTATAGGAATCAGTTCGTAGAGGCTCTCAATGGGAATATGTTCGTGGAGGCCCTCAGCAGGAATACTGTTGCACAGGCTCCCAATAGGATGCCAGTTGTACTGCGTTTCAATAATAATTCCCAACCCTCTTGCGTTGGGCTCTCGTTTTGAAAAAGCACTGCTCGCGCGAACCTTCCTTCCCGCCTCCCGTCCCTCTCTTCCCCCCTGCCTTTCGCCTCGTTCGTCGCTGCGTGCCAGCTGGGGGGCTGCGATCTGCGAAACTGTCGCCACTTTCGGGGGCTGCTGGGGCGCCCAGCACAGTGGGCACCCACGGCGGATTCAAATGGGACCTCGCCATCCCTGGGGGGCTGCGATTTGTGAAACTGTCGCCACTTTCGAGGGCTGCTGGGGGGCCCAGCACACTGGGCACCCACGGCGGATTCAAATGGGACCTCGCCATCCCTGGGGGGCTGCGGTATGTTCAACGGTCGCCTCGTTCGAGGGCTGCTGGGGAGCCCAGCACAGAGGGTACCCACGGCGGATTCAAATGGGACCTCGCCATCCCTGGGGGGCTGCGATCTGTGAAACAGTCGCCACTTTCGAGGGCTGCTGGGGGGCCCAGCACAGTGGGTACCCACGGCGGACTCAAATGGGACCTCGCCATCCCTGGGGGGCTGCGATCTGTGAAACTGTCGCCACTTTCGAGGGCTGCTGGGGGCCCAGCACAGTGGGCACCCACGGCGGATTCAAATGGGAGCTGCGATCTGTGAAACTGTCGCCACTTTCGAGGGCTGCTGGGGGGCCCAGCACAGTGGGCACCCACGGCGGATTCAAATGGGACCTCGCCATCCCTGGGGGGCTGCGATCTGTGAAACTGTCGCCACTTTCGAGGGCTGCTGGGGGGCCCAGCACAGTGGGTACCCACGGCGGATTCAAATGGGACCTCGCCATCCCTGGGGGGCTGCGATCTGTGAAACTGTCGCCACTTTCGAGGGCTGCTGGGGGGCCCAGCACAGTGGGCACCCACGCGGATTCAAATGGGACCTCGCCATCCCTGGGGGGCTGCGATCTGTGAAACTGTCGCCACTTTCGAGGGCTGCTGGGGGGCCCAGCACAGAGGGCACCCACGGCGTGTTCAAATGGGACCTCGCCGTCCCTGGGGGGCTGCGATCTGTGAAATTGTCGCAACTTTCGAGGGCTGCTGGGGGGCCCAGCACAGTGGGTGCTCACGGCGGGTTCCAACTAGACCTCGCCATCCCTGGGGGGCTGCGATATGTGAAACTGTCGCAACTTTCTTACTCAAATGTGACCTCGCCATCCCTGGGGGGCTGCGATCTGTGAAACTGTCGCCACTTTCGAGGGCTTCTGGGAGCCCAGCACAGTGGGTACTCACCGCAGACTCAAATGGAACCTCGCCGTCTATGGGGGGCTGCGATCTGTGAAACCGTCACTTTCGGGGGCTGCTGGGGGGCCCAGCACAGTGGGTACTCACCGCAGACTCAAATGGGACCTCGCCATCCCTGGGGGGCTGCGATCTGTGAAACTGTCGCCACTTGCGAGGGCTGCTGAGGGGGCCAGCACAGTGGGCACTCACCGCAGACCCAGACTAGACCTCGCCATCCCTGGGGGGCTGCGGTCTGTGAAACTGTCGCCCCTTTCGAGGGCTGCTGAGGGGCCCAGCACAGTGGGTACTCACCGCAGACTCATACTAGACCTCGCCATCCTTGGGGGCTGCGATCTGTGAAACTGCCGCCACTTTCGAGGGCTGATGAGGGGCCCAGCACAGTGGGCTTCCCGCACGTCGTTCTCCTGCTGTTCGTTCCCGGCTCCCCATGTCTTCTTCGAGCCTGTAGTTGCCGCCCATCGTCCTTGTATGGTTCTCCTGCGCATCATGCCATTGGCGCGTGTCCCAAGTAGCATACATATCAAACAACGGATCCTGCAAATCGATGGTCCGTGCAAGTTTCGGCCAACTCCTCGTTTCCCATGATACAAATGGGTTGGGTACGTCACAGGGTAATCTTTGTTCTTTTTGCATGGGCTTTCCACACGAATCCTTTGTGCAGAGGCTCTCAGTCGGAATGTGTGTGCAGAGGTTTTCAATAGGGGTCATGTTGTAGAGGCTGTCAATGGGAATAGTATCGTGGAGGCTCTCAACAGGAAACCTGTTGCACAGGCTCCCAATAGGAAGCCATGTATATTGCGTCACAATACTAATCAGTTTGTATTGGCTTCCGATGGGAACCATTTGTGTAGAGGCTTTCAATAGGAATAACTGTGTAGAGGCTCTCGATCGGAATCCTTTTTTGCAGGGGCTCTCAATGTGAATATTGTTGTGGAGGCTCTCAACAGGAATCCTTTGCACAGGCTTTCACTTGGAACACCTGTGTACTGGGTGTCAAGAGGAATCCTTGCTGCACTGGTTTTCAATAGGAATCCTTTGTGTAGAAGCTATCAATAGGAATCCTTGTGTAAAGGCTTTCAATCGGAATCATTGTGTAGAGGCTCTCAATAGGACTCCTTGGGTAGATGCTCTCAATCAGAACCGTGCTTGTGGAGGCTCTCAATAGGAATTATTGCGCAGAGGCTCTGAATAGGAATCCTTGTTGTATTGGTTTTCACTAGGACTCCTTCTGTATTGCGTTTCAATAGGAATCCGTTTGTAGAGGCTTTCAGTTGGAAGGTACCAGGGATAGCAAATTCTTCCTGACGAAGGTTTTAGGACGGTTTGTTTGGGAGGTTCTACGAATCCTGAGTTATTCCTGAGGAAGGTTTTGACATTTGTTGCTTGGAATGTTCCAGGAATCCTGGATTCTTCCTGAACGAAGCTTTAGGAAGGTGTGTTGAAGATTCCAGGAATCACGGATTCTTCCAGAGGAAGGTTTTAGGAAGGTTGTTTGAAAGGTTCTAGGAATCCTGGATATTTCCCGACGACGGTTTTACGAAGGTCTGTTGTACGAAAGGTTTCAGGAATCCTGGGTTATTCCTGAACAAAGTTTTAGGACGGTTGTTTTGAAAGGGCCCAAGAATCCTGGATTTTTCCAGAAGAAGGTTTTTTTTAGGAAGGATGGTTGTAAGGTTTCAGGAATTACGGATTCTCCTGGAGGAAGGTGTTAGGATGGTTTTTTGAAGGTTCGAGGAATCCTGAATTCTTCCTGTGGAAGGTCTTAGGAAGGTAAGAAGTTGCGATCGGAGACCTCCTGTAGAAGCTTACAATAGGAATCCTTGTGTAAAGGTTTTCAATGAGAATCCTTTGGTAGAGACTCTCGCTAAGAATCCTTTTGTAGAGGCTCTCAACAATAATCATTTTTTTGTGTGGGCTTTCGTTCGGAATCCGTTCGTAGATGTTCTCAATTGAAATCCTTGTGTAGAGGCTCTCCATAATAATACTTGTGCATTGGCTTTCAACCAGAATCCTCTTGCACAGGCTCTCAATAGGAAGAATCCTGTTGCACAGGCTCTCAATATGAATACATTTGTATGGAGTTTCGATAGGAATCCTTTGGTAGAGGCTCTCAATAGGAACCCTCTTGTAAAGGCTCTCAACAGGAATCCTTTTTTGCACAGGCTCTCAATAAGAACTAAGTTGTAGAGGCTCTCAATAGGAATTCTTGCGTAGAGGCTCTGAATATTTTTGTGGAGGCTCTCATTAGGAATCCTTTTGTAGAGGCTCTCAACAGGAATCCGTTCGTGTTGGCTTTCAATAGAACGCTTCTGTACTGGATTCCTATAGGAATCCTTTTTGTCGAGGCTCTAAGTTGGAAGGTTCAGGAACCCTGGATTCTTCACGAGGAAGGTTGTAGGAAGGTTGTTTGGAAGGTCCCAGGAATCCTGCGTTCTACCTGAAGGAGGTTTTAAGACGGTTTTTTTGAAGGTTCCAGAAATCACGAATTCTTCCTGAGGAAGGTTTTAGGAAGGTTGTTGTTTTTGTTCCTTAAGCTGCTTGGGGATGGCAGATGTGCGAAACCGTCATTACGCAATATCTAACCTGCTCAAATTACTCAATTTACTCGAGTTACTCAGTTTGTTGAATATACACATCCCGAGAGGACAACTCGCTGCACCTATGAATAGTGTCGTGTAATCCCCACCTCGCGTTAATAAAACTCCATGTTAATAAACCTCTGGCTCCTGAGGGGTGAATAAACCGTTTTCCGAGATCGGCAATAAACCTTGAATAAACCTTTCGCCGGCAACCGGCCAGCTAAATCCAAAAGCGCCCCGGGATCCAAGTGTACCGTAATATTTGTCTGGCCTTGCATCTCCGGTTCTGTGAATAAACCTCTTCCCGGCAATTGCCGTTTTCGTGAATGAACCTCGGGGCTGATCGGGGCTAAAATTAGCTGCGCATGTGGGGCCCATAAGTGGCGTAAAAAGTGAAAACACGTGAATAAGCCGATGTTGGTCAATAGAATGGGTGACGGGGGGGGCGTATTAACGGGAGGTGGGGATTACTCAATTTACTCAAGTTACTCAGTTTGTTGAAAATACACTTCCCGAGAAGAAAATTCGCTGTACCTATGAATAGTGCCGTGCATTCATGTTGGCACGCAGGCCCGGTGGCAAGAATACAGTTTGATGTCCGCGATGCCGAAGCTCTTTCGAAGCGTTTCCGAAGGGCTTCCAAGGGTTTTCGAAGGGCTTCCAAGGGTTCTCATGGGGGTTCCAAGGATTCTCATAGGGTGTTCAAGGGTTCTCGAAGGGTTTGCAAGGGTTTTCCTTTGAAAATCCTTGGAAGCCCCTTGAAGACCCTTGGAAGCACAGTGACAACTCTTGCAGACCCTTTGAAGACCCTTGGATACCCTTTGAAAGCCCTTGGATACCCTTTGAAAGCCCTTGGATACTGTCAATTTCCCTACTAAGAAAATGGGGTTTGGGGGGTTTGCCCCCAAAATTCTTAAACGACAACCGTGGGGCCACCCGTTAAATGTAAGAATTCGCCCTGGGCTTGCCCCAGCATTTTCTTAAATTTAATGGGTCGGATTTTGAGCAGTTTCCCGGGGATTTGGGGGGGCAAAGTTCTTAGTAGGGAAATTCTTAGTAGGGAAATTGGCCGTACCCTTTGAACGCCTTTGGAAACCCGTTGAAAGCCATTGGATACCCTTTGAAAGCGTGGACACCGTTGGAAAACCCGTTGAAAGAGCATCGGCCCGCACGTCGCCGAGGCCGCGGAAGAACTGCTGCTTCATCTGGTAAAACCATGGTCATTCAGAAATACCCCTCATGAAACACCTACGATGTTCCCCTTCCTCTCGCGAAATGAGGCGGCCTCTACCTCACCGCGGGAAATCTCAACACATGGCCGGCCAGAGAGCTTCGAAAGGGCACTCCAAAACCCACAACGCGCCCGCGGCGCCCCAAGGGTGTAGGTTATGCATGCGCTTTCGCCTCGCTCTGGCCGAACATGTCTTCACGCAGGTTCTGAAATAACCGACTAATGTCTTCAAAGCGAGCCCGCGGTGAGCAAGTCTGAATCCGTCCGGAAATATATGTAAGCGTCTACGCCATGAGCTTTCTGCCCTAGATGCGGACCCGTACACATGGGCTCGCACGCCCGCGATACACACACATACGCGTGTACAGTATGTACACATGTCACATAATCATACATATAGGCAGACGGAGATCGAGACACAGACAGAGACAGCGATGGAGACGGAGACAGCGGGCTGAGAAGGATGCGGCGATGGAGACAGAGACGGCAGAGGCAAGCACAGAGAGAGAGAGAGAGCCAAGACAGAGGCAGGCAGAGGCGAAGGCAAAGGCAGAGGCAGAGGCAGAGGCAGGAACCAGCAGAGACAGAGAGAGCAAGCACGAGAGAGAGAGAGGGAGAGAGCAAAAAACTCAGGACAGAGAGTGGGACAGAGAGCGAGGCAGAGAAAGAGAAAGAGAAAGAGAAAAAGAGAGAGAGAGAGACATAGACATAGCAGACATAGACATGGAGAGACAGACATACAGAGGCAGAGAGAGCGAGAGCGAGCGAGCAAGCGAGACAGAGAGAGAGAGAGTCCGCGACAGAGGCAGAGACAAAGACCGAGGCCGAGGAAGAGAGAAAGGAGGCAGAGACAGCAAGAGAGGGAGAGAGACGGAGACGGAGATGGGGCCGGAGACATGCACATGCGCATGCACAGACACAAAGGTGCTTGCCCAGGGACGAACCACCTCACTCTGTTCGGAACGCTGCGCGGATATCGCGCATGCCCGAACCTGTCCCCCTCTCCGATACCCCGTTGAGGGCGGGTTGGGTGGGAGAAAACCTTTCTGGCTCAATGGGCCCAGCGAGGCCTTGAGCCAAAAAGGCAGCACAGTCCGGTGAGTCTACCTTGGCCAGCCGGCCAAGACTGGGCGCGCTCCGCGCGTACTCCAGATTTCGCAATAAAAGGGAGGGGGTCTGGACCCTCCAGGGCAAGCCATTTCAGACCTCCCCCGTGGGAGAACCCTCCAAAACATCATCCCCAGACCCCCCAGGCCCTCCAAGATAGCCTGGAAGAGACCCCCCCCCGAAATGAGACCCCCCTCCCTTTATTACGAAATCTGGAGTACACGTATCTATCACGCGGAGCAGGATGGCCGCCGGAGGCTGCAGGCATGCCGCTGGCAGGCCCGCCGGCAGGCCCGCCGGCAGGCCCCAGGCGGCCAGGGCCTCGGCGCCAGCTCCCAGGCGCCAGGCCCCGAGGCCCCAGCGGGCAGAGGCCCCAGGCCCCCAAGCCCCCTCACGAGTTCAGGGCTCTGCGCTGCAGCCGGATGTGCTCCTCCGCCTCGGCGTCGATGCGGAAGTGCTCCGTGTCGACGCGGATGAAGGTCTTGCCGAACTCGACGCTCCCCATCGTCATGCCCTTCATCTGCGGGTTGATCGGCAGCGACGACCCGCAGGCGTCCATCAGACGGCGGAGGAACTCCTTGTCCTGGACGTCTGTGATCTGCGCGTCTGGGCCAAATGGGTCCTTGATGAGCATGCAGAGGCCGCCCTGGACCTCCGGGTCGGCGACGAAGACCTCCGGCGCGTCGGCGACGAGTTGGGCCGCGTCGACGCGCCCGTTCGGGTAGCTGTCCGAGATGAAGACGAAGAGCGGGCTGATTGTGAAGCAGAACCCGAGCATGCGCTCGATGCGCGTCCAGGCGCGCGGCTCGTAGTCCCCCGTCGAGGACCAGTAGAAGACCATCTCCGTGCACGCCGCCACGATGGCCGGCAACTTCACGATGCCGAGGTACTTCTGCCGCGAGCAGGTCTGGTGGACGCCCGCGAAGTCGAACCAGAAGTAGTAGTCGAACTTGTGGTGGGGCTCGAAGTAGGGGCAGACGCCCTGCTTGCCGTAATGGGCGAGCGCCGCCGCCTTCTTGTTGTCCGGCGTGTCCGGGTGCGCCTTGAGCGGGTCCATGTCGGGCCGCTCCCAGCAGTGCGAGAACATCGAGAGGCAGGCAATGCGGCCCTCGACCTTGCCCTTCGAGTCCATGCCGGCGATGAAGGCCTTGAGCAGCTCCTCGGCGTCCAGCACGTGCGCCCGGTCGTCCGGGAACTTCGGCAGGCGGCCGAGGTGCGCCAGCGAGCGCCAGGAGACGATCTTCATGCGCGGGCCCCCGAGATCGCTGACAGCCTGCACGCGGCTGAGCTGGAGGTGCGCGAAGCCGCTCCAGTCCGCCCCCGGCTTCATCAGCTCCGCCATCGGCAGGTCCTGGTGATTCGCCGCGACGTCGCCGAGGAAGCTGGTGACCCGCTTCGTCAGTTGATGGCCGTCGGCGACGAGCCGCTTCCGCTGCAGGAAGCCCTTGAGGCCCAGCTGCAGCACCACCGGCGCCGGCGGCCGCGGCACCACCGCCGCCTGCCGCCAGCCGAGCAGCTCCTAAGGAGCAAAAGAAGCGATACCAATACCAAACGCAAAAAAATACAAAACCAGACAATGATTCATTAGACATTTGGTAAATCAGCGAAAAAAACAAAAAAGGAGGGTTACCAGAAAGTCAACAACCCAAATCTCAACAAATACCTAAATTTTCCTCTTCGGTTTAGCTGCGCTAGTTCTGCCTTCGCCCCCGCAATTCAAAAACAGCTGGCCAATGCCAGCGCCATGGCAAATTGTCTGCGACACCAAAGCTGGATGCCAAAAGTCTAGCCGCTCCTAAGATTGCGCGCGTGTTCACGCGCACGCATGTATGCACGCATGCATGCATATACATGCATACACATGTACGCGCAAATCGCATTCGTCCCTGCATGTGTATTTGTGTCTACGCATGCTCAGATATGATGTGCATGCGTATGTGTCTGCGTATGTGTATGTGCCTTTGTGTGCATGCATGTGTGTATGCCTGTGTGTACGTGTATGTGTGTGTGCCTGCGTAGATGTATGTGTATATGTGTGTAGGTACACGTGCATATGCATGTGTCAGTGTAGCGGGCCATGTTGAGCGTGTGCGTATGTATGTGCATGTGCTGATGCATGCCCAGTCGTACTGCCTGTGTGTGCCTGTGTGCCCAGATAATGTAATTAGTATGTGCGTGTGTCTGTGTGTGCCTGTGTGTATATGCATGTGCGCGTGCATGTGTATGTGTGTATGTGCATGTGCGTGCGCGTATCTCATATCCATGAATGTGTACGTGTATACGTATGTGGGGGTATGTGTGTATGTGTATGTGTATGTGTGTGCGTGTATGTATATCTGTCTGTATGTGATTGTGTGTATATGGGTGGCTACACAGACATACATACACATACTCTCATACACATGCAGATTGGTACGCGCATGCACCTGCGCACACGCAAGCACATACACACAACGCACACACACACACACACACACACACACACACACACACACACACACGCGCGCGCGCGCGCGCGAACGCAACGCACACGCACACGGACAGGCACACACACACACACTTTTTGGGCTGCCAAGCGACTTCTGCAGACGCTGTTTCAGTCGTGTAGAATGTCACAGAGCGACAAACACACACACACACATACAGACATACACATACACATTCACATACACATTCACATGCGCACACACATGCGCAGCCCGACCGGCCCAAACCCACCGCGAACCCAGCCAACCCCAGAAGATTGCTTAAAAATGCTTGAAATAATCTTCCAGACCCCCTCGGTCCGGGATGGGTCCGGGGTGGGTCCAGGTTGGGTCCGGGGTGGGGTCCCCATGGGGTACCCATGGGGTGCCCATAGGGTCCCCAAAATCATTAAGTATTTTCACAAATCTGTGTTTTAGGTGTTTGTCTTCGATGGGAGCTTTGGTGGCTGGCTTGGGGGCGGTCCGGCAGAGACTCTGAAGGGCTCGGAAAGGGGCAACACAGACAACATCCGGAGGCAAAGCTCGAAGATTTCAATATTTTGGGGATGCTTTAAGCAAATTCGCAAAAGTGGCAAAATACTTAAAACCAAAATAAGATGACATGTTTGATGGAGGGCAACCAGCTCAAAATTGGGCCTCCCAGTTTCAGAAACGCTGGTGTTAAGCAATTCGACGCAAATTGTTCGGTGTGAAATTGCTTCAAACTCGAACGAGACGCCAACCCGAGCACACTTACCATGACATGCGACCCGGCAAATCAGACACACGACGGTTTTAAGCAAACGTAAACAAATTCACACGGTTGTGAATTTTCTTACTTTTGCTTAAAACCGTCGTGTGTTTGATTTGCCAGGTCGCAAACATGTCACCTTAAGTGTGCTCAGATTGTCGTCTCGTTCGGTATTTCAGCAAATTCACACCCTTGTGAATTTGCTTAAAATTGCTTAAAACCCGCGTTTCTGAAACTGGGAAGCCCAACTTTAGGCTGTTTGCTCGGAGCCTTTGGGGGGAAGCCCTTGGGGAGTTTTGGGGCTTTGGGGGGAGCCTTTGGGGGAGCCTTTGGGGAACCTTTGGGGGAAGCTTTTGGGAGAAGCCTTTGGGGGGGCCTTAGTCGCCAAAATTGCGCAACACCCCAAGGACCTTAAAGCGCCCTGCGCCTGAAACCAAATGACAAGGGAGCGCTTTTTGGCTTGAGTCAAGGTGTGCATGTAGTAGTTTACCGGCTTCTTTGCCCAGTGTTGCTGGCATGGGGCCCCTTGAAACTTAAGCATTGTTGTTTTGACCGACGTGTTTTTTTGAGCATAGGATTGCTGACTTTTGGATGCAAAATGGAATACCTGCGGCAAGAGGCGGTAAGGATAGTCAAAGCGGGATTTACTAAAACAATATAACATGTTGACTAAATCGCATGTTTCTGATTGTCATCGTTTCGTCCACCCCTGAGCTCCGCGATGTCGGCCTCCGAAGAGCGCTCCAGCTCTCCGGCCTTCTCGCCCGCAGGCGAGTCGTCCTGGACAGCAACTTCGAGCGCAACGGTGCCTTGGCGAGGGGCGCTGGTGTTGGGCGCGGCGAGGGCCGTGGTGTTGGCGCCCGGGATGCTGCCGAGCTTCTGCTTGTGCGCAGGTTGGACCGCCTCACTGCCCACCATCAACTCGTTGGCGTCGCCCTCCCCTTGTCTGCAGCATGCGGCCTCGCAAGCGATCTTCTGGCCCATCGGAGCGCCGGACGCTTGGCGGGGCAAGACCACCTCTGAGAGCACGCTTGGGCCAATGCCGTGAGCCCAAATTGGCTACGGACACACAGGCACGCACGCACACACACACACACACACCTTGACTGCCGGGAACCAAACCAAAATCGATTAACCGGATGGTTCCCGAACCGAACCGAACCGATGCCTGAAACGCTGGTTCCGCGAACCGAGCCGAATCGAACCGAACAAACGGGATGAACCGAACCGAACCGAACCGAACCGAATGGGTGGAATATCAAAACCGAACCGAACCAAACTGAACTGGACCGAGTCGAAAACCAAACCGAACCGAACCGAACCGATGCCTGAAACGCCGGTTCGGCAAACCAAACCGAACCGAATCAAGCGAATCGGATAAACAAAACCGAACCGAACCGAACCGAACCGTTTGGGTGGAATACAAAAACCGAACTGAACCGGACCGAGCCAAAAACCTAACCGAACCGAACCGACACGAAACAGCCCCAAAAATCGAACCTAACCGAAAACCTTCCCGTTGTCTGCTGCATTATTATTTGTTACGCTTAATCATAATGACCCATGTTCAAGGGTCCTCTGGGGCCTTTGAGGCCCCAGGGGTTGTTCTGCGGGAGCTTCTCTGACCCTCCGGAGCCCGAACCGATATGGGAGCTGAGCAAAAACCGAACCGAAAACCGAACAACATTGAACTGATCCGATTTGAAAGCCGAACCAGACAAAACCGAACCGAAACGAAAACCGAATCGAACCGAACTGGCCCGAACAAAAAACCGAACCGAACCGAACGATGCCAAAACCGAAAACCGAACTGAACCGGACCGAGCCGAAAACCGGACCGGACGGAACCAAACTGTGTTTGCCACAACCGATTATGCCCAACGCCGAAACCGAACCGAACCGAACCGAACGATACCAAAACCGAAAACCGAACCGAACCGAACCGAGCCGAAAACCGAACCGGACAAAACCGAACCGTGTTTGCCAAAACCGGTTTTGTCCAAAACCGAAACCGAACCGAACCGCGGCAACACTGACACACACACACACACACAGACGCAGGTGCACGCGCAAGCGCATCTCACGCCTCCAGCGGGGCGCCGCCGGCCGCTGCGCCGCCGCGGCGCAGGTAGAGCTCGGCGATCTGGCGGCCGCCGGTGTCTGGTCAGATCATTGCATTTCAGAATTCCACCTCGTAAAACAAGGCGTATTTCACATACCTCACGAAATAAGGCCGCCTCTACCTCACCGTGGAAAATCTCAACCCATGGCCAGCCAGAGCGCTGCGAAAGCACACTATAAGACCAACAACGCGCCTGCGGCGCCCGGGGGGCCTGCGGCCCCCGGGGTTGTGGGTTTTGCCTGCGCTTTCGCCTCGCTCTGGCCGGCCATGTTCAGAGAATCCCTCATGCTCTGAAATAACTTCCTCTTTTTACCGTACGCGGCGGCCACGGGCTGATAGCGTCTCGGGCCGATGGAAAACAGCCTAATCTGGCCACGGGGGCACCTCCTGGGCACCCCTCAGCCTCTTAGACCTACCGCCGCGCCCGGCCCCGCTCGGAGGTCTCTTAATGCCAACCCCAGGGCGAGCCACACAGGCATGATACGGGCAGCCAGCTCACACACAGCACGGGAGACGCACTGGGTTCGGGCCGCACGGTCGGCCTCGCACGGCGCAGGGCTCGGGTGTCTGGCGGCGGCAAGGCGAGCAGCCTGGCCAGCAGCATGATTGCCCCACTCGTGGGCCCGCGCCTCGGGGGCAAGGTCAGGGCTATTTGGCGCGTGGCCCTTGACCTTAGAAACCTGACTGGCCATTGGTCCCATCGCTTGGAGCATGAATCCAGCATTGAGGCATCCTGGCATCCAGCACCTGCACGACAGCATCGCCATCTGCCTCAAGGACGAGCAGTGCTACGAGCACCTGGTGGAGGAACAAAGTCCGATCTATATATATATATATATATATATATATACATACGTTTGCAAAGATGTATATATCTATATATGTAGGAGTATATACCTTAGTGGGCCCTGGAAACGAAAGGGCCGTTTGTTGCCGGTTCCGTTTTGCCGTTTTTGCTGCCGGTTCCGACGCCGTTGTTTTACCGGTTCGGTTGCCGTCTTTTGACCGGTTCCGGCTCCGGCTCCAATCCTGGAGCCGTTTTTTTGCAGTTTCCGGTCGCCGTTTTTTTTGCCGTTTCCATCCTCAAGGGACATGTTTTGGGAAACGGTGAAAAAACGGCCCTGCCGTTTCCGGAGCCCACAAAGGTATATACAGATGTATTCTAGAACCACGCGCGCTACGCGCGCTTAGGTTCTAGTCATAGCTGGCCCTAGTTGTCCGCCACCACCGCCAAAGTCAGCACCGCTGCAACCCTGAAGAGCCCCGCCAGAGCTCCTTCGGGGAGCAGCCAGCCAAAAACGGCTAGCGCAGCGACCAGAGAAGAGCGGGCGGAGAGCAGGAGGAGAGCAGCAGAAGGAGCAGCAGTAGGAGAAGGAGAAGGCGAAGGGGGAGTGAAGGGGAAGAAAGGAGGAAGAGGAGGAAAAGGAAGAGGAGGGAAAACAGAGAGAGCAGCAGCAGGGGAGGAGGAGGGAAAGGCGAAGAAGCGGGAGGCCGGCGTGGCGCGAGGCAAGCGCTCGAAGCAACGCGCGACGCGGGGAGCATGCCGTTGAGAACGGACACAGAACATTGCAAGCGTTCCTGGCGCCAATCAGGGCCGCCCTATCTTCGCGGGCTGGGTCTGGGCCCAAGACGTCTGAGGGTCACCTATGGCCGGGCTAGGAATCTAAGTCAGCATGCAACTCAATAGCAGTGTCCCCCGCGCGTCAGAGACGGCGCCAGACACTGAGTCCAACCAGGCAAACTGTGTAAATGAATAGCAAGTGAAGGCGCCAGCGTCGGTGAATTCAGAGGCGCGACCGCATGTACAATGCCGCGCGTAATCTGACTGTGGAGACTCCAACCTGAAGCCTTTGACCGCGGGAACAGACACATCCTGCCGCGAATGTGGGTCACTGGTGTCTGAGCGGGCTGGGTCTGGCACCAGGACGCGTGAGGACCATCGTCAGCCAAGTCTTGAAGCTAATTGAGCATGCTAATCAACAATACTTCGCCCCCCCGCACGCAAGACGCGGATCCGGACTGGTGATTGCGGGGGCGTCATCCTGTCTACAACGCCACACCTACTCGGACTGTGATGACTCCAACCTGAATGTCTTGCCTTCGGGCGTGCCTGTCGGAGTTCTGGGGCGTTGTGGGTGCCTCTCAGGCGCCTCTTGGGGGGGCCGCTGGGGGCTTCTTGGGGCCTTCTGGGGGCCTCCTGGGGGCACCTTGGGTCGGGCAGTTGGAACCGTGGGCTCGGGCTTCCTCTCTTGGGCTGCTCTTGGCGCCGGCTGGGAGCTCTCTTGGGCTGTCTTGTGCGCGTCTGGGGCGTTCTTGGGGCTGTCTTTGGGCCCTTTGGGACCGTCTGGGGCTCTCTCGGAGGGTTCCTGGGGCGTCTTGGGGCAGTCTCGGAGGGCTCTTGGGCGGTGTTGAACGCATTGAACAACGCTCAGGCGTGAATGCTGAAAATGTACGTATTCCCATGCGATTTTCACGTTTGGGCGCCTCGGAGGCTTCCAGGGCAGGTCCCGGGAAGTCTCGTGAGGATCTTGGAACGCTCTGGGGTCGTCTGGGAGCCGCCTTTCGAACGATTAGGGGGTGTTTTCCTGTCCCGTGGCGCGTTCGGAAGCGATTGAAAGGCGCTTGAGGGCGGTTCTTCGAGCCTGGAGCGCGCTTGGAAGCGATCTGGGAAAGGTCTCGGAACCCCTGTCCCCCCAGGCGCCGCCGTGGTCCCTGGGCGCGGCCAGGGGGCCTCGCCCCCCGGCGTATATATATGTATATATATATATATATGTACATATATATATATATACATATACATATGCATGAACATACATATATATATATACACATACAAACATGCATACATATCTACATACATACCTGCAAGCATGCAACCATGCATACATATATACATACATACATACATACATACATACATACATACATACATACATACATACATACGTACGTACGTACGTACATACATACATACATACATACATACATATATACATATGCATATACATATACATATACATATACATATACATATACGTATACATATACATATACCTATACATATACATATACATAAACATATACATATACATATATATATATACATACATGCATCCAAACATACATACATACATGCATGCATACATACAGTACCTACATACCTACATACCTACACACATACATACATACATGCATGCATCCATGCATGCATGCCCGCATACATACATACATACATGCATGCATGCATACATACATACATACAGTCATACAGACAACCACTGTATGAAAATACATACAGCCTATATATATACACTCATACACGTACATATATATATACATACATACATAGATACATACATACGTACACACGCACAGATACGTCCATGCATACATACATACATACATACATACATACACACACTACATATAAACATACATACATACATGCATACGTACACAGACATACATACATTCATGCAGACATACACACATACACACATAGATACATATATACATGCATGTATACATACATACATGCATATGCATGCATAAATACATACGTACATACATACATGCATACATGCCTGCAGGGATACATATATACATAGATACATACATGCATGCATGCATGCATACATAAACGCACTATCGATATACGATACATACAGACAAAATGTACACACATACGTACATATACCAATAGGCATACGTACATGCGTACATACTATATACATACACATGCATACATTCATGCGTATATACATACATACACACATGCCTGCATATAGACACACATGCATACATACATTCATACATACACACATGCAAATATACACACATACATGCATGCATACATACATACATGCATGCATGCATACATACATACATGTATACATGTACACATGCATGCCTGCATACAGACAGACATACATGTATGCATGCATGAATACAGACAGACAGACAGACATACACACACGTACATACATTTATAGATAGCCGAGAAGGAGAAGGAGCAGAAGATGTCTGACAGCGACGCGGGGGACGAGGAGGACAAGGGCAGGGGGTGTGGTGGGGGACAGGTACACGCTAAACAAGCGCAGCGGCACGCCGCAGGCCAGCCGCGGTGCGGGCAGGGAGTGCGAGAGGGAGCAGCAGTGGCAGCAGGCAGGGCGAGGCGTGGACGAGCCGACGTCACCAGCTACAAACCAGGTCTACGCGGGGAGCTTGCATTACGACGTCAATTGGCGCGAGCTGAAGGACCAGATGAAGCAGGCTCAGCGTGGAATTCTGCAGAATGCTTGCAAAAGACGATACCGTATACGGCAAATCGCTGGGGTACAGTCAGATACGCTCATGCACAGAAAGGACGCTAAGAAAGCCATAATCGCCCTGGACAGGACGGAGCCCAAGAACCGGAGGATTCAGGCTCGGACGTGGTGTGGCGCAAAGGGACGTCATCTACCACGTGCGTAGTAGCTCGGAGGTGGTGGTGCGAAACGAACTCGACTGGCACAGCATGGGATTTCAAATAACTACTGCCCGGCACGAGCCTGAGGCAGTGCCTGCTGCAGCTGACCAGCGCGCGCGAGTAGTCCAGGCAGTGGAACGGGAGGCAGGGGGCGGAACGCGGCGGCCTGGCCAGGGACCTCGAGCGCCTGGGCGCGGGGTGGCTGCGCGGGGGAACCCCGATGGACCCGCGAGAGAAAGAGAGTAGGAGGAGGAAGGAAGAGGAGGAGGAGAGAGAGGAGGAGGGGGTGAAGGAAGAAAGAGAGAAAAACAAAAAAGAGGAGAGGGAGATGGGAGGTGGCAAAGGAGGAAGAAGAGGAAGGAAAAGATGGAAGAAGAAGACGACTTAGAAAAGAAGGAGGAAAAGGATGGATATCGACGGGATCCCCACGCGTGGGTCGCGACTCCAACCGGGAGCGGATCCCCAGTCGCCTGTCGCGAGCGTGTTCCCCATGATCTCCTTGAGGGGGGGGGAATTTGTCGTCGTCCTCCTCCTCTCCCCTTCCTCACAATCATCCCTCCCCCTCTTTCCTCCACTCCTCGTCTATCTCCCTGCCACCCCCCCATGCCACCCCCTCGCTCCACCCCAACGGGCGCGTTCACGCGCGCGGGCGAAGTGGAAGGAGGGAGAGGAGAAGAAGGCTAAGGGAAGAGGAGGCAAGATAATGGAAGGAATGGGAAGCGACAGGGAAGGAAGGAGGATGACGAGGCGGGAGGGGGGGACGAGGAGGAAAAGGACTTCCCCCCCAGCAGCACACGGTTGGGAGCGGAGAAGAGGAAGGGGAGGAGGAGGAGGAGGAGGAGGAGGAGGAGGAGGGGGAGGAGGAGGAGGAGGAGTTTTTCCCAACCATCCTGTGGTGTTGGGTCCTCGTTTTGAAAGAGACGGTGCCCCGCGTCTCTCATTCCTTCCTTCCTCCTCCCCCTCCTCCCTCCTCCCTCCTCTCTCCTCCCTCCTCCCCCTCCTCCCTCCTCCCCCCCACCCCCCACACCCAGCACCCACACCCAGCACAACGTTTCGTGGCCCCATAAGGAGCTCCACCGAAAGGCCCCAGTGGGGGGGGGCGCATCGTCCGCCACACCCAGCACAGCGCTTCGTGGCCCCATAGGGAGCTCCACCGAAGGCCCCAGCACTGCGCTTCGTGGCCCCATAGGGAGCTCCACCGAAGGCCCCAGTGGAGGGGGGCGCATGCGTCCGCCACACCCAGCACAGCGTTTCGTGGCCCCATAGGGAGCTCCACCGAAGGCCCCAGTGGGGGGGGGCGCATGCGTGCGTGGCCCCGCCACCACCCAGCACAACGCTTCGTGGCCCCATAGGGAGCCCCACCGAAGGCCCCAGGGGGGGGCGCATGCGTCCGCCACACCCAGCACAGCGTTTCGTGGCCCCATAGGGAGCTCCACCGAAGGTCCCAGTGGGGGGGGGCGCATGCGTCCGCCACACCCAGCACAGCGCTTCGTGGCCCCATAGGGAGCTCCACCGAAGGCCCCAGTGGAGGGGGGCGCATGCGTCCGCCACACCCAGCACAGCGCTTCGTGGCCCCATAGGGAGCTCTACCGAAGGTCCCAGTGGGGGGGGCGCATGCGTCCGCCACACCCAGCACGGCGCTTCGTGGCCCCATAGGGAGCTCCACCGAAGGCCCCAGTGGAGGGGGGCGCATGCGTCCGCCACACCCAGCACAGCTTTTCGTGGCCCCATAGGGAGCTCCACCGAAGGCCCCAATGGGGGGGGGGCGGGGGGGCGCATGCGTCCGCCACACCCAGCACAGCGCTTCGTGGCCCCATACGGGGCTCCCCCGAATGCGATACCCACAACTGCATATGGTTGGGTCCTTCGCCAGGCTAATTTCCCCACAGCGCGCAAACACAGTCAACATCTAAGGATCTAAGTCCACGAAGCGGGCCATACACGCACGCAGAGAGGAGGAGGGAAGCAAAAAAGAGAAGCAAAATAAGCCAGGAGACAGCGGCGGGTACTCTGCACCGCGATTCGAGCGAATCGCCACTCCAGCACGAGCCCGAGCCACCATCACCCCCCACCGCGCGACGGGCCAAACCCACCACAGCGGCAGAGCAGGAGCACAGAAAGGGGACGGGGGCAAGGTGAGCTCGCCCTCGTCGTCGGCGGAAGCGCGGCCCCGCCGAAAGGATTGCCGCATCTCCTGGGCATAACGCTCAGCTGGCGGCCGGAGAGCCCGCAGGGCGAGGCGACCAGGGCGAGGGCATGGCCCGCAGGCGGGGCCAGAGGCAAAGAGGGGCGCCGCATCCCCGTCGTCCTCGTCGTCCCTGGCCGCGTCGGCCGCGTCGCCCGCCGCCACGGCGGGCAGGCGGACGGCGGGCGCAGGCAGCTGGCTGGCGGGCGCGAGAGGCGCAGGGCAAGGGGTCCCGAGCGCGCCGCCACGGAGGCGGCAGGACGCACAGCCTCGTCGGCAGGGGCAGGTGGGGCGGTCGGGGTGAGCAAGGTCTCCGTGGCGGCGCCGTCGTCGGCGGCCGCAGCGTCGGCGCAGTCGAAGATGGCGGCGGTGCAAGCGTGCGCGGAGACGGCGCTCAAGACGAAGAGGCCGGTGGAGGTGCCGAACAGGGCTACCGGCAGGTGGCCGAAGGCCAGTACGCTGCGGCCAAGGGTCCTCAGCCGCAAAGCCCATCGCCTGTGCGAGGCGGCCGCCAAGGCTCTGCCAGGAGCGACCTCGGCGCGAGAGGCAGCCTCGCGGGTGTCGGCAGTGGCCCAAGACGCCCAGGAGGACGGCACGCCGTCGAGTGAGGCAACGCTTGGCGCGAACTCATTGCATGGGGCGGCCTCTGGAATCATCGTAGGCGTCGTTGTCGACAGCCCGCTAGAGCTCGTAGGTGCAGCCGTAGGTGTCGCTGTCGGTGTCGCTGTCGGTAGCGCGCAGGTGAGGCTTCGCTGTCGGCGCCTCTCTCGGGCACGGTGGCGCGCGCTCTTGCCCACCCTGGTGAGCGCGGAGCCTGCGGACAAGCTTCTCGGCAAAAGCCGTGAGCCTAGGCCGACGGGCAGCCACCGGCGCGGTCGCGGCCTGGACCGAGAGGGCCGTGGACAGCACGGGGCACGTGCCGTATAGTCTTATAGTCACGGTCGATGGGCTGCGCCTGCCCTGCGCGAGGGGCGGCCGCGGGGATCCCGTCGCAGGCCGTGGCCGTGGCAGCACGAGCTTCTATGAGAGAGGCGGCCACTGCGGCACTCGTGGGAGCCGTGGGCACGCTGGCTCCTCCTCCTCCTCCTCCTCCTCCTCCTCCTCCTCCTCCTCCTCCTCCTCCTCCTCCTCCTCCTCCGGATCTGGCGCCATCACCGGGGTCGACGGGCAGAGCATGCCCCGTGCGAGGGGCGGCCTCTGGGTCCTTCGTGGGGGGCCCAGGGCTCGGCAGCAGAAGCGGAGCCGTCGTCGCGGTCGACGGCAGGCGGCGGGCGGCACCTGGGGCCCCTGCAGGGGCCATGGGCGCAGCAGCGGCAGAGGTGCCACCGCCGCGGTCGATAGGAAGGCACCAACTATACACCAACACCGATCCTGGCCAGGATCACCCTGGGCCCAGGATCGGTGTATACGCCCTCCTGCCTTGGGCAAGAAGGCACATACACCGATCATGGGCCCATGGTGATCCTGGGTCAGGATCGGTGTTGGTGTATAGTTGGTGCACTCCGAGTCGAAGCGCAAGCAGCAGTCTGGTGCTAATTGACGCCTCAAGGAGACGGCAACGAAAAAGAGCGAGTCTGAGGCTACCAGACCAGCCAAACAGGTGGCGGTGCATAGACGCAGGGAAATTGCGCGACAAGCGAACGCCACCGACCTTACAGCGAGCAAGTAACAGATTCAGCGACCGTTGCCAGGGTGCAGAAAGTCGGCGTGATAAAGATGATCACGCGGCCGAGGCTGGCTTGGCCTTGAACAATCAAAAAACAAAGCCGAACGCGGGCGACCGCGAGCAGCAGCTGCGAAACGCGGCGGCGCACATGGGTAGTGGACAGAGCGAGCCTGGCCGAGCGTGCAATGCAGACGCCAGCGCTAAAACAGCAGACCCCCACCGCAACCAGAGCCGCCAAAGGCTACCGGCGAGGCAGGCGAAAGCATAGCCAGGCAAGATGGGGCACACCCATCTAGGCCAAAAAGAAACTGTACGTACCACCGCAAAGGTCGAACCACTCCGACCAACCCGCGACAGAGTAAAACAGGAGACGAGCAAAGCGAACCCGCTGGCGGGATTCGCCAACGCTCAAAGAAAAGAGGACAGACCCCCGCGGTGAAGACGACCCAAAAGGAGGAGAAGCAAGAAAAAGGGAGACGCAGCAAGAGCAAAAGCAACGGAGGAGCCCGGAAAGACTGCGGCGGAAGACCCCGCGACACGGCCAACCCGCGACCGACTGACGGCGGCGAAGACCGAGCGACCCCCGCGACCCAAAGAGGCGGGGCCCACGAGCCACCGCGGAGGAAGCTGCCGGCAGAGCAAGCTGACATACAGCTGAAAGCCCAGCAGCGGCAGCGAACTGCAGCCCCAGCTGCAGACACGCACACCCAGGTGCGACACCAGGATGCAAAAAAAATAGAAGGCAGCGGCCAAGCCGGCCCGCAGCCGAAGTCAGGGCGCAAGCAGCAAGGCGGTAAGGCCGCCGCCTGTCCAGCTGACACACGGAAAAAAAGGCACCGACCACGAAAGAAAGGCGCCAAGTGGAAACTGCCACGCGCACCCGAGAAAGGAGCAAGAATACCAGTGGGGCAGCGCATGCGTGGTGTGGGCAAGGCAGCACCCGTCCGAGTACCACGCGATACCCTGGAGGTGCAATCCAGCCAACAGGCCAAAAGTCCTCCGCCTTAGGCGGACACACACAAAAACAGACATACGCACACTCACACAAACACACACACGTCTCAAAGTTTGCACTGGTTTCAAAGATGGGGGGCATGCCGTTTTCAAAATGCCGTTCCCGCCTCCGCGCTGTGTTCGATGTTCTAATACAAAAGCTTCACTGATGGAGGGCGGGTCATTTTCAAATGTTGTTATCGCATTAGCGTCGCGCACATTCGTTTGAAAAGTTCGCACCACCTTCACTGATGGAGGGCGGGTCGTTTTCACACTGTGGTTCTCTCCTTAACACCGCGCACATTCGTCTGGAAAGTTCGCACCAGCTTCACGGGAGGGGGGCCGATCGTTTTCCAAAATGTGGTTCTCGCCTTCACGCCGAGCTCATTCGTCACAAAACTTTGCAGCAGCTTCACGGATGGAGAGCGTTGTTTTTTCAAGCGGCGGTGATCATCTTAGAGCCGCGCACACTCGCCTTAAAAATTGGATTGCCTGGACGCAACGGTCACATTGTTTCGCGGCGATCAAGACCCAGGAATCGTGCGCTGCCACGGATTAGGATTAGCAGGACGCAAAAGTCACGTTGCTTCGCGGCGTTGAAGTCCCAGGAATTGTGTCTCAGCACGAGTGAAGCTTAACGGGGCGCGTCCCGCAATGAAAATAATGTTAGCCAGCGTGGACCTCGAACCGTATGTCTAGCAGCATGTGCTGTGCAATCTCGGTGGAGCAACATATGTGCCGCTTACGTGGTGCAACCTATGTTGTGCAACTATTTGTTGTTCGCTATGAATTATCAACTCCACTGCTCGCGCAACCATTCCACCCACCCACCCGTAATTTTTGGTTTGCAAAACTCCATGCGGCGGCGATTGCGATGAATGCTTGGCATTGGCTGGTGCATCTTTGCGGCCGCGCTAGCCCGCGCATGCTCGCGCGCGAAGCGGCCAGCTAGCTTGGCGCGAACGACGCGGCCGTGGTGGCGCTGACCTTTGGATATTTCCCAGCGGGCACCTCAGTGCGAGTCGGTGACCTGGGCGGGCGCGGTATCATGGCAACGTCGACAAGGACAGTCATGATGATGGTAGTAGCAATGCTGGCGACGATGAAGACAACGACGACAAGAAAGCCAGTGACGGCGTCGATGCTGATCACGCCGACGACGATGAAGAACGGACTCGCGTCGGTGGTGAAGGTTCCGGAAAGAGTTCGACATGCGCGCGCGGCCGGCGCGCGAGAGTGGCTCACATGATATTCTTTGCCACGGCTCGTGCCCCCCCAGCACGCGCGCAAGGGCGCCCGAATGATTTCGACATGCGGCGAAGGAGGCCCGTTTGGCCGAATTGAATGGAAATGTTGAAATCCGATGGTTATCATAGAAATTCGCAGGAGCGCAAACGAAGGCATGTTTGAAAAATGAGGTTGCAAACCCATGCGTTTTCTTCAAATTGGCTTGCCCTATAGGAATTCGAACTCAAACCCTACTAATTGGTCCGTTCCCCCCCCTAATTCCTATGCCCCCCAAATTCCTATGGCTATGCCTATGGCTATGCCTATGCCTATGCCTATGCCTATGCCTATGCCTATGCCTATGCCTATGCCTGTGCCTATGCCTCCCCCTACCTCCTATGCCTACGCCTATGCCTGTGCCCATGCCTATGCCTATGCCTAAGCCTATGCCTATGCCTATGCAACACCTCTGAGCGCTCCTATGCCTATGCCTATGCCTATACCTATGCCTATGCCTCTGCCTATGCCTATGCCTATGTCTATGCCTATGCCTATGCACCACCTCTCAGCGTTCCTCCACCTCTTTGCATCATCGCCAGCACCATCAGCATCAGCATCGTCACATCGTAAGTAATTGGTCTTTAGGACCCCCCCCCTTTTTCCAATGGCACCCCCCCTTTTTTCCAGTGGCACCCCCTCCCCCCCCCTTTTGCCAATGGCACCCCCCTTATTTCCAATGTCACCCCCCCCTTATTTCGAATGGCTGCTCGTTTCTTTTTGCTCGCTTCTTTTTGTTTGACATGTCATGCTTGGCTTCCTCTTCTCCCGTCCTCTCCTCCTCGTCTTTTCTTTCTCTCGTTCTTCTCCTGTCCATCTATTTAGAATCAACGCTGTTTTTTTTGTTTTGGGACACTCGGCTTTGAAATCCCTGCGAAGCTCAAGGTTTTCAAAAGATTCCCGCATGCGCGCGCGACGACGCACGCGTGTTCACTTCGCCCGGGTGTTAGCAAGGGATTATTGCGACAGCACGCGCGCAAGGGCGTTCGAGCGATTCCGACATGCGCGCACGAGAAGCAGTTTTGGTAGAATTCGATGGGAATGCGGAAGCAACTATTTCAAAAATTTGCAAGAGCGCGGACGCAAGTTGTTTTGGAAGTTCGCGCTGTGAAACCATGCGTTGTTCTATTTTTCGGGACACTCGAGCTCGAAATCCGTGCGAAACCGAACTTGGTTGACGAATGTCAGCATGCACGCGCGACGATGCGCGCGTACGCACGTCGTCCCATTCGTTTGCAAAAAGTTCTTGAAAACTGATGGTTTGTGATAAACGAATGCGCGCGCATAGTATATGTTGCAAAGGATGAAAAAGGGGATACCGGTTTAGCTGGGCTGGTACGAGTTCAGATTTAGGACGGACGGCGTGGCAGAATCAAATGCAAATTGCCATACAGAAAGACGGGACCGATCATTCCGGGGGGATGTAAATCAGATAACCTTTTTGAGAAAGGAAAACAAATGTTGTGCAACGTAGGTGGTGCAATCTACGTGGTGCCATTAATGAGGTGCCTTAGATGCTGTGCCCTCTATGTGGTGCAAACTACATGCAGCAATTCACGTGGTGCAAAATATGCAGCGCAATCGACGTGATACAACTTGTATAAGGCAATTCACCCTGCCGAACTTGAAGCTGTCGACTCCACTGCTCGCGCAATCATCCCCCCTTTCGTCCGCCTCTCGGTTTACAAAACCCATGCAGCGGCGATTGCGATGACTTTTTGACGCTGGCTGGCGCATCGCTGCAGCCGCGCTAGCGCGCGCAGGCTTACGCGCAGAGCGGCCAACCAATCTGGCGCGACCGACGCGGCCGCGGTGGCGCTGACCGATGGGGACTTCCCAACGCGTCTCGCAGGCAGAATTGACGCGCGGGCACTTCGGTGCGAGTCGGTGCCCTGGGCGGGCGCGACACCACGGCAACGCCGACGGCGGCAGACGCGGCGATGATAGCAGTGATGCTGGGGACGAGGATGACGATGACGACGGCAAACCCAACGACGGCGCAGATGCTGATCACGCCGCTGATGATGATGGCGCCCACGTGTTGGAAAGATTTTGCCGTGCTCGCGCTGCCGACGGGCGCGGTGATTATTTGACAGGGGTCTTGTCCCTCCCCCCAGAACGAGCGCAAGAGCGTTCAAATGATTTCGGCTTGCGCGCGCGAACGGCCCGTTTGGTCGCGATGAATGAAAAGATTCAAAACCTATCGTTTTTTGAATTCGCAAGAGCGCTGGCGCAGGCCTTCATTTTTGAAAAACAATGTTGTAAAACAATGTTTTTTTTCCGGCGTTTTCGGGACACTCGATTTTGAAACCCGTGCGAACCATCAGGTTGTTGAATGGTTGCGGCATGCGCGCGCAACGACACGCGCGTGCGCAAGTCGTCATATGTGTTGCAATGGGCTATTGAAACTGATGGTGCTTGATAACCGGGTGCGCGCGCAACGCAGCATATGAGGGAGATGAGGGAGGGGTCGATAGTAGCTTGGCTGGGGCGGTAAGAACACATGCTTAGCATGAACGATGGGGCAGAATCAGATGTACACTGCGCATCCCCAGGGTGGGCGGCTCACCCCAGGGGGGAGTAGATCCTAACCTATTTGTAGAAAGGAGAACATATGTCGTGCAATCTAGGTGATGCAAAACTTGCGGTGCAGTCTACGTTGTGGAATACATGTTGTGCAGTGTAGGCGGCGACAAGGTGGCGACAAGACAAACCGGCAGCCAGACCCAGACGACGGCCGGCGACGAGGCGGCGACGGGGCGGCGACAGCGAGCCCGGAGCCGCCAGACCGCCAGCCAGGCCCAGACGACGGGCGGCGACGAGGCAGCGCGGGTGGGGCGACGGCGAACATGGAGCCGCAAGACCGCCAGCCAGGACCTGTTCCTTAGAAACTAAGTAAGAGCCCCTGAGTGCAAGCACTGGTTGGGAAAGTTCTTGTAGGGACCTATGAAGATGGAAGTTGGAGGGAGAGGTTATTGCGACATCGTTAGTGCGTGTTGGGTGTCCACTGTTCCTCCTCCTCCTCCACCTCCACCTCCTCCTCCTCCTCCTCCACCTCCTCCTCCTCCTGCATCCGTGCGTCCTCCCCCGTGTACGCGTCCTTCTCCTCCGTCACCTCATCCACCTCCACGCCTAGCTCCACATCTAGCTCCACCTCATCCTCCTCATCCCCATCATCCTCATCATCATAATCGTCGTCAGTGCAACCATCACCAACATAATCGCACTCTTCGTCGTGCGTAACAACATCCTCCTCCTCCTCCTCCTCCTCCTCCTCCTCCTCCTCCTCCTCATCATCATCATCATCATCATCATCACCATCATAAGTATCATCATCGTCATCGTCACTATCAGCATCATCATCATCATCATCATCATCATCATCAACACCATCATCATCATCATCATCATCATCATCATCATCATCATCATCATCATCATCATCATCATCATCATCATCATCATCATCATCATCATCATCCTCATCATCATCATCATCATCAGCAGCAGCAGCATTACCATCGCCATCAACATCGTCGTCATCATCACATGGTCCTCATCCTAGTCCCATTCCTCCTCATACTCAGCCTCCTCATCATCATCAGAAGCAGCATCGTCTTCGTCAGCAGCATCATTTTCATCAATCCACTTCAAGTGTCATCATCATCGCCACCACCACCATCATCAGCACCAGCATCAGCATCAGCATCATCATCATCACCATCATCATCGTCATCGTCATCGTCATGGTCGTCGTCACTATCACCATCACCAGCATCATCATGACAAACATAATCAGCATCAGCATCATAATCAGCATCATCATCAGCATCATCATCACCATCGTCGTCAACATCAGCAGCATCGACATCCTCATCATCATCAGCATCATCGTCAACACGATCGTCGTGGTAACCCTCAACCTCCTCATCAGTATCAGATTCATCCACCCTTATCTTCATGATCATCATCATCATCATCATCATCATCATCCTCAGCAGCATCAGCATCATCATCACCACCATCATCACAAACAGCATCATCATCATCATCATCATCATCATCATCATCATCATCATCATCCTCATCATCAGCATCATAATCATCATCAGCAGCAGCATCAGCATCAACGTCATCATCAGCATCATCATCATCGTAGTAGCCATCGTCGTCGTTGTTGCCATCATCACCACCCTTATCAGATTCGCTATCGTCATTATTATCATGAACGTGCCACCACAATCCTCCGTCCTGCCTCCTCCTCCTCCTCCTCCTCCTCCTCCTCATCATCATCATCATCATCATCATCATCATCATCATCAGCATCATCATCATCATCATCATCATCATCATCATCATCATCATCATCATCATCATCATCTTCACTCTCATCCAGCTGATCCTCCCCTTCCTGCCGCCCAGGGCGCCAGGGAAGGGCCTCCCGAAAAACATTTCTGCTGGGAGCGGGAGTTTAAGGGGCAGAGGAGGGCCGCGGACAGCAGGCCAGTGCCGCGCCCCAAAGGCGCCTGGACTGGCGGCAGCTCCCCCGGGAGCGACGATGGGGTTCGGTCGGAGCGCGGGAGATTATCGGGGCGGACGAAGAGTGAGGTTAGCAAAGGAGGGGGGTAGCGAATCACCTGCATGCAGCTGGCTTGACAGGCCCACTGGGACCGCGTATCGAGGAAAGCGCGTAGCTGCAGGGCTGATACCAGCTGCACGCAGCAGATTTCATACCCCCACCCTCTTTCCCAATTCCCTCTCCGTTCGTCCGACCCGACGAACCCAGACATCGGGCGGCTCGGAAAGTTTGATACAACCTTTTCTTCGCCATCTTGGAGCCTCCATGGGGCCCTGTCGGACCCCCGGGACCATCGAAAGACCACTCGGGATGAAGAGCTCTCCCGAGGCAAAGCGTCGAGAGGTTCGGGGGCCAACTGTCTCAGACGAACCAAGCCGCCGCATGTCTGGGGATGAAGCGGCGCGGCTAAGGTGGCCAGCCGCCTTGGAATATGAAGGAAAACAGCTTCGGGCGCGCGCGCCATGATGGTTGATAGTGGCAATCATCGCCATCACCATAATCATTGCTCCAACCGTCGTCGTCGTGAGCGTCAACACCACTGTCACCATCACAGTAACCATCAAGATCATCCTCATCAGCAGCACCAGCGGCAGCGGCAGCATCAGAATCATCATCATCAGCATCATCATCATCATCATCAGTAGCATCAGCATCAGCATCGCCATCACCATCATAATCGTCATCATCAGCAGCATCAGCACCAGCATTAGACTCAGCATCATCATTCCCTAATCACCATCATCATCATCAACAACAGCATCATCAGCACCATCAGCATGATCGCCATCAACAACAGCGGCAGCACAAAATTCGTCATCATCATCACACCACCACCACCATCGCCATCATCACCACCACCACCGTCATCATCATTTGCATCATCATCATCATCACCACCACCATCACCATCACCATCACCATCACCATCACCATCACCATCACCATCAGCACCATCATCACCATGATCGTCGTCATCGTGGTCGTCGTGCGGGCGCTTGCGCCAGCCCTGCTTCCAGCGAGCGCGGCGGGCCCGAGGAGCCTTCTGCCGCGCTGGGCCGAAGGACCACTCTTTCAGGCTACCCACGGCGGCGGCAAAACCAAAAATCGGCCGAGCCCGCAGCAAACTCGAAACCGACAGAGGCCGACAAGCCGCAGGCAGCCCAACGGACGCAGTGTCGCACCAACGAGACAACAACTGGCTGAACCGAACCGACCGAACGCACCCGACTGCGACGTAGCAGGGTTCGACCGACCTGAGGACCGAGGGTGCGAGCGCCGCGCGCCAGAGGCGTCGGCGCGGTGCTGGCGAGCCCGTGAAGCGCTCCAGCCGCGTAGCAAAGGTAGGCGCGGCGTGAAGGGGCTGGCTCACCGAGCCGACCCCATTCAAGCCCGCCGAACTTCATCACAATTGCCGTCCCGACTGGCACCATCTTGATCATCGTCATCACCATCATGATCAGCATCACCATCACCACCATCAGCAAAAACATGAGCATGTTGTCTACGCATCATGGATTATGGCATTATCGCGATCCTGCTGCTAGGCTCTTAATTTGAATACTCTGGTAGGCCATCTTGGAGTAGCGGTCCCAAGTTGTATTTCGGAGAGAATGTACTTGACGCCATGGCCCGGATGTCCGTTAAGCTGATGTCCGGGAGCGCCAGGCCTGGGCAGGGGGAGGGCGCGCGCGGGCGGACCTACTTAACCTCTGAGCACCGGTAGCTGCAAATGATTATGTTACGTGGCCTCCTCCTCCTCCAGGTCCTCCTCCGAATCTTGCGCGGCGGGGAAACCGCTCTTCGCCGCCGATGACCTCTCGCGAAGCGAAGCCTCCTCCTGCTCCTCCTCCTCCTCCTCCTCCTCCTCCTCCCCTCCTCCTCCTCCTCCTCCTCCTCCTCCTCCTCCTCCTCCTCCTCCTCCTCTTCCTCCTCCATCAACTGCCTCTCCTCCTCTCTCCTCCTCCTTCTCCTCCTCCTCTTATTATGATTGTTCGAAGTATCCGTAATATTATTCGTATTCTATCATTGTTAAAATGTTTCATCCTCCTTCTCTTCCTCCTCCTCCTCCACCTCTTCCTCCTCATCTTCCTCCTCCTCCTCTTCCTCCTCCTCGTCCTCCTCCTCATCGTCATCTTCATCCTCCCTCCCTCCCTCCATTCATACACAGATTATATTTACTAAAACCACGCGCGCGCTTCGCGCGCGCTCAGGTTCTAGCACCCCCCAGCCCTTGACAAGCTCACAGATGCACGCGAAGAAGATGACCCTCCGAGAGCCCCCTCAGACACCACCGAGAAGCCATTACCCCAGCAAAGCATCCGAATAACAGCCAAGTTTTGGAGGACGTCGAAATCGCCCAGGCATCCTGGGCATTTTGTGACGGTCCCGGGGCCCACCGAGGGTCCCCAGATGGCGCGGCGGCGGCAACGCATGGCAGGCGCACCACCGACGGAGGAGGAGGCGTGAGGAAGAGGGAGGAGGAGGAGGAGGAGGAGGAGGAGGAGGAGGAGTGAGGAGGAGGAAGAGGAGGAGGAGGAGGAGGAGGAGAAGGAGGAGGACGAGGACGACGACGACGACGACGAGGAGAAGAAGTAGGAGGAGGAGAAGGGAGGAGGAGGAGGAGGAGGAGGAGGAGTAGGAGGGAGGAGGGGGGGGAGGAAGAAGAGGAGTGGGAGGGGGAGAAGGAGTTGGAGGAGGCGGAGGAGGAGGGAGAGGGGAGGACGAAGAGGAAGAGGAGGAGGAGGAGGAAGAGGAGGAGGAGGAGGAGGGAGGACTAGGAAGAGGAGGGAAAAGAGGGGGAATGGAGCCGGGAAGGATGGGTCTGTGAGGCTCGGCGATTTGCCGTCGGCGTGACAATGTGAGAGGATCAGTCCCGGTGCAGTCCTGGTCTCGCTCGGACCTCGACCCGCAGGAAGACCTTTCTGGAACCCTTTGGGAAACCTCTTGGAGGCCGTCGGGGTTGGGGTGTCTCTGTTTCTCTGTCTCTCGCCCGCCCCGCCGGCAGAAAACCCCTCGGTCTCGCTCGGACCTCGACCCCCGGGGTCTCTTGAGGACCTCTTGGGGCCTCTTGGGGCCTGTTGGGGCCTCCTGGGAGGTGCTTTGGGCGGAAGGCTACAATCCTCGAGTCGGAGCTCCCCTCGTGGACCCCTCCTGCAGCCGTCTTAGTCGGGCATTGAGTCGTCTAGGCGCCCTCTTGAGCCGCCTTGGGGGCATCATGGGATCCTCCGGGGCCGTCTTGGGGGAGTACTGGGAGTCTCTTGGACCGTCTTCAAAGCCGTGGAGGCTGCAAAAACATAGATGCTGAGAGTGCACATTTCCTGAAAGAATGTAATGAATTTGGCCTCTTGGGGCCCTCTTGGGAGTGCTCTGGCAGGCCTCTTGGGACGTCTCGGTCGACCGTCTCGGGGCCATCTTGGGCCGTCTTGGGCGGCTCGGGGCCTTCTTTGGTCTTCTTGGGGCCCCTTTTGGGGCTAACTTGGGCCGTCTTGTGCAGCCCTTGGGCCGTCTTGGCCCCCTCTTGGTCTGTCTTGAGGGCCTCTTGGGAATGTATTAGGCACTCTTGGGCAAGTCTTCGGAGCTTTTTGGGCCGTCTTCAAGCCCGTGAAGGCCGAAGCGTCGCACATGCTAAAAGTGCACGCTTCCCAATAGGAATTTAACGATTTGGGCCTCTTGGGGCCCTCTTGGGAATGCTTTGGCAGGCCTCTTGGGACGTCTCGGAGCCTTCTAGGACCGTCTCGGGGCCATCTTGGACCGTCTTAGGCGACTCTGGACCTTCTTGGGCCGTCTTGGGCACCGTCTTGGGGCCAACTTGGGCCGTTTGGGGCGCCTCTTGGGCCGCCTAGGCGCCCTCTTGGTCCGCCTTGGGGGCCCCATGGGATCCTCCAGGGCCGTCTTGGGGGAGTCTTGGGAGCCTCTTGGGCCGTCTTCACAGCCGTGAAAGCTGCAAAGGCGCACATGCTCAAAACGTAAGTTCCCCCATAGGGATTTAATGATTTTGGCCTCTTGAGGCCCTTTTGGGAGTGCTCTGGGAGCCTTCTTGGAGCGTCTTGGCGCCTTTTTGGGCCGTATTGGGCAACTCGAGGCCTTCTTGCGCCGTCTTGGGGACCTCTTGGAACCTTCTTGGCTCGTTTTGGCCCCCTCTTGGCCTCTCCGGGCCGCCTCTGGAGAGCGAAACGGGGTGGTGTCAGCGAGCGTATTAGAATTGTTGCGGGCTGGGCCAGCCCAGGCCGGGGGGGGGCTATTCATACATACGATGTGAATATATATATATATATATATATATATATATATATGTGTGTGTGTGTTGTGTGTGTTGTGTGTGTTGTGTGTGTTGTGTGTGTCGTGTGTGTTGTGTGTTGTGTGTGTTGTGTGTGTTGTGTGTGATGTGTGTTGTGTGTGTTGTGTGTGTGTTGTGTGTGTTGTGTGTGGTGTGTGTGTTGTGTGTTGTGTGTGTGTTGTGTGTGTGTGTGTGTGTGTGTGTTGTGTGTTGTGTGTGTTGTGTGTTGTGTGTGTTGTGTGTTGTGTGTGTTGTGTGTGTTGTGTGTGTTGTGTGTGTGTTGTGTGTGTTGTGTGTGTTGTGTGCGTTGTGTGTGTTGTGTGCGTTGTGTGTTGTGTGTGTTGTTTGTTGTGTGTTGTGTGATGTGTGTTGTGTGTGTATGTATGTATGTATGTATGTATGTATGTGTATGTGTGTGGTGTGTGTGTGTACATTGCATTCCTCATCCTCCTCCTCATCCTCCTCCTCCTCCCCCTCCTCCTCCTCCTCCTCCTCCTCCTCCGCCTCCTCCGCCTCCTCCTCATCCTCCTCCTCCTCCTCCGCCTCATCCTCATCCTCCTCATCATCATCATCCTCCGCCTCCTCCGCCTCCGCCTGCTTCTCCTC
>CAUYUJ010016713.1:0-130000 GCA_963575745.1 Prorocentrum cordatum
ACGAGGGCGCACGCACGCACACGCACACACGCACACACCCGCACGCACGCACGCACGCACGCGCGCACACACACAAAATTTTCACGCGCGCCGACGTGCCATTCCTGACATAACGCTCGTACGCTGATCTACACAACGGCACGGAACAACAGCAACACACACACACACACGCACACACGCACGTGCAGACGCCAACACGCACGCGACATATGAATCCATGCCACACACACACGCCACAGACAACATACGCAGCATGCACGTACAGGTACCGATGTAGCTGCACACAAAACGCACCCACACACGACGAATTGGATATTGCCACCTGGCACCCGCGAGGGGTGAGCGACACAGTCCGAGTTCTGGGTGGCCCTTCCCCTGGGGGTTTATGTCTGTACATATATATACATGTATATACAGCCCAGGCGATGGGCCCCAAGGCCAAGGATGCCGTGAAGAAGGCCAAGCCCAAGTCCGCGCCCAAGTCGGCGGAGGCGAAGAAGCAGGCGGCCAAGGAGAGGCGCGAGGCCAACCAGGAGCACGAGAATGCGATGCAGAGGCTCAGGACAGGGAGAGGAGGATGAATGAGGACAAGGGTAGGAGGAGGACAAGGACAAGGACGAGGAGGAATGAGGAAGGAGGAGGAAGAGGACTGAACCAAAACGAAAAAGGAAGAAGGGGAGAATGAATAGTACATTTCCGCCTCATCCCATTCCCATTCTAGTTCCCCCAGGGCCGTTCCCTTCCCCGTCCCCTGCCCCTCTCTTCTCCCTCCTTCCCCCCCCCCAGTCTCTTCCTCGCTTCTTAAGGAGGTAACTTTTTTTCTTCCCCCCCTTTCTCGTGACCCCTTCTTCTTCCCCTCCCCGCCCCCCCCCCCCTCCCCGGGAGGAACGCCCTGAAGCGCGAGGCCAAGTCGGTCAGGAAGGAGTTCCGCCGCGCAGGGCGCACTGAGAAGAAGGAGTGGCTCCGCAAGTGGCGCGAGACAGGAGCAGCACATTTCTCTCAGTGCTTTGGCCTCGGAGGGCTACGGGAAGGATAGGAGGAGGAAGGATAGGAGGGATAGGGGCGATTGAGGGGTAGGAGGGGGTATGAGGGGAGGTAGGGGGGATAGGAGGGCTAGGGGGATACGGGGGGACAGTGAGATAGGAGGGGATGGGAGGAGGATAGGGGGATGGGATAGGAGTGGATGAGGGATAGGAGGGCATAGGAGAATAGGAGGGGATAGGAGTGGGGATACGATAGGAGGGATAGGGGCGCGCGTTTGAGGGGCAGGGGGGGGTATAGGAGGGGGGATAGGGGGGATAGGACGGATAGGGGGACAGGGGGATGGGAGGGGATAACAGGATAGGGGGGGGGGTAGGAGGGGGGATAGGGGGATAGGAGGGTGTCGGAGGGTATAGGAGGGGATAGCGGAGATAGGTGGATAGGAGGGGGTACGAGGGGATAGGAGGATAGGAGGGGATAGGGGGGATAAGGGGATATGGGGGATATGTGGATAGGGGGGATGGGAAGGGATAGGAGGATAGGAGGGGATAGCGGGGATAGGAGGGGATAGCGGGGATAGAGGGATAGGAGGGGATAGGGGGGGTACATAGGGGGATAGGGGGGATCGATATTGACGGATACGAGGGGGGGAATAGGGGGATAAGGGGGGATAGGAGGGACAGGAGGGATATGATGATGCCGATTGCGGCCTCTCCCATTTTCGCCGGGACATTTCCGGTGGGCGGAGTCCTGCAAGAGGATGCGCGAGAAGCGCCTCGAGGAGAAGAGCAAGCACGGCGTCTTCATGAGCGAGGGCGCCCTGCTGACGGAGGCGGGCTGGGCGCCCGAGAATGCCAACGCAGAGTTCGGCATCAGGACATCGTTTCCATTTCCCCTGCGGAGGAGGGGGGTGGAGGGAGGGAGGGAATATGATGTAGTATGTGGGAGCGCGAAAGGAGTTGGGCATCGACAGGGAGACGGAGGGAGTATGAGGGAGGGGGTGTAGGAGGGAGCGGGAGGGAGTAGGAGGGAGTAGGAGACAGTAGGAGTGGGTAGGATGGGGGGGGATCTAGGAGGAGTAGGAGGGAGCGGAAGGAGTACGAGGGAGCTGGAGGGAGCCCGAGGATATGACAGTCTTAGTCGCCGTCGTCGTCGCCGACTGCCATCAAGTGAAACGGCCGCTCGAGGCAGAAGCTCAAGGTCCAGAACATCATCAAGGCCTGCGAGGCCGTCAAGGGGCACGTCTCCATGGACTGGCAGAGCGGCGAGAAGACGTACACTCGCGTCAAGAAGAGTGACTTGCTCGCGCAGGACGCTAGTTTAAGGAAGAGGAGGCTCATGAGGAGGATGAGGATGTTCGACACTTAGGGGGCAGAGAGGAGGAAGAGAGGAGGAAGAGAGGAGGACGAGAGGAGGAATAGAGGAGGACGAGAGGAGGAAGAGAGGAGGACGAGAGGAGGAAGAGAGGCGGAATAGAGGAGGAAGAGAGGAGGAAACGAGAAGGAAGAGATGAGGACGAGAGGAGGATGAGGGCTGGATGAGACTGCGACGGAGGAGGAGAAGGAGGAGGCGGAGGAACATTACATGACATAAGTACGCGCTCCCAGAGCAAAGAGAAAGAGATCGGGACGGTCTTCACCTCTGCGAAGACGGCGATCGAGGATATCGAGGCAGCCCGCAAGGTGCCTGGCTTCTGGCGCCTGATCCTTCTCATCCTCCTCGTCCTCATATTCCTCCTCGCCGTCATCATCATTATCCTCCTCATCATCATGGCCATCCTTATCATACTCCTCATTGTCGTCTTCTGCATCGTACTCATCCTCATCCTCCTCATCCTACTCGTCATCGTGATCATCTTCCCCATCCTGATCCTTATCCTCCGCCCCCTCCTCCTCGTATTCCTCCTGCTGCTGCTGATCATCCTCCCCCTGCAGTCCTCGCCCGCATCCCTATGAAATTCATATGTGCATCCAGCCAGGCAGCCAATCTGAAGAAGGCGGCGACGAGTTCCTTGGGGCCCAGCAGCGACGACGACTCCTACAGCGAGGCCCCGCGTTTCCAATGTCGTCGCGTCTATGGGGGAGGAGGAGCAGGAGGGGAAACGTGCTTCCAGGCATTCGCGCGTGCAACGTGGCTCTGGAATAGGACGAGGAAGGAGAAGGAAGAGAAGATCTTCGAGGAAGAGGGGGAGGAAGAGGAGGACGAGAGGAGGACGAGAGGAGGAAGAGAGGTGGAATAGAGGAGGAAGAGAGGAGGAAGAGATGAGGAAGAGCTCGAGGAGGAAGAGAGGAGGAAGAGAGGATGAGAGAAGGGGGAGAAGGCAGAGGAAGACGAAGGAATAGGACGATGAGGGGGAGAAGGATGAGAAGGAAGAGGAAGATGACATTGCAAACTACACGTAAGATCTCCAATTCCGACGAGGGCTCGGACCACAGGACGCACAAGTCGGCGAAGCAGTCTGGCGGGCGCAGCGCTGGGTCGAGGAAGGTCGACGCAGCGCTGCACGGCGAGATCGCCGCGCTCCTGGGGAAGAACACGGCGGTCTTGACGGCCCTGGAGGGTTTGCAGGTGACGGCTTTCGGGAGTTTTCCTCCCTCGGCTGCGGAATGGAGCGGGGGCGGGTGGGGGTGGGTGGGGAGGTTACGGGGGAAGGGGGAGAAGGGTTGGGAAGGTTACGGGGGAGGAGAACACCCGCCTTGCCCCCTCAACAGTCTCGAGAGGGGGGGGGGGGGTCCTGATCGAGGACGGGAGGAACTCTAGGATATCAGCGTCTCCTCTCCCTCCTCTTCCTCCCCCATCCTCCTCCCGATTTGGTTGGAACCTTTTCCTCTGGCCCCTCCTCTTCCGCCTCTTTCTCCTTCTCTTCCCCGTGCTCCTGCCCCTGCTCCCCCTCCCCCTCCTCCTCCTCATCCTTCGCGGGCGAAGGGTTGCGAGTGGTTGAAGCCCTTCGAGAAGGAGCTGACCTCGGCAGTGTTCGATTTCGCCGAGAGCCAGGTCGCGTTGAAAGCATTCTTCCAGGGAACGTCCGGCTCCCAGCTCGAGAGGGAAGGGCCGACATGATCGGGCACAGGAGGAGGATGGGGAAGCAGGATAAGCAGGACAGGATGATAATGAGAAGATAGGAGGATGAAATAGGAGGAGGAGGAGAGACGAGGAGGGGGGAGGGGGAGCAGGGAGAGGATAATAATAACGATGAGGAGGCATGCAAAGCATGGCTCTGAGGTCCGAGGAGAACGCGGAGGACATCGCCAGCAGTGCCAAGGACGCGATCGAGGAGGCGCCTCGTCCCGATGATTGAAGGATGCATGTAATGAATGAGGAAGGGAGGACATGAGGACGGGAGGATAGGGGGTGTTAGAGGCAAAGGGGTGGCTGGAGAGTTGGGGGCAGGATATAGGGGATAGGGGCAGAAAGGCCGAGGAAGGGCATATAATTCAATATATAGATGAAGAGGGTAGTGAAAAGCGGGAGGGAATAAGCTGGAGGAGTAGAGGGATTGGCAACATGAGGAAATGAAGGATAGATGGAGGGGGAGCGGCGCTGCCCGCCGCCCAGGGGGAGCGCGCGCGGTCCAACATCAGGCCGATCATGGACCATATGGAGGCCGCCATGAAAAACATCAAGAAGTCGGCGTAGGGAGCTGGGGCTCTCGACTGGACTGCGGGGCCGGGGAGGTCGCTCCTGCTCCAGGCCCTCGAGGGGCTAAAGTGCTCGCCCCGTCGGCCCTCGAGGGGCCAGAGTACTCGCCCCGTCGGCCCCGTCGTCGTCGTCGCCCTCGGCCCTCGGAGGGCTAAAGTACTCGCCCCGTCGGCCCTCGAGGGGCTAAAGTACTCGCCCTCGTCGTCGTTGTCGCCCTCGGCCCTCGGAGGGCTAAAGTGCTCGCCCCGTCGGACCCCGAGGGGCTAAAGTACTCGCCCTCGTCGTCGTCGTCGTCGCCCCCCTCCTCCTCCTCGCCCCCAGCATGCCGAGGGGGAGAGGGGGGTGCGGGGGGGGGAGATGAGGGCAGGATGAGCCTCATCCGGTGAGGAACACCATGATCAGGTCGTGAGTGGAGTGGTTTTCTTGCATCAGCAGCGCCTGCGATTCGCGAGTGGGCGGTGCCTTGCGACAAGGACGTGCTATTGAGCGCGCGTGGGGGAGCGCTCGCGCGGTGAAACAGCGAGCTCTGCCCGCGTTGGCTCTGGAACCCCCCCTCGGCGGGGGGTTCGAGGAAAACTGGTTGGCACCAGAATTCTCCCTTGACGGGGGGCTGATCCAGGGAGTTCCTGAGGGGGGGGGGGAGAGGGGGGAGGGGGGGGAGGAGAAGAAGGCAAGACGATATCGAGAGGATTCGGCTTACATGGGTCATAGATTCGGGCTGCCGTTGGAGATGAGGATAAGGATAGGGGGGATAAGGCTAAGGATAGTGAGGACGAGGAGGTAGAGGATAGAGATAATGATAGCGATGGTGAAGATAAAGATAAGGATAGCGAGGATGAGGATAAGCCTAAGGATTCGGATGAGCATAATGATAGCAATGAACAGGATCAGGATGGATCAGCGCGATGATAGCGAAGATCCGTTCATTTGTTCGGCCCCTTGTGCATCCGCGCACGGCAGGCATTGCGGCCGTGCATGTGAGGACGGGGAGGGGGGCATGTTGAGGGATGAAAAAGCGGCCCTACCTTGGGTCACGAGCGCGCGGTCTGTAAACCTCTTGGGAAGCCCCAGGGCCGGGGGCCGCCAGGGCGCGGCGCATCGCGCAGGATTTGCCCCGTCAGCCCACGGGAGTTTCAGCGCACAGCGCCTCGTAAACCAGGATAGGGGCGTTTTTTTTCTGGCCTTGAACATGGGCAGGAACGGGGTACGTAGCACGATTTCTGTCAAGATGGGTATCTTTTCCCCGCTGACCTTGCTGCACCTCGGACTCGCCATTGCCATGTCGGGAAGAGCGGAGGCAGCGAGAATCGTGGCAGGAGGCGGTCATCGCCCCGAAGGAGTTGAGTCAGGCCTGCTGCCCCTAAGGGGCGGCCCAGGAGTCGAGTCAGGAGGCTTCGGAGGAGATGGCGGGGATGGGGGCGCTGGTCTTCGGAAGTACTTGGTGGGCAGGTGCAGGGCGGGATCCCTTTCGGCCGTGGACGTGGCAACGATATCCTTTCACTCGTTTCGGGCTGGGGCCACTGGGATCGGAGATCTCGCGCTGGACCCTGGTCAGAGCGCGCGCGCGTCGGAGCATCTGAGACGCGCGCTGGGCCAAGAGACGGTGCGCAAAGAGTTCTACCACGTTCAGATGCCTTGTTGGGGCAAAGCAACCGACAGCAGACAATATATTACTTTCCCGTTTTATCTGCCGCACGATAGTTTCGCGAACTCGTGGCATGAGAACCCAGCAGCATGGGGCCCACTGAACTGCGACGCCGACGTGCTGCCCCTGAACTTCGCGAGTCACGAGGTGGTGAAAGAGGCCCCCACGATAACCACGCCCTTGGGTCACTTCTCCGATGGCGTTCCGTGGGCGAAGAGGGGCAGCTTCTTTTGCTACTATATGAGCAGTGGCCTCTCCAGGAAGAGGCACCTCATATGCGCGATTCGGAAGCAGGACGTCTGCAAATGCGGGTGCAAAGGGAATTGTAGTTTTGGCCTCATCCAGCGGGTGCTCCGCTGGAGCTACAATGCTTTAGCAGAGGGCGCATATCCAGCATTCGACCACGACGGGGAGCCCCTGCCTGAGAGTAGATCCCTGAAGCGCGGATTCCCCTTCGCAGAGGGGTGGCGGGGGGCCCTCTGCGAAATCAGAGCGGACCTCTTAGAGGTCACGGGAGCTTATGGATTCAAAACGTGGCAGAACCCAAGGAACCCTTGCTTCTCGTGCACCTGTCCAAAGGCAAGCCTGTTTCAATTTCCAGCAACGATGGGTGATCGATTGGCCTCGCGGGACAATCTCAGGTACCAGCACATGGTAGACAATTCCCTTCGCACGGTTGCTGTCCCAGACGACGCAGCTCTCAGGCGCCTGGCCGCCTCTCTGCAGATGGACAACAAAGCTGGAGGATTAATTGTGTTCGGGCGGCGTAGTGCCGAGTTCGCCCTGCCCGTCGGATATCGTATCATCGAAAACGAGCACTGCACTGACATTCGCGAACTTCGGTCGGTGGAGACGCCGGCACAACTGCAGTTCTTCAATGCGTCCAACAGCCAGGGCCGTGATCAGATCTGCGCCCTCTTTCAAGTCAAAGGAGTAGGGGTGGATACCATCATGCTCGACGGGACGCACATCCTCGACCTGGGCGTGGCACAGTACGTCATCGTAGCAGTGTTCCACAGACTGGTCACGACGAATTTCTGCGGGAGTAGAAAGGGCAGGAAGGCGCAGCGGGACCATGACAACATCTTTCACCTTCCGCCGAAGAATTCGGGCGCTCTACATTGCCACGGGCGCGCTCAGGAAAAGGGGGTCCACGTCCGTGATAGGGGGGCTGACTCTGAAGATGTTCATGCCGTCCAAGGAAGGCGGGATCCCGCGCCTCCAGGCGAAGGCCGCCGAGTCGCGGCACCTCGTGCCACTTCTTCCTCAGCTCTGTCGCGAAAGCGCTGGGTTTCTAGGTCCGCGCAGAGCGGCGCTGATGCAGGCCTGCACGCACCTGGCCACCGTGTGCAATTGCCAGGGCCCAAAAGCCGCGCGCAATATGAGCGCGCCCTGTGTGCGCACCTTCCAGACACGAGCTCGGAACTTGCACTGTGGCCCATGGCAACTTGGATATTGCTGGTGGCCCGTCCCTCGTACGCCCCGTTATTGCTGGATTCGTCTCGGTCCCTCGTATGCCTCGTTCTTGCTGGATTCGGCTCGGTCCTTCGTATGCCGCGTTCTTGCTGGATCCGGCTCGGTCCTTCGTATGCCGCGTTCTTGCTGCATTCGGTTCGGTCCTTCGTATGCCACGTCCTTGCTGGATTCGGCTCGGTCTCGGTTCGAGTCGGCTTGGGTTTCGTTAGCGTGGCTGGGCGTGGGTGCGCGTTCCTTTCTCGTTGCAGACGGCCAGCCTCGCGTTCTTGCGGGCATGGAAGGAGTGCAGAGGCCACTGCGTCTTTAAGTTCCACGTGATGGTTCACCTCGCAAAGCAGGTTGCCGAGAAGGGAAATCCAACGTGGTACTGGACGTACCCCGATGAGGCAGAGAATCGGAACATGCAGCGGGTCGCGAAATCCCTTCACGGCGGTCCTACTTTTTATGACAGGATGCTCGAGAAGGTCCACCCTCCTGGGGGGGGGGGGGCTATCGACATCCCGCCATAAAAATGAGAACCGCCGTGCAAAGGGAAGGGTCTTCGCGACGCCCTGGTGATCCGATGATCTGTTTCACTGGGGGTACGTCTAGTACCACGAGGGAGAACCGTACGAATAATTGTTACGATGGTGATGATGACGATGATTGCGATGATGGTGATGATGGTGATCATGATCACGTGGATGATGGTGATTTCCCTTTTCGGCGCCTGCGCGGGGACGCCTGCCTGAACAACAGGCGGGGTGATCTCTGGTCCAGCTTGAGAAAAACGTGTTCGCTTGCCGACAGAGCAGAAGGGGCACTCGAGGAGCATTGCCAGTCCCCCCTCCCCCCCTCCCCTCCCCCTTTTTCCGCGGGACTCCAACGCCCCTTCCGCGCGCAGAGGCGTGGAAAGCAGGCAGCGCGCATTTGTTCCCCACGATCCGTTCTTGCCCGCCTCGGGACAGGCCCTTTCCCTCCCTCCACTTCCCTCCCTTCCTTCCCTGCCCTTCCCCCGTCCCCCCCCCCCCCCTGCCTGCTTCCCTCCCCCCCCTCCCTCCCTCCTGCTTCCTTCCCTAGGGGCGCAGGGCGCTGGCCCTCAGGCGCCGTTGCTCGGCTAAGGGGCTCGGTGTCTCGTCTCCCCGTCTCCCTTCCTCCTTCTCTCCTCCATATCCCTTCCCTCTCCTTCTCTGCCTCCCTCCCTTCCGTCCCCTCTCCGTCCGCCCCTCCCCTCTCTCCCCCTTCTCTCCCTCCCCTGCCTCCCTTTCCTCCTTATCCTCCTTGAGCCCTTCCCTCGCCCCCCTCCCTCCGTTTCCTGGCGCCCCATCCCAGGCCCCCGACGTCGTGATTTTTTTCCAAGCCCCCCTGGGTTCAAAAAGTTTTTGCCGCGATCGACTCGCGGCGGGATGCGGTGACCCTGGCGCTGGTGATCGACTCGCGGCGGGATGCGGTGACCCTGGCGGCGGGATGCGGATTGACCTCGGCGCGCTGGTGTCCAGCGCAAGAAGGGCGCCCGAGGCGTGGATTTCCCCCCCCCCCCCCCCCTCCCCAGTCCACCGTAACGGCCTCGCTCCTCGCGAGGCGCCGACGATCGCGGCGAGCGTCCTGCCTTGAGCGGGGCCCAGGCCGGGCGCGGCGGCCCCAGCCCCGCCCGCGCGCACAGTGCACGCACGCACACACACACACACACAAACAAACAAACAAACAAACACAAACACACACACACACACGCACACACACACACACACGCAGTCTCCTCCAACATCGATCTTCCAAACGGTGATCTTGCAAGCGGATGTTGGAGATGCGCATTCCTACAAGTTGTTTCTCACATCCCTCCCTCCCCCCCTTTCGACCCCCACCCCCCCCCCCCCCCCCCCATCGCGCGCGCGCTACCGCGCGTTGGCGCGCGCGCACTCCACAACACGCACACACGCACACACACACACACCCAACACGCACACGCACAACGCACACACGCACACACGCACACACGCACACACGCCCACACGCACACACGCGCACACGCCACACCACCACACCACCCACACGCACACACCCACACGCCGCACGCGCACACCACACGCACACGCACGCCACGCACGCACACACACGCACCGCACACGCACACACACGCACACGACACCCACGCACACGCACACCCAACACACCCACACACACACACACACACACACACACACACACGCACACGCACACGCACGCGCACGCACACGCACACGCACACGCACGCGCACGCGCACACGCACACGCACACGCACACACACGCACACACACCACACACACCACACACGCACACACACGCACACACACGCACACACACACACGCACACACGCACACACACACGCACACGCACGCGCGTGCACACACACGCACACACCATCCCACTCCGAATTCGAGCGTTCGCAGGCTGAATAATATCAGCCGCCGCTCTGGCACGGTACTGCTCGGAGCGAGCTGCAGGCCCGCAGGCCGCCTCTCTCCCTCCTTGCCCACACTTCGATTGGCACCGCCGCCCTCGCCCCACCAACCTCCACATCCACGCTTCCGATCACAATTTCCTCCCCTTTCCCTTCTCGGAGAATTAGCGCGTGGAGCTGGCCGCTGCATTAATGCAGAAGGGCCGCCCACGCTGCGCCTGCCAATTTCTCGCCCCCCTTCCCCCCTCGATCCGGTTCGATCCGCGCAGCGAGGGCTTGGCGCGGGGACGTGCGCCGACAAGTGGCTAACGCATGCGCGACGTCGAGGAAACGACCCACCCTCCCAACCCATCTTCCCACCTCGTCGTATCGCTCGCCCGATGTAGCGACACGCACCCGGGGACGCAGTACGAGATTGCGACCATATGCATCGGAAAGAGCCCTCATCCTCCTCCACCTCCTCCTCGCGGCCGCTGTCGTGAAATCGGCCGACTACGTGGCCGCCCTCCAGATGCCCAGACCTCCAGGCGTCGTGAACAAATCACAACGGGAGGTTTTTCGCTATGTTCGGCCTTTGGGGGCTCTCACGAGTACTGGGCCTCGGGAGCGACAGACCTCTGGGGGTCGACGTTGTGAAAAAAATCACGACGTCGGGGGTCTGGGGGATCCCAGGATGTCGCCCAATGCAGCGCCACGTGATGCGCACAGATGAGCGCCACTGACATTTGTGACCATCAGCGTTTTGGAAATAACGCCCATCCCCTCCACCTCTTCCTCACTCGGGATCTCTACCTCTCTCCGATCGACTCAGACCACCCAGTTGGTCGGCCGCATCATCGTGCGGCGTGGTTCATAACCGTCGCTTGCGCTAGCTCGGAAACGGCGACCGTCCGCGCAGTGCTCGGGTTTCCCCTGCGTGTTTTTTGTTCCAGGATTTTTTTGTTCCAAGGGTGTTTTTTTCCCCGCCCTGGCCCCGACCCAGGATCCTGGGACCAAAAAAGCACCCCCCCCCCCTCGAGTTGCACCACGCAGTGCCATCTCCGTGCACGCATGCCTGCGCATGATGTATGTATGTTTGTGTATATATATAGCGTTGAGAGGTGCATGTTTCTTCCTCTCATCTCTCTCGCCCTTCGATCTTTGAGTAGGGCTCGCTCGCCTCGCGCATCAGCGGCGGCGGCAAAGGCGCTGAATGGCCTGCGCGCCATTATGCACTACGCACGCGCGTCACACGCATGCGGATGAAAAGTGCGGGCCATATATATATATATATACACACACGCGTGTGTATATGTGTCGACATATATATATATATATATATATATTATATATAGATATATATATATAAAGATCCTCGTTGTCTTGTTTTTTTTTTTTTTTTTTTTTTTTTTTCAATGTCTTGTTTTTTTGTTGCGACGTGTGTTTTTTTCATGGCGCAAGCGGCCGTCATGAAAAACAAAAAAAAAATGACTCCAAGGGGTCTGGGCTTGGGGGTGCCCGTCGACATGGTCGAGGGCGCTCGGCGGCCTCCACGGGCTGCCTGACCGAGATGGCCAGCCTCACGCTGTGGACGCTGAGCTGGAGACGGGCCAGGATGCGGGCGGCGCGCATCCTGCTGGGCCGCTGGGTTCGAGTCCGCTTCTTCTTCTTGGCGGCCGCTGGCGGCCCGCTTGGCCCTCGCCCGGAAGCGGCCCGCGAGCCCTCGCACTGGCGGCCGCCTCAGCGTGAGCCTGGTCGAGGATCTCTTGATGCGCCTTGCGCTGTCAGGGCTCTGCGTCGCAGATCCGCGCCTCGAGGTCGACCCCCTGAGGACCGCGCCGGATGCCTCCGAGGCCTCTGGCGCCGTGATCTATGGCGACGCCTTCTCCGACCGTGGCCGCGCGCTGCCCGAGGGGCGGCGGCGTCCAGCGGACGCCGCATGCGAGGAGGTGACCGGCCTCGTGAGTGGCTTCGGCGGGATCGTCGGCGGGTGCCGGGCTTCCGAGGCCCTCGGACTGGTCCTCGCCGTGCGCCTGCCGTTCGGGTTGGCCCCACGGCGATGCGGATGGCTCGGCGCAGCTACCCCAGCAGGCAGCACCTGGGGGACGTGATGAAGGCGGACCCGGCGGCCCTGGCAGCCCTGCTACGCGCCCGAGGCCGCGTGTCGCGTGTGCTGGTGGTGGGTGGCTTCCCGGACCAGGTCTTCGCGGGTCCGACGTCGCTCGGCAGGGCCTCGACCCGCGGGCGGGCCTGGTCGACCACGTGGTGCGGATCGAGGATATGCTGCGGCGGCCATGCCTGAGGCGTCGATCGCTTCCTCGGGGAGAACGTCACGTCGGTGCCCGAGTGCGACGCGATGCGCCCGAACCAGCTCTTCGGCCGCACCCTGCCGGAGATCGAGGCTGGATGTCGGCTGGGTCCGACGTCCGCGGCTCCACTGGGTCTCGTGGGGCCCCCCGCCGCCGTTCGAGGCTGTGCCAGTCGTGGCGCGGGCCAAGGCCCAGGACGTGCGGTGCGCTTGCGGGGAGGCGCTGGAGACGGAGCGGCCGCCGCTCGAGGAGTGGCTCCCGGCCGGGGCTGCGCGTTCAGGTCCCGCTTTGGGGGAGCTGCTGCCGACCTTCGGACGCTGGATGCCGTGCTCGCAGCTGCGCCCCAGGCCGGCGGACATTGAGGAGTGCGGCACTGCGGAGCTGGCGAGCTGGGAGGTTTGTGGCTTTGCTTCGCCGCCCTATCAGTTCCGTGGCAAGTGGCGCTTGCACCGGGCGGACCACCGCGTCGAGCCGCCTGACGCCAGGATACGAGAGAAGCTGATGGTCTGCCCGGAGGACCACACTGTGCCGTGCATGATGAGCAGCGAGGCGGAGATCGAGCCCGCCAAGTACGATGCTCTTCAACAGTCGCTCGCGGGAACTCCTTCCAGTGCGAGGTGGTGGCCGGGATGATCAGCCACTGGGCCTTCGGTGCTGGGCGGCTGGTCCCAGTGCCCTCGCTGGGTGAGCTGCGCGCAGTGTGCGAGCGTGGGCTGGCGGCAAGATGCTGTGGGCCGGCGACGTGCCGTCGCTGCACTGGGGCCGCTCCGAGATCGACGAGGGCCTGCGCGCCATGCTGGACGCGCTGGCGGTCCCACCTACGTGGGTCGTGTGCCTCGGCAGTGGGCCCTGGCTGCCTCGCAGTGAGGCACCCCCCCCCTTCTCGGTGATCTCGTGAGGTCACGGGAGGGCGCTGTTGCCCTGCTCGCTGGATGGATCCGCTTACTACCAGCTCTCCTGCAGGGGTTGGAGTCGCTGCGCGGGGCCCTGCTCGTCTGCCGCTGTGGGGCCGGCCAGGCGTGCCGTATAACATCCTCTTGACAGAGCTTGCGAGGTCTGACGTGGAGGAGTAATGCGAGCTGGGCGCGTCCAGACGCATCGTCAGGGGCTCGTCATGGCGTCCCGCAATAGCGGAGCATACATCAAAACCGCCGGCGCCTGGGAGACGCTCAACGAGATCTTCCCGCGGGAGGGGTTCGCCCCAGGCGTTGGGCAGTGGTGCCCACCAGGCAGCTGCTGTGGGATGCAGCGGAATACGTCAACGCTCTCGGATGCCAGGGCGCGCCGATGATGTTTCCCATGGCGAAGCGGTCAAGGCTCCGCCGCCAGTGCGTCTTCCTGCACCTGCTCGGCAGCATAGTCAACGCGGTGCGCTGTCCGAGCACCGCTTCAGCAGTCCTGTGTTCCATGGTGATGCGGACCCTCTCGGCGTGGGAGCTGGCGATCGGCGCGCAGGCGGTCTTCGGCTTCACGTCGTCGGCTCGGAGCCCCGCGGACGCCGCCCCGGCGTCTCCGCGATAGGGGGTGCGAGTGACCCTGCTGGCCGCCGCGCTGCCGGAGCTGACTGGAGAGACGGAGAAAACGTCAGGATGAGCGCCTCGACACTGGCGCTCAGCTTTATGTTGACTACCTTGCTGCCAATGGTCTGCCGCTGCCTTTGGCGTAGGACGTTATTGTGTTTGCTGGCGCGTTTACCTCGTGCACTTGTGGGCCGAAAGGGTGCACACATAGTCTTGCTAATGACACCCTCAGCGGCGTGCAGCACGTGCTGAGGTAAGGCGCCGCTATCCTGTGGCTTAGCAGCTGCTGACAGTCTTGAAGACTGGAGATCCCTCAGCGCGCGCCGCCGATGCCTGCCCAGCTCTGCACGGCCTTCGCGGATTAAGTGCCAGCCGCCGAAGGGGTGGCTTTCGCGGCCGTGCTGCTCGTGGCCTTCCACCTCTGTCTTCGCACTGGCGAGGATATGGGGCTGTGCAGCGCATCATCTTTCTGGAGCCCTGTGGCCGAGGCGTGTGTCATTGCCCTGGGCCAATGCGTCCTGCCAGAAGAGCGCGCGGGAGCAGGCCGCGCTCGACGACCCGCTGGTTAGCGCAGTCGTCCTCTACAGCTGCGGCGTGCGTGCCGGCTTTGGCCCAGCAGCGCGCGCCCTCCTTGACTTGTTCCGTGCTTGGCTCCAGCAGATCGTTGCCAGCACCTCGCCCTGTCACTTGACAGCCTGACGCGCGGAGTACCCCGCCTGTGCTACCTGCCGTCGGGCGACTTGTCTCGTGTCTGTGCGTTTTGCAGCCCGTGACCTGCTGCAACTAATCTTTCGTGACTGGTGCGAGCTGCTGCCAGAGCTGCCGTCGCCAGTTTTGATATTTCTTCGGCCTGCGGCCAGAGGAAAAACACAGAATGGAGAGCTTCGGTGTCTTTTTCGAGAGTTGGCGAGCTTCATGGGCAAGGTCCTGCTGGGCTCTCAGGGGGTTCTCTTTGCTGCCCCCCCCCCCCCGAGGCCGTCGAGCCCCCCCTGGCCCCCGAGGCCGTGGGGCGTTCTGGCCCCAGTCTTTCGGATGGTGATCGACCCCAGTCTGCGGATGGTGGTCTGCGAATCCAGCTCTGGCCTCGGGGCGCGGTCTGTGCTCTGGCGCGTGGGGGGGAGGGAGGGGGGGGCGGCCCGTGCAAAAGAGAGTATACCTTTCGAGCTCCGTGCAGAGGCCTCTGTAAATATAAATACAAATGCCTATCTGAGTTTAAGCTCTGTCAACAGCTTTGGCCGATGAAGAGGGAAAGAGATTTCTCCTCAATTCAGTAAGCTTTCGCTCCCCCCCCCCCCCCCCCGCCTGCCCCACGCATGTATTACGTTTGCGGAAGATGTGTGGGCGTCGGGGGGGTAGCGTGTCACATCGGCCGCATTCGCTTGCATGGCAGCTGTTCTGGCCCACCCACATACCGCCCTAAGTGGCAAGTGTAATTAAGTCTCGCGAGAGCTCGAGCTTCATGGGCAAGGTCCTGCTGGGCTCTCAGGGGGTTCTCTTTGCTGGGCCCCCCCCCCAAGGCCGTCGAGCCTCCCCTGGCCCCCGAGGCCGTGGAGCGTTCTGGCCCCAGTCTTTCGGATGGTGGTCGACCCCAGTCTGATGGTGGTCTTGCTGGAATCCAGCTCTGGCCTCGGGGTGCGGTCTGTGCTCTGGCGTGGGGGGGTCGGTCCGTGCAAAAGAGAGTATACCTTTCGAGCTCCGTGCAGAGGCCTTCTGTAATATATAAATACACACGCCCATCTGATTTTAAGCTCTGTCAACAGCTTTGGCCGATGAAGAGGGAAAGAGATTTCTCCTCAATTCAGTAAGCTTTCGCTCACCCCCCCCCCTGCCCCCCCCCCCCCCCACATCTATATATATATATATATTATATATCTATATATATATATATTATATATATATATAATATATGTATCTGTATGTATGTATATATATATGTATACATCTTTACGCCGATGATGTGTTTGTATGTGTGTGCACAGTTGTCGATAGGTAGGGAAAGGCGCCGAACACTCCAGCCCATCCTCCAATTTCATGAAACAAGTCCAATTGTTCATGGCGAGGACGAGGCGACGATTTTTTTTAGCTGGTTTCTGAACATCGAGGCCTCGAAACAACGAAACATGGATATGCCTAAAACATGATTGAAACTTAGGGCCACGAACAACCCAGTCCACTCCTGTACCGTACCATCCTCTGAGCTCCTCTTAAGAACCCCTGCGCATCCTCTAGGGACGCCATGGCCTCAACATCTTCTAGAACTCGCTTTGCCAACGGATTCGCCCCCTCAAGTAGCCGCCCCTGCTGATCAATCGCAACCCCTGGCTCCCAGGGCAACTTCCAAAACGCGCAGACAGCCACTGCGCATGCCTAGTTGGATCCCGAGAAATAGCTTGCAGCCTACGTAGTCTGCGCATTCGAAGTTCCACTTCCAGAGACGGCAGGCGCTAGAACTTACGGACTTCCCCATCCGAGAGAGATGTGTGCTTATTGCCAGTTTGAGAAGGGACGCGTTAAAGAAACTCTTATGCTTGTTGCCAGTATCCTGGCCTGGAGGGCGGCGCAGCAGGGCTTCTCTGTTGCACAACAGTTTTCGATGCGACCAACGCTTTCGGAAGTATTGCGCAGGCTCGTTTGCGAGAGGCGTGCGCCGACATGTACGATGCTACGGTCCAGGCGCAGGCCATCCAGCGCGTGGAATGTGCTACGATAGCTGTCAACTGTTCCGATGGGGGGCTTCTCCTGGGACCAGGGCGTGGGGGGCTGATGGGAGATTTGTTTTATTGCGGCAGCGAGAGCATATCAGCCATCAATTACGCGATGGCAATCTCCCCTGGTCGCGGAAGGGGTAGACACGGGACAGCTTACGGCGACCAGTCCGATTTGTTCTAGGTCCGTAGACTTGGCGGGCTGTCAGTATGCAGACGCTGCTTAAAGAAGGCATGTGTCTACAACCTCGAATCCGCTGGCGGAGCTGGCGGCAAAGACGAGAGTAACAATATTCAGTATCAGGGGCAGACTCTTTTTTCCGGGGCAAGTTGTTCAGCAAGCTCGTTACTTGGGGGCGCAGTTTGTTGGGGACTCGCGGTTGGCTCGGGCATGTGGGGCTGAGCTAAAGGCGAGGAGGTCTTGCTACGATTCGGGCCTTCTACTCCCTGGGGCAGTTGTGGTTTCTCCCTAGAGAACACCTTGTCGACTTAAGCGGATGCGTTTGCTCTCGCGCGTTGTCTCCACGGCTACGCACTGCCTGGAAGTTGTTTCCCCCATCGAAAGTGTAGCTTCGCTCTTTGCAGGAGAAGTGGGAGGGGGAGGAGGAGGAGGGAGGAGGGACGATAGAACCAGGAGGAGGGAGAGGATGAAATGGGCAGCGACGACGGAGGATGGCTGGGACAGTGAGCACGAATGGATGATGGGTGAGGTGGGGTGATGTAGGGATCATGCGGGACTAGAGGGCTAGAGGCGGTGCAGCAGCGTCTCTGGTGATGCATTGCGCAGCCAGGGCGGCAAGCACCGCCACAGACGCCAGAGGACGTCGATTGACTTGCAGACGCCCAGGGAGAGGTGGCAAGTGCAGAAGTAATCCTTGCAGATTCGCGGGGACCTCTCCCACCGACTATAACAGCAAGGGCTGGCAGCCAAGGTGCCTTCCCGTAGGAGGCGAGTAAGCAGAAGAGGCATGATCGCCAATCCTGTAGACGATGATACTGAAAGTGGCTGCCGCTGGCACACGGATCAAAAGCGCCACCCAGCGGACGCCAAGCAGGTCGCAGTGGATGTTGAAGGTGCCTTTCCATGGCTCGAGAACGGGTAGCGCAGGGCCAGAAAGACTCTCAAGAGGCCTGCCCAGGGCCAGAACACTTAGTGGGCCTGCGCAGGGCCATGCGCACCGAATGACAACCCTCACCCAGCTGACAACGTACTCGCCGCAGGTGGTCACGGTGCCGTTGCCAGCGGCAGTAGCGCGCTCCTGCGGCACGAGGAGGGGCCTCCACAGTTCCCGCCAGAGAAGCCTGCGCAGGGCCAAATAAAGTCGCGTGCCCGCACGGGGCACGGTACGCCAATAGAGAAGATCCACCCAATCATATTATCGTACGAGACGCCGACAAGGGTGGTCGGAGGTGCCTGCACAGCGAACCCCTAGAGGTCGGCGCTTGTGGTGGCGTCTGCCAGGTCTCCTCCAGCTCGCTGCGTGCTTTTGCCGCCGGCTGGGCCGCTGGGTCAGCTCCTGCCGCGGTTGGCCGCTTCCTGCAGGGGCCCACCTGTGAGGCATGTAGCGGCCTGTGTGGGAGCGCACCGGGGTCCCTGGAGCTACACCACCCTCCTCGCCAAGGCCGTCGAGCACGCTCCCGGAGGCGCTGGCGACACCTGTGAGGCCGCTGGGGCCACCGCCGAGATCGCTGGAGAGGCCGCCGGAGGGAGCTGGGAGGAAGGACGGAGCAGGGAGGCACGAGCCAGGAGGGGATGGCGGGTGGACGGCGATCTCGGTAATGACGGTATTGTTGGTGATGACGTGGTGATGATTGAGCCGATTAGGATGATGTTCATCAGAGGAGGAAGAAGGTACCGATACCGCTACGTTTCCCTCGCTTTCCCCTTTTGGGCCTCCTGGGACGCCCTCGTCGCCACCGCTGGATTCGACTCGAGATCTGGTCAGATGAAGCCGATGAGGAGGATTCGGCTACGCGCAAAGGGGGGGAGGGGCAGGGGGGAAGGCTTCTTAGAAGCACCCCTGCTTCTTATAAGGCGCTGGCCCTGTCTATGGATGTAAGGCCGCCGCCATTTAAGAAGAAGCCTCCTAAGAACCCTTCTCCCTTCTCCTTCTCCTTGTGCAGCTCCAAAACAATGATTGAGAGCATGATGAGGGCGATGATTGCGATGGCTTCAATGATGCACGGCACGGCTGGACAGGCGTTCCGTCCGCCTTTCCTCATTATCGCCTCGCTTTCCCTCCCTCCCTCATACGCCTCGTTCTTTTACTCTGTGTCCTCATGTTATTCCCCAATCAGTGCTTGCACTGAAGGGGTCATCGCGGAAGTTGAAGGATTTAGCGAAAGTGCCCCGCCGATTTTGGTCGCACGCTGGGTTCCCGGGTTCCCGGGTTCCCGGTTCCGGGTTCCTGGATTCCTGGTTCCGGATTCGGGGCCGATTTCGGAGGGCGGCGAGGTTCCCGGGTTCCCGGGTTTTTGGTCGATCTTTTTATCGATCGGTCTCACCATCGATCTCATGACCGATCTCTCGATCGATCCCACCATCGATCTCACAATCGATCTCACTATCAATCTCACAAACGATCTCACTAGAGATCGCATTAGCGATCTCACGATCGATCTCACTATCGATCTCATTGAATCGATTTCACTCTCGGTCTCACGATCGACCTTACAATCGTCCTCACTATCGATTACACTATCGATCTTACAATCGATCTCAAGATCCATAGTATCAATTTTCAAAGCATCCACTGATTGGGCTTTCTCAGGTGTGACGGGTATTATTATTATTGTTATTATTATCATTATTATTATTATTATGATGATGATGATGATGATGATGATTATTATTATTATTATTATATTTTTTATTATTGTTATGATTAATTATTATTATTATGTATTATTTTTATTATTATGATGTTTAATACTATTATGATTATTATTTTTCTTATTATTATTTTTATTATTATTAGTAATTTTATTTATTATTTATTATTTATTCTTTATTAGTAGTAGTAGTAGTAGTATTTTTCCCTGCGCTCCTCTGACTTACCCTTCTTCTCCGCCTCCGTCTACTCCATGATCCTCTTCCGCCTGCTCGTTCTTCCTTTGTTTCCTCTGCGCCAGCCCGTTCATTTCATACAATTGTTGACATGGTGCCATAGAGTGAGTCGAGTCGAGTCGGCCTCCTTCATCTCCTTCCCCCCTCATCCTCCTTGTCCTCCTCGCCCTCTTTCTCCTTCTCTTCATCCGCATCTTCTCCATTCCTTCTCCTCCTCCGCGCCCTACTTGGGGCTCTCTTGGGCCGTCTTGGGGCTGCCTTGGGGCCTTCTTGGGTTATCTTAGGGGCCCCTGTGGGTCCTCTTCCAGCCTTCTTGGGGCCCACTCGGGCCTTCTAGGGCCCCTCATGATGATTTGGGGCTGCCTCGAGCCGATTCGAGCCGCTCCAGAGGATCTCTTGGGCCTCCTGGAGGCTCCTTGTGGCTGTTCTAGGCCATCTTTGGACCCTCTTGGGGCCCTAGATTTAGGTCGGGCATGTCCTCCGAAATGAGGATGTTGTAGGAAAATTAACAATAGCCCAGACATTGTCAAACATAGTCAAACAACACGAAACAACGTCACCAGACTATTGTTTTACTACTTCTATTCGTCTATATTCCTACTGTAGAGGGGCATGTCCGACTTAACCCTAGATCCCCCTCTGCTCCCCCGAGGCCCTCCTGGATCTATGCTGAGCCATTAATGTATCCGACTTCGGGCTTTTCTGGCGCCGTATCCTCCGAGGTGCGTGCTAGCAAGTGCCCGCCCTAGCTTTTGGCTCAGGCTTCCCTGTGCGTTCTCCCCGACTTGTTCCCAGGGATCTGGCCTTGAGGAGCCATGCCGGCCGCGATGGGCATCAACGGCTTCGGCCGCATCGGTCGCCTGGTCTGCCGCGCAGCGCTCGGCAACCCTGAGGTGCAGCTGAAGGCCATCAACGATCCCTTCATGGACCTCGAGTACATGGTCTACATGCTCAAGTACGACTCCGTGCACAAGCGCTACCCTGGCATCATCGCCACGAAGGTGGCCGACGGCAAGGAGTTCCTGGTCGTGGACGGCAAGGACATTGCGGTGTTCCACGAGAAGGACCCGGCGTCCATCCCGTGGGGCGCCGCGGGCGCCAGCTACATCTGCGAGTCCACCGGCGTGTTCACTGCCCAGGAGAAGGCTGAGCTGCACATCAAGGGTGGTGCCAAGAAGGTCATCATCTCTGCTCCTCCCAAGGACGCTGTCCCGATCTACGTCGTCGGCGTGAACCACACCGAGTACAAGGCCTCGGACACCGTGGTGTCGAACGCGTCCTGCACCACGAACTGCCTGGCCCCGCTGACCAAGGTGGTGCACGAGAAGTTCGGCATCGTGGAGGGTCTCATGACCACGGTGCACGCGATGACGGCCACGCAGCTCACGGTGGACGGCCCGTCCCGCGGCGGCAAGGACTGGCGCGGGGGCCGCTGCGCCTCGCAGAACATCATCCCGTCCTCCACGGGCGCCGCCAAGGCGGTGGGCAAGTGCCTCCCGGCGGTGAACGGCAAGCTCACAGGAATGGCCTTCCGCGTGCCCACGCCGGACGTGTCCGTGGTGGACCTGACGTGCCGCCTGGAGAAGGGCGCGAAGTACGACGAGATCGTGGCAGCCGTGAAGGAGGCGGCCGCGGGCCCGATGAAGGGCGTCCTGGACTGGACCGACGAGGAGGTGGTCTCCACGGACTTCGTGAGCTGCAAGTCCTCGTCCATCTTCGACGTCAGCGCCGGCATCTCCCTGAGCGACACCTTCGTCAAGCTGGTGTCCTGGTACGACAACGAGTGGGGCTACTCCAACCGCCTCGTGGACCTGTGCTGCCACATGGCCAAGGTTGACGGCGCCTGATCCGTTCCTGACATGTCGGGAGCGCGTTTCGCTCTGCGAGCTTTCTCCTAGGCGCGAGATCTGTTCAGGATCTGCCGGCAGGCTAGCCTTCAATTTTGCGTGGAGGGCGAGGCCGGCTCCTCGCTTGCCAGGCGTAGAACTGCCTGGGCGATCCACGGCTCCGGAAGACAGACAGCCAGCCGTGAATTTTCGCGAACGCGCTGCCGAGCAACATTATCCTGGCGAAGGACCCAACCAGATGCAAGTGTGAGTACCGCAAGGCAGCCGGGACGAATGAGGGGGAGTTTCCTTATGGGGCCACGACACGTGTGAGGGGTGTGCCGAACTGAGTGGGGAGCCGCATGTGGACGCGTTCACCAGGGCTTTAGGTGGAGGTCCCTGAGGAGCCACGACACGTGCCTGGGCTGTACCGAAATGGGCTGGGAATCGCATGTGGACACAGCTAGTTGGGCCTTAGGCTGAGCTCCCTATGGAGCCACGGAGCGTGCGAAGGGAGTGCTGAATGGGCGACGACGCACCCACTGGGACCTCAAGTGGAGCTCCCCATGGGGCCACGAAACGTGTCTAGGGTGTGCCACAATGGGCGGCGAGCCGCATGCGGTCACCGCCGCCAGAGCCTTCGCTAGGGCTCCCTAAATGGCCACGAAGCGTGTGAGGAGCGTGCTGGAATGGGGGAAGCGGGCGCATGCGGTCACTGTCACTGGGGCCTTCGCTGTGGCTCCCCGTATAGCCACGAAGCGTGTGAGGGGCATGCGGTCACCTCCACGGGGACCTTCGGTGGAGCTCCCTCCTTATGGAGCCACGAGGCGTGTGAGGGGTGTGCCGAAATGATTGGCGGGGACGCATGCGATTACCGCCATTGGGGCCTTCGGTGGACTTTCCTAGAGAGCCACGGAACGATGCACAGCTGTCGCCACATTCCTGCGCCCCTGGGGGTCTCAGCGGAGTGCCGCCCCACGCGGATCCAACAATACCTCGCCCTGCGGGCCCCACGCGGATCCAACGAGACCTTGCCTTGACTGAGAGTTGGCAGACGCACGACTGTCGCCACGTTCCTGCGCCCCCGAGAGGGGTCCAGCGGGGTGGCGCCATACGCGGATCCGATCAAGACCTCGTCTGGATGGGGTGCTGCCAAGCTCGCCACCGTCGCCTCCCCCGTTCCTGCGCCCCTTGGCGGATCCAGTAGAGTGGCGCCCTACGCGGATCCACCCCACGGTCCCGCCAAGCGTCTTGGGTAATCCTGGGTGAGTTGGCCACGTGCCTGGGTAACTTGGGCCGTTGGTGCTGGGTGCGGGCCGTTCGTCGCCGCAGCTGGGCGCGGCTCGGGAAATTGGCCAGGGGGGTGTCGAGGAGGAGTCCTGGGAGGGATGTTTGAACTGGCTGCCCACGCTGAGCAGAGCACGACAAGGAATGTCTGAAGAGGGGCTTCGCCCTCTGCCGCCAGCCCCCCGCCCCCTCTGCTTGCCTGCGCGGCTGGTTCCAGGTTTGCTTTTGCGAGTTGTCAGTCTGCAGATGTTGCTGTTGCAGTGCTGGAGCCAGTTCACTGTTTTACATACGCTGGAAGCGGTTACCGGTCTGGTGCCCTCTTGGGGCCATATTGGGCCATCTTGGACGCTCTCGCGACCAGGCCCGTCCAGACCCAGGGAGAGGGGGTCGGGGCAACGGTGAACCTCTCCCCGAAGGGAAAGTGGAGGCTGGACGAACCACCTCCCTAAGCTACCTACGCCCAAGGGCTGGTGGGATTCGTGACGCTTCGTGTATCTCCAGCAGTAGGCAGGCCTACGCCGTCGACACGGCCCTGGCCCAGCCCAACTGGCAGGTCTACGCCGTCGTCACGGCCCTGGCCTTTTGCGCCCCTGGCGACTCGACCAGTGTGTACCTAGCCTTTCCCCACCACCGTGTCTGTGAGGATCGCACGTGCAGGTTATCCCACCTGTCCCGACAAGCACCTCCACCGGAGTGGACTGACGCCACAGCGCGTAACACAGAATTCCCTGTCATTTTGCCGCAGGGCTGCACGATGCCCGAGCTTCCCTGGGCGTTGCAGGTCAGCCAGCCACCCCCCCGCCGCTGCTGCCTCAGCTGCTGCTTTTGTGAGCTGGCCCGGCCGGCTTGTGCTGCGCCCAGCAGCTAATTAGGTTTGCCCGTCGGCCCGGACTCCCTGTTCGCCGCCTGCGCTCTGCGCTCGCGGCCGCGACCCAAAAAGTATCTCCACCCGTCCCGTTCCGTTACTCGCCGCCTGCGTTTTCGTTTGCGGCTGCGACAAAAAAATACCTCCAGCAACTCCTCCAGCAACGATGCCCAGGCGAACTGCATTGATCATGGAACTGTGGAAGCACGCATTGGAAGTGTGGAAGTGTGGAAGCTGTCAAATCCAAGTTTTGGATCAGCCTGCGCAGACCCGGGGGTGAATCGTATATGCTTTGGCGGCCATCTGGGAGGCCATGAAGCAAAGCAGGGGGCGACGCCGATCAGGGCCAGCCCTCTTGGGTCCGAAACGTCGCCGCTGGTGGTCCTTTTGAGCGCTCTCGGGGCAGTTCGGGCCCCTTTTGGGGATCCCTTGGGCCATCGTGGAGCAATCTTGAGGCCATCTTGGGCCACAGTGGACCCTTGGGATCGCTTGGGCCATCTTGGAGGCGACACGGCGAGAAGGCAAGAAACACGTGTTTACATTGGGGTCGGGCCGAAGTTTGGCCTCTCAGGGGCCTCTGTAGGAGGCTGCGTTGCCACCTGGAGCCGTCTTGGAAGGGTATTGGGGCCTGTTGGAAGCATCTTGGAGGCCATCTTGAACCATCCTCAGATGTCTTGTGCCATCTTGGAGGCAATCGTGGGTTGTCTTGGGCCATCTTGGAGCCATCCTGGGCCAAAAGGGAACCCTCTGACGCACCGGGCCCGCCCTCGTCCAGACCCAGGGGAAATGGAAAAGGGGAGGGTAATCCCCTCCCCGAATGGGAAGAAAGGAATTGGAAGTTAGACCGCCTCGGCCCGAAAGGGCTGGTGGGATTATAGAAAGCTTTGGTTCAGGCCGTTTTGGCTCAAGAGTAGATATCATTAGATATCGTATCGCCCTGCCCTCGGCCTGCGTGCTACTTGAGCCCCATGCCGGCCGCGATGGGCATCAACGGCTTCGGCCGCATCGGTCGCCTGGTCTGCCGCGCAGCGCTCGGCAACCCTGAGGTGCAGCTGAAGGCCATCAACGATCCCTTCATGGACCTCGAGTACATGGTCTACATGCTCAAGTACGACTCCGTGCACAAACGCTACCCGGGCATCATCGCCACGAAGGTGGCCGACGGCAAGGAGTTCCTGGTCGTGGACGGCAAGGACATTGCGGTGTTCCACGAGAAGGACCCGGCGTCCATCCCGTGGGGCCGCCGCGGGCGCCAGCTACATCTGCGGAGTCTCCACCGGCGTGTTCTCTGCCCAGGAGAAGGCCTGAGCTCACCCTATGCACATCAAGGTGTGGTGCCAAGAAGGCTCATCATCTCGCTCATCCCAAGGACGCTGCTCCGCATCTACGTCGTGTTCGAAGTGAACCACAACGAGTACAAGGCCTCGGACACTCGTGGTTTATTCGTGGTGTCGAACGCGTCCTGCACCACGAACTGCTGGCCCCGCTGGACCAAGGTTGTGTGTGCACGAGAGAGAAGTTCGGCAATAGTGGAGGGGTCTATGACCACGTGCACGCGATGTCGACATACCGCAGCTCACGGTGGTCGGCCCGTCCGCGAGCGGCAAGGACTTCAGACCCGCCCCGGACTGGCGCGGGGGCCGCTGCGCCTCGCAGAACATCATCCCGTCCTCCACAGGCGCCGCCAAGGCGGTGGGCAAGTGCCTCCCGGCGGTGAACGGCAAGCTTACAGGAATGGCTTTCCGCGTGCCCACGCCAGACGTGTCCGTGGTGGATCTGACGTGCCGCCTGGAGAAGGGCGCGAAGTACGACGAGATCGTGGCAGCCGTGAAGGAGGCCGCCGCGGGCCCGATGAAGGGCGTCCTGGACTGGACCGACGAGGAGGTGTAACTCCACGGACTTCCAACGTATGCGAGTTGAGTCTGGCTAGTCCTCAGTCATCTGCGACGTCAGCAGCGCCGGCATCTCACTGAGCGTCACTTCGTCAAGCTAGTGTCTGGTAACGACAAACGTGTGGGGTACTCCAACCGCCTACGTGGACCCTGTGCTGCCACATGGCCAAGGTTGACGGCGCCTGATTCACGTTTGGACTTGTCGGGAGCGTTTCGTTTCGCTCTGCGTGCTTTACTCTAGGCGCGAGAATCTGTTCAGGATCTGGGCAGGCTGCCTTCAATTTTGCGTGGGGGCGGGCCGGCTCCTCACTGCCAGGCGTAGAAATGCTGAGGCGATCACGGCTCCGGAATAACAGACAGCAGCCTGCGTGATTTTTCGCGTACGCCTCGCTGCCGAGCAACATGATTCCTGGCGAAGGTGCCAACCAGTATGCAGTGTGAGTACCGCAAGGGGCAGCCGGGACGGATATTGCGGGGCCGGGGGGAGTTTCCTTATGGGGCCACGACACGTGTGAGGGGTGTGCCGAACTGAGTGGGGAGCCGCATGTGGACGCGTTCACCAGGGCTTTAGGTGGAGGTCCCTGAGGAGCCACGACACGTGCCTGGGCTGTACCGAAATGGGCTGGGAATCGCATGTGGACACAGCTAGTTGGGCCTTAGGCTGAGCTCCCTATGGAGCCACGGAGCGTGCGAAGGGAGTGCTGAATGGGCGACGACGCACCCACTGGGACCTCAAGTGGAGCTCCCCATGGGGCCACGAAACGTGTCTAGGGTGTGCCACAATGGGCGGCGAGCCGCATGCGGTCACCGCCGCCAGAGCCTTCGCTAGGGCTCCCTAAATGGCCACGAAGCGTGAGAGGAGCGTGCTGGAATGGGGGAAGCGGGCGCATGCGGTCACTGTCACTGGGGCCTTCGCTGTGGCTCCCCGTATAGCCACGAAGCGTGTGAGGGGCATGCGGTCACCTCCACGGGGACCTTCGGTGGAGCTCCCTCCTTATGGAGCCACGAGGCGTGTGAGGGGTGTGCCGAAATGATTGGCGGGGACGCATGCGATTACCGCCATTGGGGCCTTCGGTGGACTTTCCTAGAGAGCCACGGAACGATGCACAGCTGTCGCCACATTCCTGCGCCCCTGGGGGTCTTAGCGGAGTGTCGCCCCACGCGGATCCAACAATACCTCGCCCTGCGGGCCCCACGCGGATCCAACGAGACCTTGCCTTGACTGAGTGTTGGCAGACGCACGACAGTCGCCACGTTCCTGCGCCCCCGAGGGGGGTCCAGCGGGGTAGCGCCATACGCGGATCCGATCAAGACCTCGTCTGGATGGGGTGCTGCCAAGCTCGCCACCGTCGCCTCCCCCGTTCCTGCGCCCCTTGGCGGATCCAGTAGAGTGGCGCCCTACGCGGATCCACCCCACGGTCCCGCCAAGCGTCCTGGGTAATCCTGGGTGAGTTGGCCACGTGCCTGGGTAACTTGGGCCGTTGGTGCTGGGTGCGGGCCGTTCGTCGCCGCAGCTGGGCGCGGCTCGGGAAATTGACCAGGGGGGTGTCGAGGAGGAGTCCTGGGAGGGATGTTTGAACTGGCTGCCCACGCTGAGCAGAGCACGACAAGGAATGTCTGAAGAGGGGCTTCGCCCTCTGCCGCCAGCCCCCCGCCCCCCTCTGCTTGCCTGCACGGCTGGTTCCAGGTTTGCTTTTGCGAGTTGTCAGTCTGCAGATGTTGCCGTTGCAGTGCTGGAGCCAGTTCACTGTTTTACATACGCTGGAAGCGGTTACCGGTCTGGTGCCCTTTTGGGGCCATCTTGGACCATTCTTGCGACCAGGCCCGTACAGGACCTGGGAGTGGGGGTCGGGGCATAGGTGAACCTCTCCCCGAAAGGGGAAGGTGGAGGCTGACGAGCCAAATACATAAGGCTGACTACGCCCAAGGGCGCTGGTTATGGGAGTCGTGAGGCTTAGTGTATCATACAGTGTTCCTCAGCATCGATGACCATGCGAGTTGCCATTGATCATGTATGTGTGGAAGCTAGCAATTGGAAGTGTTGGATGTTGGAGAAGCCTCAATTCGAAGTGTTGGATACAGCTCTGCGCAGACCCAGGGGCGTGATTGCGTATTTGCAATTGGCGGCTTGTGGGTGGCCATGGAGCAAAGCTTGGGGGCGACGCCCGATCAGGGCTGGCCCACGTGGGTCGGAGACCGTAGCCTCTGGTGGTCCTCCCCTCTTGGGCCGGGCTGTGGGGCAGCTCGTGCCCCTCTTGGGGATACACTTGGTCATGGGGCTCGAGAAGGGAGCAATCTTGAGGCCATCTTGGGCCACAATGGACCCTTGGGATCGCTTTGGCCATCTTGGAGGCGACACGGCGAGAAGGCAAGAAGCACGTGTTTACATTTGGGTCGGGCCGAATTTTGGCCTCTCAGGGGCCTCTGTGGGAGGCTGCATTGCCACCTGGAGCCGTCTTGGAATTGTATTGGGGCCTGTTGGAAGCGTCTTGGAGGCCATCTTGAACCATCCTGAGATGTCTTGTACCGTCTTGGAGGCAATCGTGGGTTGTCTTGGGCCATCTTGGAGCCATCCTGGGCCAAAAGGGAACCCTCTGACGCACCGGGCCCGCCCTCAACCAGACCCAGGGGAAAGGGAAAGGGGGAGGGTAATCCCCTTCCCGAATGGGAAGAAGGGAGTTGGAAGTTAGACCGCCTCGGCCCGAAAGGGCTGGTGGGATTACAGAAAGCTTTGGTTCAGGCCGTTTTGGCTCAAGAGTAGATATCATTAGATATCGTATCGCCCTGCCCTCGGCCTGCGTGCTACTTGAGCCCCATGCCGGCCGCGATGGGCATCAACGGCTTCGGCCGCATCGGTCGCCTGGTCTGCCGTGCAGCGCTCGGCAACCCTGAGGTGCAGCTGAAGGCCATCAACGATCCCTTCATGGACCTCGAGTACATGGTCTACATGCTCAAGTACGACTCCGTGCACAAGCGCTACCCGGGCATCATCGCCACGAAGGTGGCCGACGGCAAGGAGTTCCTGGTCGTGGACGGCAAGGACATTGCGGTGTTCCACGAGAAGGACCCGGCGTCCATCCCGTGGGGCGCCGCGGGCGCCAGCTACATCTGCGAGTCCACCGGCGTGTTCACTGCCCAGGAGAAGGCTGAGCTGCACATCAAGGGTGGTGCCAAGAAGGTCATCATCTCTGCTCCTCCCAAGGACGCTGTCCCGATCTACGTCGTCGGCGTGAACCACACCGAGTACAAGGCCTCGGACACCGTGGTGTCGAACGCGTCCTGCACCACGAACTGCCTGGCCCCGCTGACCAAGGTGGTGCACGAGAAGTTCGGCATCGTGGAGGGTCTCATGACCACGGTGCACGCGATGACGGCCACGCAGCTCACGGTGGACGGCCCGTCCCGCGGCGGCAAGGACTGGCGCGGGGGCCGCTGCGCCTCGCAGAACATCATCCCGTCCTCCACGGGCGCCGCCAAGGCGGTGGGCAAGTGCCTCCCGGCGGTGAACGGCAAGCTCACAGGAATGGCCTTCCGCGTGCCCACGCCGGACGTGTCCGTGGTGGACCTGACGTGCCGCCTGGAGAAGGGCGCGAAGTACGACGAGATCGTGGCAGCCGTGAAGGAGGCGGCCGCGGGCCCGATGAAGGGCGTCCTGGACTGGACCGACGAGGAGGTGGTCTCCACGGACTTCGTGAGCTGCAAGTCCTCGTCCATCTTCGACGTCAGCGCCGGCATCTCCCTGAGCGACACCTTCGTCAAGCTGGTGTCCTGGTACGACAACGAGTGGGGCTACTCCAACCGCCTGTCGTGGACTCTGTGGCTGCCACGTAAGTGGCCAAGTGTTGAGCGGCGACATGATCCGTTCCTCTGACTGCCTTCCACGGCGTTTTCGCTCTGCGCAGGAAGCGCTAGCGCGAGAGTCCTGTTTATGGATCCTGCCGGCGTTCCTAGCCTTCAATTTTCGTGATGGCGAGGCCGGCTCCGCGCTTGCGGTCGTAAGAAATGCCTTGGTGCGATCCACGGCTCCGGAAGACAGACAGCCAGCCGTGAATTTTCGCGAACGCGCTGCCGAGCAACATTATCCTGGCGAAGGACCCAACCAGATGCAAGTGTGAGTACCGCAAGGCAGCCGGGACGAATGAGGGGGAGTTTCCTTATGGGGCCACGACACGTGTGAGGGGTGTGCCGAACTGAGTGGGGAGCCGCATGTGGACGCGTTCACCAGGGCTTTAGGTGGAGGTCCCTGAGGAGCCACGACACGTGCCTGGGCTGTACCGAAATGGGCTGGGAATCGCATGTGGACACAGCTAGTTGGGCCTTAGGCTGAGCTCCCTATGGAGCCACGGAGCGTGCGAAGGGAGTGCTGAATGGGCGACGACGCACCCACTGGGACCTCAAGTGGAGCTCCCCATGGGGCCACGAAACGTGTCTAGGGTGTGCCACAATGGGCGGCGAGCCGCATGCGGTCACCGCCGCCAGAGCCTTCGCTAGGGCTCCCTAAATGGCCACGAAGCGTGTGAGGAGCGTGCTGGAATGGGGGAAGCGGGCGCATGCGGTCACTGTCACTGGGGCCTTCGCTGTGGCTCCCCGTATAGCCACGAAGCGTGTGAGGGGCATGCGGTCACCTCCACGGGGACCTTCGGTGGAGCTCCCTCCTTATGGAGCCACGAGGCGTGTGAGGGGTGTGCCGAAATGATTGGCGGGGACGCATGCGATTACCGCCATTGGGGCCTTCGGTGGACTTTCCTAGAGAGCCACGGAACGATGCACAGCTGTCGCCACATTCCTGCGCCCCTGGGGGTCTTAGCGGAGTGTCGCCCCACGCGGATCCAACAATACCTCGCCCTGCGGGCCCCACGCGGATCCAACGAGACCTTGCCTTGACTGAGTGTTGGCAGACGCACGACAGTCGCCACGTTCCTGCGCCCCCGAGGGGGGTCCAGCGGGGTAGCGCCATACGCGGATCCGATCAAGACCTCGTCTGGATGGGGTGCTGCCAAGCTCGCCACCGTCGCCTCCCCCGTTCCTGCGCCCCTTGGCGGATCCAGTAGAGTGGCGCCCTACGCGGATCCACCCCACGGTCCCGCCAAGCGTCCTGGGTAATCCTGGGTGAGTTGGCCACGTGCCTGGGTAACTTGGGCCGTTGGTGCTGGGTGCGGGCCGTTCGTCGCCGCAGCTGGGCGCGGCTCGGGAAATTGACCAGGGGGGTGTCGAGGAGGAGTCCTGGGAGGGATGTTTGAACTGGCTGCCCACGCTGAGCAGAGCACGACAAGGAATGTCTGAAGAGGGGCTTCGCCCTCTGCCGCCAGCCCCCCGCCCCCCTCTGCTTGCCTGCACGGCTGGTTCCAGGTTTGCTTTTGCGAGTTGTCAGTCTGCAGATGTTGCCGTTGCAGTGCTGGAGCCAGTTCACTGTTTTACATACGCTGGAAGCGGTTACCGGTCTGGTGCCCTTTTGGGGCCATCTTGGACACTCTCGCGACCAGGCCCGTCCAGACCCAGGGAGAGGGGGTCGGGGCATAGGTGAACCTCTCCCCGAAGGGAAAGTGGAGGCTGGACGAGCCAACTCCCTAAGCTGCCTACGCCCAAGGGCTGGTGGGATTCGTGAGGCTTCGTGTATCTACAGCAGCTCCTCCAGCAACGATGCCCAAGCGAGTTGCATTGATCATGTAAGTGTGGAAGCACGCATTGGAAGTGTGGAAGTGTGGAAGCCGTCAAATCGAAGTTTTGGATCAGCCTGCGCAGACCCAGGGGTGAATCGTATATGCATTGGCGGCCATGTGGGAGGCCATGGAGCAAAGCAGGGGGCGACGCCGATCAGGGCTGGCCCTCTTGGGCCCGAAACGTCGCCTCTGGTGGTCCTCTTGGGCGCTGTCGGGGCAGCTCGGGCCCCTCTTGGGGATCCCTTGGGCCATCTTGGAGCAATCTTGAGGCCATCTTGGGCCACAATGGACCCTTGGGATCGCTTTGGCCATCTTGGAGGCGACACGGCGAGAAGGCAAGAAGCACGTGTTTACATTTGGGTCGGGCCGAAATTTTGGCCTCTCAGGCCTCTGTGGGTAGGGCTGCATTGCACCGTGGAATCCGTCTGGAATTTGTAATTGGGCTGTTGAAGCATCTGGGTAGGCCATCTTGACCATTCCTGAGTGTCCCTTGTAACCGTCCTTGGAGGCAATCGTGGTTTGTCTTGGCCATCTTGGAGCCATCCATGGGCAAAAGGGAACCTGACGCACGCGGGCGCCGCCCTCACAGACCCAGGGAAAAAGGGAAAGGGGGGAGGTTATCCCTTCCCGAATGGTTAATAAGAAGGGATTGGAAGTTAGACCGTGCCTCGGCCCGAAAGGGCTGGGAGGGCTGGTGGATTACAAAATGTGGTTTCATAGGCGTTTTGGCTCAAGAGTGATTCATTAGATATCGTATCGCCCTGCCCTCGGCCTGCGTGCTACTTGAACACCATGCCAGCCACGTTGGGAATCAACGGCTTTGGCCGCATCGGTCGCCTGGTCTGTCGCGCTGCGCTCGGCAACCCGGATGTGCAGCTGAAGGCTATCAACGACCCTTTCATGGACCTCGACTACATGGTTTACATGCTCAAGTACGACTCCGTGCACAAGCGCTACCCGGGCACCATCGCCACGAAGGTGGCCGACGGCAAGGAGTTCCTGGTCGTGGACGGCAAGGACATCGCGGTGTTCCACGAGAAGGACCCAGCGTCCATCCCGTGGGGCGCAGCGGGCGCCAGCTACATCTGCGAGTCCACCGGCGTTTTCACTGCACAGTTGAGAGGCTGATTCTTGCAAGTGTAAAGGTAATCAAGGGTTGTGCCAAGAAGGTCATCGGTTTATCGGCTGTCCCCGACGTGTTGTACTTGCTCCGGTGCGCTATCTACAATCTCTGCTCCTCCCAAGGTACCCTGTACCCGATCTAACGTCAGTCGGCGTGAAAACCACACGGAGTACAAGGCCTCGGACGAACTGCCTGGCCCCGCTGACCACGGTGGTGCACGAGAAGTTCGGCATCGTGGAGGGTCTCATGACCACGGTGCACGCGATGACGGCCACGCAGCTCACGGTGGACGGCCCGTCCCGCGGCGGCAAGGACTGGCGCGGGGGCCGCTGCGCCTCGCAGAACCTCATCCCGTCCTCCACAGGCGCCGCCAAGGCGGTGGGCAAGTGCCTCCCGGCGGTGAACGGCAAGCTTACAGGAATGGCTTTCCGCGTGCCCACGCCGGACGTGTCCGTGGTGGATCTGACGTGCCGCCTGGAGAAGGGCGCGAAGTACGACGAGATCGTGGCAGCCGTGAAGGAGGCGGCCGCGGGCCCGATGTAGGGCGTCCTGGACTGGACCGACGAGGAGGTGGTCTCCACGGACTTCGTGAGCTGCAAGTCCTCGTCCATCTTCGACGTCAGCGCCGGCATCTCCCTGAGCGACACCTTCGTCAAGCTGGTGTCCTGGTACGACAACGAGTGGGGCTACTCCAACCGCCTCGTGGACCTGTGCTGCCACATGGCCAAGGTTGACGGCGCCTGATCCGTTCCTGACATGTCGGGAGCGCGTTTCGCTCTGCGAGCTTTCTCCTAGGCGCGAGATCTGTTCAGGATCTGCCGGCAGGCTAGCCTTCAATTTTGCGTGGAGGGCGAGGCCGGCTCCTCGCTTGCCAGGCGTAGAACTGCCTGGGCGATCCACGGCTCCGGAAGACAGACAGCCAGCCGTGAATTTTCGCGAACGCGCTGCCGAGCAACATTATCCTGGCGAAGGACCCAACCAGATGCAAGTGTGAGTACCGCAAGGCAGCCGGGACGAATGAGGGGGAGTTTCCTTATGGGGCCACGACACGTGTGAGGGGTGTGCCGAACTGAGTGGGGAGCCGCATGTGGACGCATTCACCAGGGCTTTAGGTGGAGGTCCCTGAGGAGCCACGACACGTGCCTGGGCTGTACCGAAATGGGCTGGGAATCGCATGTGGACACAGCTAGTTGGGCCTTAGGCTGAGCTCCCTATGGAGCCACGGAGCGTGCGAAGGGAGTGCTGAATGGGCGACGACGCACCCACTGGGACCTCAAGTGGAGCTCCCCATGGGGCCACGAAACGTGTCTAGGGTGTGCCACAATGGGCGGCGAGCCGCATGCGGTCACCGCCGCCAGAGCCTTCGCTAGGGCTCCCTAAATGGCCACGAAGCGTGTGAGGGGCGTGCTGGAATGGGGGAAGCGGGCGCATGCGGTCACTGTCACTGGGGCCTTCGCTGTGGCTCCCCGTATAGCCACGAAGCGTGTGAGGGGCATGCGGTCACCTCCACGGGGACCTTCGGTGGAGCTCCCTCCTTATGGAGCCACGAGGCGTGTGAGGGGTGTGCCGAAATGATTGGCGGGGACGCATGCGATTACCGCCATTGGGGCCTTCGGTGGACTTTCCTAGAGAGCCACGGAACGATGCACAGTTGTCGCCACATTCCTGCGCCCCTGGGGGTCTTAGCGGAGTGCCGCCCCACGCGGATCCAACAATACCTCGCCCTGCGGGCCCCACGCGGATCCAACGAGACCTTGCCTTGACTGAGTGTTGGCAGACGCACGACTGTCGCCACGTTCCTGCGCCCCCGAGGGGGGTCCAGCGGGGTAGCGCCATACGCGGATCCGATCAAGACCTCGTCTGGATGGGGTGCTGCCAAGCTCGCCACCGTCGCCTCCCCCGTTCCTGCGCCCCTTGGCGGATCCAGTAGAGTGGCGCCCTACGCGGATCCACCCCACGGTCCCGCCAAGCGTCCTGGGTAATCCTGGGTGAGTTGGCCACGTGCCTGGGTAACTTGGGCCGTTGGTGCTGGGTGCGGGCCGTTCGTCGCCGCAGCTGGGCGCGGCTCGGGAAATTGGCCAGGGGGGTGTCGAGGAGGAGTCCTGGGAGGGATGTTTGAACTGGCTGCCCACGCTGAGCAGAGCACGACAAGGAATGTCTGAAGAGGGGCTTCGCCCTCTGCCGCCAGCCCCCCGCCCCCCTCTGCTTGCCTGCACGGCTGGTTCCAGGTTTGCTTTTGCGAGTTGTCAGTCTGCAGATGTTGCCGTTGCAGTGCTGGAGCCAGTTCACTGTTTTACATACGCTGGAAGCGGTTACCGGTCTGGTGCCCTTTTGGGGCCATCTTGGACATTCTCGCGAACAGGCCCGTCCAGACCCAGGGAGAGGGGGTCGGGGCATAGGTGAACCTCTCCCCGAAGGGAGAGTGGAGGCTGGACGAGCCAACTCCCTAAGCTGCCTACGCCCAAGGGCTGGTGGGATTCGTGAGGCTTCGTGTATCTACAGCAGCTCCTCCAGCAACGATGCCCAAGCGAGTTGCATTGATCATGTAAGTGTGGAAGCACGCATTGGAAGTGTGGAAGTGTGGAAGCCGTCAAATCGAAGTTTTGGATCAGCCTGCGCAGACCCAGGGGTGAATCGTATATGCATTGGCGGCCATGTGGGAGGCCATGGAGCAAAGCAGGGGGCGACGCCGATCAGGGCTGGCCCTCTTGGGCCCGAAACGTCGCCTCTGGTGGTCCTCTTGAGCGCTCTCGGGGCAGTTCGGGCCCCTCTTGGGGATCCCTTGGGCCATCTTGGAGCAATCTTGACTTGAGGCCATCTTGGGCCACAATGGACCCTTGGGATCGCTTGGGCCATCTTGGAGGCGACACGGCGAGAAGGCAAGAAGCACGTGTTTACATTTGGGTCGGGCCGAAGTTTGGCCTCTCAGGGGCCTCTGTGGGAGGCTGCATTGCCACCTGGAGCCGTCTTGGAATTGTATTGGGGCCTGTTGGAAGCATCTTGGAGGCCATCTTGAACCATCCTGAGATGTCTTGTACCGTCTTGGAGGCAATCATGGGTTGTCTTGGGCCATCTTGGAGCCATCCTGGGCCAAAAGGGAACCCTCTGACGCACCGGGCCCGCCCTCGTCCAGACCCAGGGGAAAGGGAAAGGGGGAGGGTAATCCCCTTCCCGAATGGGAAGAAGGGAGTTGGAAGTTAGACCGCCTCGGCCCGAAAGGGCTGGTGGGATTATAGAAAGCTTTGGTTCAGGCCGTTTTGGCTCAAGAGTAGATATCATTAGATATCGTATCGCCCTGCCCTCGGCCTGCGTGCTACTTGAGCCCCATGCCGGCCGCGATGGGCATCAACGGCTTCGGCCGCATCGGTCGCCTGGTCTGCCGCGCAGCGCTCGGCAACCCTGAGGTGCAGCTGAAGGCCATCAACGATCCCTTCATGGACCTCGAGTACATGGTCTACATGCTCAAGTACGACTCCGTGCACAAGCGCTACCCGGGCATCATCGCCACGAAGGTGGCCGACGGCAAGGAGTTCCTGGTCGTGGACGGCAAGGACATTGCGGTGTTCCACGAGAAGGACCCGGCGTCCATCCCGTGGGGCGCCGCGGGCGCCAGCTACATCTGCGAGTCCACCGGCGTGTTCACTGCCCAGGAGAAGGCTGAGCTGCACATCAAGGGTGGTGCCAAGAAGGTCATCATCTCTGCTCCTCCCAAGGACGCTGTCCCGATCTACGTCGTCGGCGTGAACCACACCGAGTACAAGGCCTCGGACACCGTGGTGTCGAACGCGTCCTGCACCACGAACTGCCTGGCCCCGCTGACCAAGGTGGTGCACGAGAAGTTCGGCATCGTGGAGGGTCTCATGACCACGGTGCACGCGATGACGGCCACGCAGCTCACGGTGGACGGCCCGTCCCGCGGCGGCAAGGACTGGCGCGGGGGCCGCTGCGCCTCGCAGAACATCATCCCGTCCTCCACGGGCGCCGCCAAGGCGGTGGGCAAGTGCCTCCCGGCGGTGAACGGCAAGCTCACAGGAATGGCCTTCCGCGTGCCCACGCCGGACGTGTCCGTGGTGGACCTGACGTGCCGCCTGGAGAAGGGCGCGAAGTACGACGAGATCGTGGCAGCCGTGAAGGAGGCGGCCGCGGGCCCGATGAAGGGCGTCCTGGACTGGACCGACGAGGAGGTGGTCTCCACGGACTTCGTGAGCTGCAAGTCCTCGTCCATCTTCGACGTCAGCGCCGGCATCTCCCTGAGCGACACCTTCGTCAAGCTGGTGTCCTGGTACGACAACGAGTGGGGCTACTCCAACCGCCTCGTGGACCTGTGCTGCCACATGGCCAAGGTTGACGGCGCCTGATCCGTTCCTGACATGTCGGGAGCGCGTTTCGCTCTGCGAGCTTTCTCCTAGGCGCGAGATACAGCTGCCTGCGGCAAACCCCGTCGCTGTGCCAGTGCAGCAGCACAGCAAAAAGGAGGTTGAGTTTAAGACACGCTTCATTTCAGTGCTCTGTCTGAACTGGCACGGGTCTTGAACAACCCCTCCTTGTTCGCAGCCTAGTCTTCCCTTTCCTTCCTCCCTCCTCCTCCTCCTCCTCCACCTCCTCCTCCTCCTCCTCCTCCTCCTCTCACTCCTCCTGGTGCCCTCTTGGATCCTGCAAGAGGCCCGTTTGGGCCCATCGGACGTCTCGGGGCCGTCTTGGGCGCGATTGTTTCACGGAGTTCTCCCGAAAAGGCTTGCTTGAACCATCTTGGACACGTCTGGGCGGGTCTTGGTGGCGTCTTGGAGGCCTCTTGGCTCTGGGGTCGTTTCTTCGGGGCTTTCGGTCAGTCTTTTGGGCTGTATTTGGGCGCTCCTGATGCTGTCTTGGCCCGTCTTGGGGGTGTCTTGGTCCAGCTTGGGTGATTTTCCCCAGGCGATCCCACACCGAACAGCCTACGAGGCAGCAAACATGGAGTTGCCTTCAGTTGTGCGATGTTTTCGCTTCGTGTGGCCTCGCTGAGAGCCTCTTCGGGCGCTTCTTCGGACGCCTGTTGGAGCCTTTTTTGCTGCTTGGGATCTCGCTTAGCCGTCTTCAAGTGGCTTTGGGGCGTATTGTAGCTGTTTTGGTGCGATCTTCGGCCTTCTTGAAGTCGTCTACGGGTCGAAAAGGGCGCCGGGTAGCAAAACAAGGGGGGTATGTTTCGACCAGGGTAGCGTCGGGATAGGTCCAGGGTGCGGGTCGGACCTAGAACATTGCAGAGAGTCCCAGACAGCCGCATCTTATTCTAGCACGCCCCACTGTGCCGCTGGCACCTTGGCGGATTTGTTTTGCATCTGCCGACAACCCAGCCTTCAATTTTGCACGGAGAGCGATGGCCGCTCCTGGTTTGGAAGGCATAGGACTGCTTGGGCGATCCACGGCCTCCAGGAACACAGTCTGCTGTGAATTTTCACTGACACGCTGCAGTCGAAACGCGCTTGATTGTCCCTGTTCGTACGTGTGGGAGGGAAGGAGGGACTGGCAGGAGGAGGGGAGGAGTCGGAGAGGGGATGGGGGAGGGAGGGCCAGGGGAGGGAGGGAGATGAGCCAGTTCACCCTCGGGGTGCGTGATGGTACCCTCGGGGTGTGGTCTGGGCTGGAGCGCTGCCCTCCTCTCCAGGAGGCTCGAGAGCGCGAAGAGAATGGCGCGCTTCGCATGCCGAGTAGCATACATTTCGGAGTGGGCTGACCTGAGCGATGGAGGGATGGGTGGCTATGAGCCTTTCTGGACTTTGGCCCCGCGGCGATGCCTTCGCGAATCCTCCTGCGCAGGAGATCGCGGTGTTCCACGAGAAGGACATCGACCGCGGGCTGCAACCCTCCTGTACGAGGGGAGGGGGAGGCAGAGAGAAGAAGGAGGAGGAGGAGGAGAAGGAAGCGGAGGAGGAGGAGGGTCGAGATATGCAGGAGGAGTTGTATCACGAGCAAAAGGAGAGGAGGAAGATGACGATCAAGATGAGCAGGAGGAGGAGGAGGACGAGGAGGAGGAGCGGGATCGCGAGCAACGGAGGACAAGCAGGTGGAGCAGAGACGGGGGGCGCAGTAGGAGCAGTGGCAGTTGGAGCAAATGGAGCGTGAGGGGCAGGAGGGGGGGGGAGGATGACGAAGGAGCAGGAGGAGCAGTGGAATCAGGAGGACGAGGAGCAGGTGACGCAGAAGCAGCAGGTGCATGAGCATCAACAGCAGGAGGGAGAACCATCCTGATGAAGATGATGCCACTTCTTTACGGAGGATGATGAGGAGGACTATGAAGAAGGAGGAGCATGATATTGAGGACGAGGATTGTGGTGATGATGAACGGGAGCAGGAGGAGAAATACCAGGAGGAAGCGGAGGGCAGCATGATGAGCATGATAACCAGGATAATAACCAATTTGCGGCTATCCTGGCCCGTCCGAAGGATCCGGCGTCCATTCCGTGGGGCACCGTGGGCGCCGCGTACATCTGCGAGTCTCGCCGCTTAGCTGTCTTCGGAGCCTGCGTATGGCTGACGCTTGAGATGTTCGATGATGGCCCCCCCTTGTCAGACGCGACCATCCAGCTCTCACTTAGAAGACCGCCTAAAACCGACGGGTAACGAGGGCCGCTCCCGCCTCCTCCCGCCGCGCATGGGCGCAATCCGCCTGCACCTTCCCCCGAGCCTGCCACCGTATCGGACCGTGTCTGGCACCGCCAGCCAAAAACCAGTCGCACCCGCTGTCTTTGGCAGCAGCCATGGCAGCGGCCCGGAAGCGTAGCGCGGGGAAGGCGCCAGAACGCGGCGCGCGGCGCCAACCAGGGCTGGCAGGGAGAGGGAGCGGCAGTCGGGAGCGGTGCCCGCCAGACCAGCACCCTGGGGCCCGGGGGGGCAGAGTTCGGTACGATCGAGACGGGTACGGGAAGTGCGGGGACGAAGGCTGGCAGCAGGTGCTGTTGTCGGTGCCGCCGCCGACGTTGCCAAGTGGAGGCAGTGGGTCGCCTGCCCAACCGCGGCTCGTGCCCAGTTGTTGACATACCTGGCGGACCCGCAGGCGCCCAGGGAGCGGAGGGATAGGCTCAGGCAAAGAATGAGCGTGCAAGCGAGTCCCGTCTTTCGTAACTTTCGGGTTCGATTGTTTTCAGGCGCCCTCGTCGGTTATCGGCGGCTTCTCCAGCATCGTGCGAGCCACGGAGCGTCGGCTGCACATGTGCGTGACTTTTGATTGGAGTGGCTTGTGGTGCGCGGCAGTCGGGGGCCCCGGGCGGGCCAGATTCGAGCACGCGGGCCCCGCTGCTGTGGCATGGCAGGCAGACTGCCCTTGCCTTCAGCAACTTTCCCACCGTTGATTCCTTGCCCCTTCGTCAGAAGAGGAAAGGGTACCAATACCGCTGCCCTTCCCACGTTTTCCCCTTTGGGGGCCTCTTGGGAGGCCCTCGTCACCACCGCTGGATTCGCCACGAAATCCTGGTCAGAACGCACTCCGGGAGAGGTTCAACATGGCCCTGCAAGGCCCTTGCATCCTTGCCGCGCATCCTTACTGCGAATACGGATTTACTGCATGGTCTCTCTTGCGTGGCCGAATCAGGGTCGCACGGCCTGAGAAACAGCGCAGGCGTCTTGGAGACCTGCGGGGCGGTTCTCAGAGGCTTGGCGCTGCGCGGGGGCAGGATCCGCAGGTACAACACTGCCGTGGCCGTGCAGGGATTCTTGCGCACAGGAGGTGGGGCGGGGAAGCAGGCGCGTCCGTGGAGGGAACGGTATCGGAATCATAGCAGAACGCGGCACTCTTTTCGGTGCGGAAGCGAGGAGCAGGGCCGAACGGCGGAGGCAAACATAGATCGCAGAGTTGCACGAGAGTTTCCCAAGATATCCAAGGTCCACCGGCGTCTTCACTGCCAAGGAGCTTGGGAGGGGACAGTGTCACGAGGGAGGGTGTCGGAATGAGAGCCCAGGATGGAGGACGGGGGAGAGAAGAGGGAGAAATGGAGGAGGGATTAATGGAGCGAGGGAAGGAGAGAAGGGAATTATTGGGAGGAGGGTGAGCAGGCGAATAGAGGTGAGGCTGCTATTGGGGAGAGGGGAGAAAGAGGAAGATAATGAATAATATGATGAGCAGGGAATGAGGGTGGGAGGAGGGAGGAGCAGAGGTGAGAAAATAACCAGGGAGGAGCCAGGATGGAGGAGGGACGACAAATGGGGAGGGAGGGAGGTGAGAAAGTAGGTGCTAATGGTAAACCATCAATCTTGGTTACGGCCAGGAACTCTCCGAGCATCCTTTCTGTAAATTGCATTTCGAGTGGTATTGCACCGATCTCGGCGCCCGAACGGTTACAGACGCGTTCCCGTTGGGCATGTGATGCATGTTCGTTGCATCGGGGCTTTGTAGTGGCCCTTAGTCTCGCGATCCAGTCTACAGCAGTTCGACTTGCAACAGAGCAGTTGCAGTGAGAAACCAATATGTTGAATCTAGCTCGACTAGTGAACCGATCTCAGCGCCCTCAGGGCTGCAGACTGATGCCTCCGACGAGTGCCGATCCAATAATATGCTTTAGAGCGTAGGTGTTCGGTTCATTCTTGCGCCGTTCGGAACAAACGTGGTTCATCCCCGCCCCGACGGTGATTCATCCTCTGATTATATGAACGGTTTGTTCTGCGAGCCGCTAGAATTGAACGGCTAATTTCCCCAGCATTTTGACACATTGAACTGTTGTTTTCTTAACCCCGAACGTTTTTGATTCACATGAACGGTCTATTTTGCGAGACGCCAAACATGAACAGTCTATTTTCTACCCCCCTTGGCGAAATGAAGGGTTCATTATCCCAACCCCTAGCACTTTCCATTCATATGAATGGTCTGATCTGCGAGACGCCGAACATGAACAGTTCATTTCCCCATCCCCTTGGCAAAGTGAACGCTTCATTTTACCATCCCACACCAGGATCGATTCATATGAACGGCCTGTTGTGCCAGTCACGAAACATGCGCCGTTCATGTTCTCAACCCCCTAGAACATGCACGGTTCATGTGTTCCACACCCAAACAGTGAATGATTCAATTCCCCGACCTTGAAAAATGAACGGTTCATGTTCTCAACCATATGGAAAATGCACGGTTCATGTTTTCCCCGTTCGGAAATGAGTTGTTTCGGCCGTAGTGGGAGTCAGCATCCCCCTAGCTCTCGGATTGTTCTGTAGGGTATTTGGAAGTTGAACCGTTCATCTGTTGCCGCCGCAGCGTGAGTTAGCATACCCCTAAGTACCTTATAGATCACCCAAGGAAGGGCTACCCTAGGGCTACCCCTAGGGCCTACCCCTAGGGCTACCCTAGGGCTACCCCTAGGGCCTACCCCTAGGGCTACCCTAGGGCTACCCCTAGGGCCTACCCCTAGGGCTACCCCTAGGGCTACCCTACCCCTAGGGCTACCCTAGGGCTACCCTACCCCTAGGGCCTACCCCTAGGGCTACCCCAGGGCTACCCCTAGGGCTACCCTACCCCTAGGGCTACCCTAGGGCTACCCTAGGGCCTACCCCTAGGGCTACCCTAGGGCTACCTCTGGGGCCTACCCCTAGGGGTACCCTAGGGCTACCCTAGGGTGTCCAGTAGGGCCTATCCTTGGGAAGCCTAGGGCCTTCAGTATGTGTATCCGCCACACAAGCAAGCAATGCCTTTAATGTCCCGCCCGCCCGCCCGACAAAAGGAATCAGCTTGTAATCCGCCATAATAGTAATCAACTTGCAATCCGCTGCCAAATGGAATCACTTTGCAATCCGCCACGAAAGCAATCAATGCATTTAATGTCCCGCCCGCCCGCCCGACCAAAGGAATAAGTTTGCAATCCGCTGCCGCAGGGAATACATTTGTAATTCACCACACAAGCAATTATTGCCTTCAATGTCCCGCCCGCCCGCCCGGCAAAAGGCGCCCGACCAAAGGAATAAGTTTTAAATCCGCTGCCAAAGGGAATCCATTCGCAATTCACCACACAAGCAATCATTGCCTTTAATGTCCCGCCCGCCCGCCAGACAAAAGGAATCAATGTGTAATCTGCCACGATAAGAATCAGTTTGCCATCCGCCACACAAGCAATCAATGCTTTAAATGTCCCGCCCGCCCGCCCGACAAAAGGAATCAGCTTGTAATCCGCCACGCATGGAATCTACTCGTAATCCGGTACCAACGGGAAGCAATTGGTAATCCACCACACAAGCAAGCAATCAATGCCTTTAATGTCCCGCCCGCCCGCCCGACTAAAGGCATCAATCTGTAATCCGCTACCAAAGGGAATCAACATGTAATCCGCCACCAAAGCAATTAATGCATTTAATGTCCTGCCCTACCCGCCCGACCAAAAGTATCAGTTTGTAATCCGCAATAAAAGGGCTACCCCTAAGGCCTACCCCTAGGGCAATCTGTAATCCGCTCCCAAAGGGAATAAACATGTAATCCGCCACCAAAGCAATCAATGCATTTAATGTCCTGCCCTACCCGCCCGACCAAAGGTATCAGTTTGTAATCCGCAATAAAAGGGCTACCCCTAAGGCCTACCCCTAGGGCTTCCCTAGGGCTAGCCTACCGGGCCTACCCCTTGGGAATATCCCTAGGGCCTTGGGCAGGGCCTACCCTTGGGAAGCCTAGGGCCTTGGGTAGGGCCTACCCTTGGGAAGCCTAGGGCCTTGGGTAGGGCCTACCCTTGGGAAGCCTAGGGCCTTGGGTAGGGCCTACCCTTGGGAAGCCTAGGGCCTTGGGTAGGGCCTACCCTTGGGAAGCCTAGGGCCTTCGGTAGGGCCTACCCTTGGGAAGCCTAGGGCCTTGGGTAGGGCCTAGGGTAGCCAAGGCCCCCGGTGATCTATACCCTAAGTACCTGTTCATTTTCAGGGGGGATGAGAACATGAACAGTTCATTTTGTTGGGGTGGCGACATTGAAGCGCCCAGTGTTTGGGGCTGGAGACATGAATCGTTGATTTTGTTAACGGGTTGAAGCGATGAGCCGTGAGTTGTTCTGGGCTGGGGAAATTGAGCCGTTCAGTTCCCCACAGGGTGGAGAAACGAACCATTCATTTTTCGACGTCGAAGAAATGAACCGTGTTGAGAAAACGGTCATTGCTTGGGGTCGGGAAATGAGCCGTTCGGTTCCCCGTAGGGGTAAGGAAATGAGCGGATCATGTCACGGGGTCGGGGGAATTCATTTTTCGCGCTGGGGGTTGTGGGAACGAATTGGTTCAGATGAATCGGCTGTAGCGGGGGTTGGGGAAACGAATCGAGTTCAAACGCACTTGATTCCGGAGTCCAACACTCTAAAAGCCACCAACCCGGTCAACGTATCATTAAGAGTTCTGTTTGCAGTTGTTCTAAGTCCCGAAGTTGAAGTCAACAAAACACTTGGACCTACAGCGATAAAGCTTCTGTGCAGAGGTAGCTTCTCAAGAACAGTTCGTCTAGCGAACGAGTATTAGGGCCCTCGGGGCTGCAGATTGGTCCTTGTGACAATTGCCGATCCAATGGTATGCCCACGCGCTGTGTAATTGCTGACCAAGGCAAACAATCACTTCACCCTGCAGCAAACAGCAAACTAGTTTCAGTGCAAACCTAGTTATTCGAGTATAGCTCGGCTGGTCAATATATCTCGGCGCTCTCGAGAGTGCAGATTCATGTTTTCGCCGATCGCCGATCCAAAGGTATGCTAAAGAGCTCTGTAGATGCTCTGAATCTAGAGATGACGCCCACGAGCAATTAAACATGCAAGGAAACAGTTGCAGAGCGGAACTACTTGCTCCGAGTCTAGATCGGACAATGAATAGACTTCTCGTGTTCGCAGTCGATAATGAACAGACACCATCGGTGCCTGTCGAGCAGAACTCTCGGTATAATCCAGCCGCCGTAAATCTTCCTTTCAAGGATTTTCGATTGACCTGAGATCAATATTGCGAGCATGTCTAAATCGGTCCAATGCCAGTTCCTTGCATGTTGTGACGACGTTAATCAGCGACACTCCTTTGAAGCATAACGAGGCTGAGCGGAAGCCATGCAGAAGACAGCGGAAGTATTTGACGTCCGCAGAAGTCGACGGAAGTATAACGAGGTTGCAGACGGCGGATATACATAATTCCGAACCTTTGACCCTTGATATGTAGAAGCCTAGCAATGTAGTCTTCTGCCGTGGGCATAGCGGGATTCCGCCTATCTGAACCCCTTCTAATCATACGATAGTTAGTTCAGTGTGGTCAACATCCCACCCAACAAAACTTAAGGGACACCAAACACCTGGGTCGTTCACGGATCCCGCTGTGTTGGGATCGTTTTGGCGTGCGATGGAGTCCATCAGTTCAAGGATTTGTGCTGCGTTGGGGTTTTCTTGAAGCCATTTGAGACGATGCGGGGTCATCCCAGGGTCATCTCAGGGTCTTTTGGAGGTCATCGTCGGTTGTTTGAGGTGCCAGTGATACCATCAGGGGCCCAGGGCGTCACGCGGTCATTTCGCGCCCTTGCGAATATTTCTCTACGAGTCAAGTCAGGGGGTGGCAGGGTGGGAGGGAGGACGGAAGGAGGAGGCAGGGCGGGAAGAGGTAGGGAGGATGGAAGGAGGAGGTAGGGAGGAAGGTGCAGGGATGAGGGTTGGGTGAGGACGGCACGGAGGAAGGAGGGAGCAGGCGGAATTCAGTTCGATTCCTCCGGTTCGGTTTGGTCCGATTGCGATCGATTCCCATTCCGATTCGGTTCGACCTCGGATTCCAACTTGGACCTCTGTTTCCCAATGGAGGTTTCACCAGTCTGCCGATTGCAATCCGCCGATTCGATTTTTCCCGACTTGGCTGCCAGTTTCTATCGCTTCGATGTATTTGGATCGCCGATCCGACTTTTCGATTCGATGATGGGCTCTTTTGAGGAGGGAGAAGGGAAGGCATGTTGGCAGGTCGGACGGAGGGAGGAAGAAAAGAGGGGAGGTCGTCGTCGTCCAACGTCGGAAAAGAAACGTTTGGCCCTTCTCGAGTCAAAGGGGGAGGGGAGGGTTGTGGCGCAACCGTGCTACCTCTGCCACTGCCACCAGCCCACTCAGACTCACCGAGGGGGAAAATGGAACAGGGGCGTGAGGCCGAGAGAGCAAGTCGCTCCAGGCCCGCCACGCATGCTCTTCCTCGGGGAAGAAGCACACGGACGGAACCCACGAAGTCTAGTTCCCCGCCACCCTCTCGGTCAGGAGGGCGACACCGAGTGCTCCACCTGCGCTGCACCAGCCCCTCTCCTCGCATGGTCCCCCCTCCCCCGCTCCATGCTGGGGCCCCCCCCCTCTGACGGCTCACTGGCGCATGCGCCGCCATCGGGGTGCGCAGGGCGATGCCTCGCGGTTGCAGCTTAGCCTGCATGGGCTGCGCCGTCGCACACTTTTAGACCACATCTCAGAGTTGTTGTCACTTGGCCCGAATCGAGCTGGGGAAATTCTACATAGCGTGCATCCTGCACAAAGCCACCCTGGGCCGCTTCACATCAGATATCAGAGCGCGTCGCAACAGGAAACGCGGCCGGATTCCAGGAGAGTCAATACACCCCTTCGCACCACCTGGCCCCTGCCCTTCTCACCCACCTTTCTCTGCACTGCCATGTGCTGTATTGCTTGTTGCCGGATAATTACCTGAAGTTGTTTGGCTCAGGTGTGACAGAAAAGGAACGCGGCCGCGCGTATCGGCCGGCGGGCCGGCCTCCTCCTTTCAGGGTTGCATATGTTGCATGCTTAACGGCATTATCCATTATTGCCCATGTCCTCTGCCCATTGACTATGGGACATCATCGGGGCATATTGCAGGGATAACGAACATCCAGGCAAAAAAACGGGTTACCAGCCGAAGCGGCGGCACAGCCGTTCGCTTCGCAGAGCATGGGATCTCAAGAAGGAATGTTCGGGAGGACAGATCATCGAGGGCCTTCCGAACGCGATGAACGCACGACCGCTTTGGATAGGCGACGCAAATCTCATATAATTCCTGATAAAAAAAACACATCCGAGAAAATGTATGTCTGAAACATAAGGAGGCTCCAAGGAGATAGCGTCAAATAGAAGGGATGGCAAAGCCAGAACGTCTACCGGGAAATCTTCTAAAGCAGCGGTGGCGCACGTTGGCTTTCAGACGTTGATCGCTATAGATTCTGATATATAGAGAAATTTATGGATACCGATCTCTTCGAGGTACCGGGCGTTGAACGTCTGGGTGCCGGGGGCGCTGTCCGATGCGCATTGCACGGGCAGGGTGAAGATGTGAGCGATATGCACTATGAAGAAAATAGTTCCCATTCAATGGAGAAGAATAAGGAGTATGCTCGATGTCGCACTTCACTTGGCCCGTTGCTTCATCTTGAACATATGCTTGATTTATGTGCCAATCCTGTTCATGATCAAGTAATGCTTGAGGCAAGTCAGAAAGCCATCCTTGATTCAGACGACGAAAAACAAGATGAAGAAAGGCTAGCCCAGGGTGGGTGCTCATCGGCACAGCCGATAAGCGACCCCCCTGACGCTACGCGCACAATAAGGAGTGCGCGAGAGGCTACAGGGACGACTCCTCATCCATTGACGAAGAAGTCAAAGAATGAAAACGATGACTTGAATGTTTCGCCCTTTTCACAAGGTTTCCACAGACCCGACTTTTCGCTACCCAGAACAGGCAGATCTAGAGTGCCATAATTTGACGAGCTTGTCGTACAGGATGAGCGAGATGAGCAGGCAATGAACATGGATGCGGCCAATTCCAAGAGGGGCATGAGGACAAGAGAACAGCACGCGCCTACCCAGCATAGCGAGAGGGGGCGGTCCAGCAAGGCCCCCAGGGCTGGGCGCCCCAGCCCCGGAGGGTTCAATGTGCTCGATTCGCGAAGAACCTCCACAAAATAAGACCGCCAGCAGTTGTTCTATTCGGGAAGTTTGCTTGAACGCCGGCCCAATGTGCCCTTCCTGCGCAGAGAATCGATGTCCAGGGCAAGCGCGCAAACCGGTGGGTTGATGTCGAAGACCAGTGTGTTCTCAATGCTCGACGGTTTGCCCCAGGCGCAGCCTAGCGTGGCCCTGCAATGATTGCGTCGCTAGGGCAGCGCAGAATTGCCATCATCTTGCGATCCAGGAATGGAATGAAAGAAATAGACAAGATCGAGAGCAACTGGGGGCTGCAAGCGCGCGCGTGCAACGCATTCTTTCCGAGGCGCAAATCAATGGGCAGGCGGCCGAAGAGGCCCAACGTCGACGTGCGTTTTTTGAGGCCGAAAAGCACATGATTGCGCAGCGGATGGAGCATGAGAAGACCGTCGTTGTCGAGGCGCGCATGAGCTGACGCAGCGCGCTGAGGCCATCGCGGCAGGCGTCGCGGACGATGCGAATGGGCGCCTTGCTCAGGATGAGAATGAGAAGTTTTGGATTCTGAATGTAGCAGAAAAGCTGGCGATCGACTCTCAACGAAAAGCAGAAATATAAAAAGCTGCTTATAGAGATGGCTGATGCTGCGAGGCGGGAAGGAGAAAGAGAGGCTCGAGAAGAGGCAGCGCGAGAAAATCAGGAGCATCGAGATCAGCTCGAACCTGCGAGACCTGGGGCCGAAAGAGTAACATCAGAAGCGTTGCGAGCCCTTAGAGAACAAGAACAGACAACCAGGCAACCAGAGCAGAGAGCCAGGAGAAAATGGTCGAGGCCTTGGATCGTTTGAAGGGGCAAACAGAGGAACATATAAGAAGCAACGCCATTGCGCATCGGGCTGCGAGCGAAGAGAACAGAAGGTTGAAGTCTTCTCTCGAGCAGCGACGAATAGAAAGCTAGGTTAACTCAAGAACGGCACCGCCGACGCACGTTGAGCCACCTCCAGTTCCCAGTGCTGCTCGGCCTGATCGGACAACGAGTATTTTGCAATCAAGTTCCCTACCTAGGCTCTGCCTAGAAGGGTTCTTACTGCGCATGCTGAAAGGGGCCGGGCAGTGGGGCTCGCCCCGGGCGGTTCCCCCGGCATCCGCCCCGCGGTTCCCCCAGTTGCGTTCCTTTGGCTTGGCGTTGCTTATCGCATCTCAGTTTTGCTTATGACATCTTAGCTTAGCTTCATCTTAGCTCAGGTTTATCTTAGCTTAGCTTACCTAGAAGCAGCATAGCATAGCATACCATTACATAATCATAGCATCGCATAGCATAGCGTAGCCTATCGTAGCATAGCACAGCATCGCATAGCCTAGCATACCATATCTTAGCATAGCACAGCGCAGCATGACATAGCATAGCTTAACATCGCATGTCGTAGCATATCATAGCATAGCGCAGCATAGCATCGCATACCATAGCATAGCAAAGCGCAGCATAGCATGACGTCGCATAGCTTAGCTGAGCATAGCAACTATTGCCGCTTTCCTGGGGGTTCCAGCTTCTAGGTAGGGTCGCACTGGGGTAATGCGCGATCTGGCACCTCGAATCAGACACGTCAAGTTTCTATGCGACCTTCGTCTGGTGCGTGCCTGAGTTGCCTGAAACACGCATGCGATGCTCATCGGGATTCGGGTGTTAAGCGCTTCGACGAATGCGCGCGGAAGAACACGCTAGGCCACCAGGGCGAGGACGACGAGAAAAGGGGGCCTCAACACGCGCCTGAAGCCCAGGGCACAAGTAACGACCCTGTCGGGAAGGACCCGAGACACTCGGCTTTGCCTAGAGATGATAAGCCTGAATGCCAGAGGAGCAATCTCGCCGACATAATGGGAATGCCGCCTTTCAAATCGGAGAAGTCGAGCCATGACAGAATGCCTTTGCTGACCGCTCCGACAATGCCCACGCTTTCTCTCACGAGGTCGCACTTCGTCCCTGGACCAGCTGTTGAGGAGGCTTCAGTCGTTGAGGGTGCGCAAGGAGTCAATCCGGGGAATGTCCCTTTCAACGCAAAGAGATCGAGTCATCCGAATGCTCTTGATTTACGAATCCGCCTTCCTTTCACCGTCGGCGCAGCCGCTACGGGTGGCGGCGGCGCGGGTCAGGGAGGTCAGGATGACGACAGGAGGGATGGCCAGAGTACAGCTCCCAGCACAGGAATGACTGTTGCATTACAGTGGGACGAGACGGGTCAGTCCAAACCGCCCAGAGGCCCGCCACGGGGGCCAGGTGATGATGGTGATCCAGACGGAGACGGCGGTGGGGGACCTAATGGTCGAAATGGCCCCACATGGCGATCTTCTCATGTCAACCCAGTGGACGTCAATGGGAGAAGTTATGCAAACGCTACAGAGTGGATTTTACTCGATATGCCGAGCGTTTAGACTATTCGAGAATGGAAGCAGCATTGCATCATAATTGTAGCTGGATCGTGGCATTATGTTCACGCAGCACAAACATGGGTCACTGAGGCAATGGATCCTGATGTGCCTAAAGGGAAATATCAGAGACTCTGGGGGATTGATGCGTCTTTGTATGATGATAGCGACACATTGCTTGAGAAATGTGCGAAGACGAAACGCAATCGACGTCTATCGGTCCAACGCGCGCATTTTCTATCGCAAATTAATCGCGTGGAACATTCGTGCCAGATATAAGGCCGTCTCTTAACGGGACGTGAGATGATGCCAGCTATCTGCGTTTGGTGCGCTGTCAGGTCGGAGAGCGGGCAACGTTGGACATGTCGAGATCTCTTCAAGATGACCACTGATCGGTTCGACAGAAGCCCGACCAGGACATGTATTACTTCTATAGCGGATGGATGGAACGATATCAAGAGTTGCATGGCGCCAGGGAACCATCGGATGAAAGGAAGGCTTCGATGCATGCTCATTCCCACGAACAGATGCGACAGGCTCCCAGGCTTCATTCTGTCATGCAACGGTATGATTTGTCCACTGATTCTCCGTGCACAGGAATGGGAAACTATCAATGGCTATTTCTCCAGGTTGACCCTCTTATGATGAGAGACAGAGAGCAGTCGGCCATTTCGGAACATGAATCCACCCTCAATTCCAGGAATAGGCAAGCTCGTCTGTCAGGTGGAAAGATTGAGGGCGGCGGAGGCGGAAAAAGGGCTTCGGCCATGGCAGCGACGATTCAGCGATTCGGATTGCCCGCGGGTAAGTTGGCAAGTGGACGCGCGGAGAGCGAGACGACTTGCAAGTTCGTGAGACGAGGGAAGAGTTGTCTTGGAGCAGGGCAAGGTTGTCCTCATAATCATATGAAGCCTAAGGCGCCCGCCGCACCGGCGCAGCCGGGGGCTGGCGGTGATAATCGTAGTGTTGGCAGAAAGAGCGATCACAACGGTAACAATGATTGATCCGTGAGCAGAGGCCCAGGAGAAAAAAATCGGCCTCGTTCTTCCACGCCGTCGAACAAGGTCAGCATTTCGAACGTGGCGCAGCCGCGGACGAGGACCCCGTCGGTAGCCTCGAAAGAACAACAGGGCAAGATGGTCTGTCATGCATGGTCACGTGATCCTCGAAATTGCACGGGCCTTCAGAGGATGGCTGTTATAGGCGGCGCAGAGGCTTGACCGATGCAGAAAAGATCAAGCGCGATAAGTTTGAAGAGGCACAGCTTAAGGCTGGTAAGTCTTTAGGATATCAGGGAACCACTCGGCAAGCGGATTCCGCAGCAGCAAATGCTACAGAAGCGTCTCCAGCTAGCGCCCCGAGAAGAAGGGATTCGAGCGAAGGCCGCGGGGACAACCGAGGTAAAGGCAGGGGAGAGACAAACGTGCAAGACGTTCACAGAGAAAGGATCTTGCTCACGGGGCAAAGATTGTTGGCTTGCGAAGAACACGCCGATTCATCCGTGACGATGGCTTAGCGCTGACCTGCTCTGGGCCAGTGTTAGGGGGCTCATCGTATATTCTCCTTGCCCTGCTGACGCTCGTTAACTTTTTGAGCGATTGGACACGGCGATCCAACCAGTCAACTAGCTGCAGGGAAGCAGAGAATGGTCTCGCTGGCGCTGCCAGTCGAGTCGTCGCTGCTTGCCCTGCGCCATTGGCTAAGATCTCACGTGATCTACGCAATGCTTCGGGAGAGCGACCCACCGAGGTTGACTTCGACAATGCGCGTTATTTAAATTATAACAATTTGTCCGAGGAAGCTGTTCCCGCTTCTGATATTCTACAGGAACGAGGAGAGCGATGGACTAAATTTGTCACTTTCCTTGTTCATTTAGACCATATTCCTAGCGAGGCAATCGCACTCTTCTGTGCAATCGCATCTTTCTGCGACGAACCTCCCGGGAAAGGCTGCATCAGATTCGCGAAAACGAGAAGATGCAGGCACCGCGTGAAGTTTCACCCCTCCACCCGTGAGCCGGCCGTTACTCGGAGGAAGACGCGTCGCCACAGCCCAAGGGGGGTTCTTTCGAGCATGTCGGACAGATGGAGATTCCAAAAGGAAGAATACAGACGGATGCAAGCTGAATGGGAAATAGCACGAAGAGATGCGCAGTTCAGAGCGCGAAGAGGTTTGGCATCTTTGGCTAGCGTCCGAAGAAATGGATTCGCCACTCAGCGCGCACAGCCGTTGCCGGGCGATGAGAGAAATTGCCTGTGCACCTCGGCACGCTAAGGTTCATAGTCGACGCGGGGTGTGGATGCAATCTCATCGCAGAGAGATTCAATCATGCTGCAGGCGGAATGGGTCGGATCGAACGGTTGGGCGAATCGATTACCTTGAACACTGCCGGCGGTTCCTCGCGGGCCCTCGGATCAGTCTGCGTCGCGTGCCCGAATTTCGAACGTGGAAATTTCGATGCGCTAATCATGCCGGACACGCCAGCTGTCATTTCAGTAGGCGAGCTTTGCATGGATCGCGGCTTTAGTTTCGTTTGGCCAGCAGGTCAACGACCCGACTTACTTCTGCCCCACGGTCACAGAGTAGACTTGATCGTTAAGGGCAAGATACCATACTTGACCCAATCTGGTTGAAAGGCATTGGGTCAGTGGACGCGCGCGGTTGCCGCCGGAGAGCCAGTTGCTCTCGAGCGGTGGTGTTGCGTGACGTCGGGCGCCAAGACATTTCTCAGTGATGTGGAATCTGCGGGGGGTCTTCCGCCCAACTCCATTCAGAGTCGCGTAACGTTAGACCTGCGTACACATGAGATGACGTGTAACCATGGCTACGCAGATGGGAGGCCGACGCTGGCCGACAGACTGTGGATACAATCACTTATTTCTAGTATTTGCCTCGTGCAGCTCATGACCATGGTTGGAAGAAGGTACCAACTGGTGTCATGAGCTTCGCTAGTTCCTCGTTTGCTCCCAATCACAATGCAGTTGTTGGTTGTAAGAAACCATATCACGGCGCAGCCGGTGGGTGCTCGATCAGTTCTGAGAATATTTGCTGCCATGGGGCTTCTGGAGCCATGCCCTACGGCACAGAGCGAGAGTTGTCTGATATAATCGCCGCCCAGGGCAAAACAGGGATGAAAACGAGGCTTCGGGAGAAGATGTTCTCGCCGATGTTGACGTACCTCCCGGCTTGGACCCAGATGGCGCTGAGGTTGAGGTGCCGATCTCTGCGACGGGGCGACTCAGAAAGAGCGCTGCCTCCTCCACATTTACTTACCCATGCCCCAAATAATCCGCATTGTTCAGTATGTAACTGGGCAAAGGCCATACGGCGTCAAAAGAGAGGCGCAGAACGAAGGGCTGAGGGCGCCACGACCATGCGCGAATCCCGCGACGTTCGGACACCTGACCACAATGTATCACTGGCTTGCGATGGATGACCTTTCGCGGGGGCTCCACGACGGGACCACGTGCGTGACTTTTTGCGACCGGGCCGTCGTTTTCATAGCAGCTCAGGGTGTACACGACAAATCAGCGGTTCAGAATTTAGAGTGCTGTTATACCGACGGTGCTATGTAGCTCGCCAGAGCTTGCATCGAACTTAACATAGCGCACGACGCTACCATTCCTGGCAACAAGAAGCTTATGGCTGTTGCCGAACGATCCAATGGGATTCGTTCAAATGGGGGTACTAGCGCTGCTCATGCAAACGGGCCCCCCCCACCATTTTGGACACATGCTGTTCGATATTTGTGTCTTTGCTATAGTGCAAGGATTCCTGGGAACGGTGAGTCATCATGGAGGCGCAGATTCGGACGCGATTTTGCTGCCCCACTTCTTCCAGTCGGTTCTCTCATTCGAAAGAGCGTGTTCTACCGCTGCTGGCGGAAAACCGGGGGGGTCACTACCGGTTCGAACCCTTCCCCCCCCCCCCCACCGGAAAACCGGGGGGGTCACTACCGGTTCGAACCCCTCCCCCCCCCCCCCCCTGCTCATCATGAAAAGGGGGGGGGGTCACTACCGGTTCGAACCCCCCCCCCCCCCCCCCCCCCTCCGGATCCGGAAAACCGGGGGGGGTCACTACCGGTTCGAACCCCCCCCCCCCTCGAAAACCGAGTGGGGGTGCGGACAGTGGTGGGGACGGTGTTGGTGGGGACAGTGGTGAGGGGATAGCGGGACAGTGGTGGGGACAGTGGGACAGTGGGACAGTGGTGGGGACGGTAGTGGTGGGGACAGTGGTGGGGACAATGGTGGGAACAGGGGGGGACAGTGGACAGTGGTGGTGACGGTGGTGGTGGGGACAGTGGTGTGGGGACAATGGGAATGAGGTGGAAACAGTGGGACAGTGGAGGGTACAATGGTGGTGGGGACAGTGGTGAAGGCGGTGGCGAGGACGGCGGTGGGACAATGGGACAGAGGTACAGTGGGGACAGTGGTGGGGACAGTGGGGACAGTGGTGGGAACAGTGGGACAGCTCAGTGGGACAGCGGAGGAGTCAGTGGGACAGTGGGGACAGTGGGGATAGTCGGGCAGTGGTTGGGGCCGTGGAGACAGTGGGGAGAGTGGAACCGTGGTGGGAACAGTTCTGGGGACAGCGGGGACAGTGCGACAGTGGTGGGGCCACTGGTGGGGACAGTAGGGGCGGTGGTGGAACCAGTGGGGACAGCGGTGGTGAGGACAGTGGTGCTGGGAACACCAGTGGGGGATGTGATGCGGACGGTGGTGGGGACCGGGAGTCGTTTGCTGGCGGTGAGTAGGGGGGGGGGGGGGGGGGGGGGGGGGGGGGGGGGAGGGGGTTCGAACGGTAGTGACCCCCCCCCGGGGGCGGTTTTCCGGATCCGGAGGGGGGGGGGGGGGGAGGGGTTCGAACCGGTAGTGACCCCCCCCGGTTTTCGAGCGGGAGGGGGGGGGGGAGGGGTTAGGGGGGGGGGGGTGCCGGGGGAGAGGGGGGGGAGGGGTTCCAGCAGGGGGGGGGGGATTTTCGGAGGGGGGGGGGGGGCGACCCCCGGGTTCCGGAGGAAAAGGAGGAAAAGGTTGGCAATTTTCCACAGTCAAGCGGCGGTGGATCACGCTCTCTCATGTGATTCAAGCCTCCGCCGAATGTAGGCTTCGGATCGCCAAAACAGGCGGGGCGATTGCTATGGTTGGGCCAGAGGGCAACGTGACACCAATCCGACATCTCGATGGTCTGAACATGGAGACTGGACGGACGCCAGCTGGTAAACGTCCAATCGTCGAGAAATCATATCAAGTTTACAGTCATATCTTGGACGGTACAGTACCCGGCCAAGAGCCTAAATTTCCCATGCGTGAAGCATGCGAGATTGAACAAACTACAGTCAAGAATGTGACAATTCCTCCTAGCAGCGTTCCTGGCGGCACGGCCGGTCACGAACCTAAGCCGGGAACGCGAGCAGCCGCGGGTCCCAGTGCCTCTAAACCACCGCGCCGAAAACGAGGCGAGGTCGCATCGCAGCCCAATGATGATGATTCCGAAGACGATGGTCCGGGGGGGATTGTTGCGGTTGACGCGCCTGTGGTAGCAGATGGTCGGGATCCGCAGCGAGATTCTCAGCCTGATGACGGCCCAAATCAGAAGCTGGGTCTTGCCCATACGGAGTACATATTGGATCGACAGTCTAATTTCTCAGTAGCGCAGCCGCGATCGAGAGTGCCTGGACCAGGGCATCTCTTGGCTCGCACCACGCAGAAACAAGACACCATGGAGTACTATGAAGATGCACGCATTGTTGCAGGACTCAGCAAACAAGAATTGACGGGGAGATTGCCGTTGAAAGGGAGAAGGACAATTTGCAGCATGCGAGTCCTCTTGCATTGCAATCCTGACTATGTGCCCGCAACGCGCGTTCGGGGCGCTGACCCAGATCCACGCCACGGGGCGCAATGGCTCAAGAAGTCGCCCAGTTCTACAAGCCCGGACATGCACCCTAGTCGGTTGTTTAACACGAGCCATGCGGAGCGAAGGGAAGCGGTGGAGCAGTTCCGAATAGAGAGACGGTGATTCTTTGGCATTGTTGATCCAGGACCATACATTGCTCTGCTTCGAGACTTTGGAATCGACGCAGTCGATCTCCAGCATGCGCAAGGACAACAGACTACTGGTGAATCTCCAGAGGGCAATGTTCACCCAGAGGGTAATGTTCGCCCGGGCATCGAAATCAGACAAAGTAAGCGAGGGGAGGATGATGTGCCAAGGGACATTGGCGTTGACTGGCGCGCTGTTCTGCGCCCTGCCTGAGCCCCAGCAGAACCTCGCACCGACGCTGGCTCCGCGAGTGACCGAGATACTTCCGATGACGAGGGCGCATGGTGGAAACAGACATGGCACGGAGGGGCTATTTTGAGAGACGGAGTTCCTCCTGACACAGTCAGGGAGGATATCATGTTCTCTCAATTGTCTCGGCCGAACGGGAATGGCCTCACTTCGAGTCCGGCGGCCGCCGCTTCGCGGCGCAGCATTCCCCGCGCGCCGTTGCAGTCACCCGAGACACGTCTTCCATTGCACCGTGAGAAAGAAAGGTCGGAGACGAGTTATCTATGCCACACGTTCACTGTTGATATGCAACTTGTTGAGCAGGCATGCGAGATGCCGGCTGAATTCCAGTCGCAACAATGTCCAGCAGCCGTTGCACGATCTGCATCCAAGGCTGAAGCCGCGGTGAATCAGGACGCTCGCAAAGCATTGCGAATAGAGTGGGACCGATTGCGAAGCATCGGTGCATGAGGCGAGTCGAGAGTCATGGAATACAGCGATGTCATCAAACAACGAAGAGGACAAACGACTCACTTCGGTCGAGTATGTCATATTCTAGTTGAAAAGAATCCCGGGCTCCCAATCGGGCACAAAGACCGCAAATATAAAGGTGGCGTCGTCCTTGATGGAACCGATGTTAGAGACCAAAAATATAGAGGCAGCGTTGTTCCAGGAGCTTCTAGCATACCATGCAGGCCAGCAAGGCGGCGGACACCTATGGTCTCTTTGAGGGGAATGAGATTCAACAGGCGGATGCTAAACAGGACTGCGCCCAGTCCAAACTCGGGGGGGCTCCAACGCGGATTTTCCTCCCGCGAGAAGAATGGCCGTCGGTTTGGAAAAATGTGAGAAATCCCGCGTGCGCCCTCCCATTTTACCATTCTACGGACGCCCTGATTATTGCGGATATTGGGGGCAACTCTGTGAAGGATATGTAATCCCAAAAGGATTTATCAAGTGTAGTCATAGGCGTAGTTGCTAATTCATACCGGATACGATTGTTTCCTATTAGTTATGTTGATGATATCGAGTTATCTGGACCTAGCGAGAACCTGGAAAAAAAGGCTGTCGTTTGTTACAGGAGGCCTCTGCAGGTTGCCATGCAGGCATCGAGAGAGCGATCCCCCCTCTAACTTCGCGAGGTACCTGGGTTGTGATCATCGCATCTCAACGCAACGAGCAGAACGGCGGGGGGAACTACCCACCGTTCTCGATCCTCCGCCGCCGAAGGCACCGAAACCATCTTCCATCGGCTCTGCGGCAGAGAACAATGACGAGGAAACGGGGGGGATCAGCGGCACAGCCGACTGAGCCATATCAGCCCCGACCACCGAAAGTAGCTCGAGTCACCGAATATGATCTGACTGAGTTCTTTGAGTCCTGTGTCGTGCTCTATGCGCAATTAACTGGCACTGACCCCGCAACCTACCCTGCTACGGGCACCCCTTGTGGTCCAGAGTTGACGGATGTTGAGGATGGACATGGAGGCCCGCGGGGGGAGAAACACCCACCTGCGGAGGAGGCCATCGCAGCTGTGCTAGGAGTCGACGTCGACGCAGGTTCTCCAGATGCGCAAGTTGAGGTTCCCGGATTGCCAGCGGAATCTGGCCCTGATGATCCAGAACCACCGACGCAGTCGGGGGTCCTACAACCTATGGCGGCAAAGGTTCTTATGCAGATTTTGTATGGGGCAAGCATGGCTCGATATGGTTTACTGCGTGCAGTCTGTCTCTCAGCGCGTTGTATTACGAAATGGACTGAGCAACAGGACATGGATCTTTTTCGCCTGATATGGTACATAAATTCACGACCTTGTATAAGGTGACGTCGTGGTATGGTGACAACATGGATGATGTTATGATCAAGCAATATTATGACGCATACCTCCCGGGTGATTTGCGGACGCATCGTAGTACAAGTGCTAGCCACCAAGTGATATTGGCTCCATGCGCGCGAGCTAATCAGAGCATGGCATCGCCTCCCGCGCGCCCACCGCATTGGTGCTGCTGCGATGTCTGAACAGCTTACGCGTGGAAACGATACTTCACAATGCGAACGTACCCAAATTGAGGCCGCTGATATCGGTACCCAGCGCTTCACAGATCCTGCAGCGTGGGCCTAGGTTCTCTACCGTGTTAACATAGCTACGCAAAAAAAAATTGGAAGTCCAATCGATACCAGGACTATCTTGAATCGATGTTCACTGATGGGCTTGAGATGGAACCACTTCCTGGGGGGACTGGCCGCTCAGTATTTGGAGTTGGCGCCGCCGGAGGCCGCATGCACAATGGGCAAATGGTCAGGGGGGCTGAAGACACGGGCCAGAGTCAGGGAGGAGGCCCGAGTCGCTCTGAAGCCTGATTCGGAGAGATGGGAGGCGGAGCAGGAGAGATGGGAACGGGTATTGGAGTCGCAGAAATTGGAGCTGGAGTCGGAGATGCAGCCGCCTTCGGAGAGAAGCGCACCAGAGTCGGAGAGATGGGAGCAGGAGTCGCACAGATGAGAATGGGGGCGCGCCGTGGAATGACGAAAATTTGGCCAGCCACGCGTCGTCAAACGGGATGTGCGTGACTGTCTGTTGGATGGGCCTCTATTATGCTCGAGTGCATCCTAAAACATCAGTTGGACCATGCCTCACTGGCCGCATTGTGTTTGGCGCGATAATTGACGTCGGCCACGTTGCTCTCATTCCCGAGGTCTCTCAAGCCGAGTAGCTTGAGAGTCAAGTTCAAACCTGGCGTGCAATTCAACAGCGAATGGATCCTTCGAAGCCAGAGGCCGCGCCTGGTCTTGCAACCAAGTAGTCCCCAGGGAGCTGCCCCGTTCTGTCTGCACGACTCGGACAGATCCCCACCGGCAGTGGCGATGAGTTGCAGGTCGGAGAAAGAAAGAGAGAGTGAGAGAGCGATAGATAGTGGTCGGAGTTGTCCCTGGAAAAAACCAAAGGCCACCGCCAGCGTCTTGGCATCGCCAGCCTATTTGCATATCCCGAGGTCCATTCGGCGTTTTTTGAGCGGAGCGAAGGGCGAGGTAAATACATGCAAGTTTCCTGCGGGATCGTCCCTTTGCAGTCCTCGAGCCAGTGGCGCGAAACTGGTCACGAAGTTAGTCTCCATGTGCTGGCATCCTCGTGTAAGTCTTCTACATAATTTTGTTATAACCACTCCTTTTGGGTTGCCCCCGCGTTGAAATTGTCATGGGACGATGAGATGTGCGTGTATATTTGCGTGCCCAGTTCCTGTTTGTCGCCTGGCACGAGCTCCGTGTTTGCGCAGTCTGTGATTTGCCAGGTGCAACTCGCGAGTACGTTGTTCCTACCCCTCATTGCGATCGCATACTTGTGTTGTCGTTTTTTTCCCACAAGCGTGAAAACCAGTATCGCGCCTTCCTTGCCTCGTCCTCGTACAAAGCCGCCGTCTACGTCCGTGTGATACATTGCCTCCCCTGTTCGCAGATGCGTCGACGAGTGTGCTTTGCCCACTGAGTCCATAATGTGATGACATACTTTTCCTGGTGGGCCTGGTTCGTCGGTCGTCTTCACCGCCGTCGCTTCGCTGTGGTGCCACCCTGTGGTCGTGGTGCGCGTGCGCCGCACCATTTGTAATGCTGCTTCGAGTTGCGCGTGCCCATCTAATGGGGATGGGGGACCGGTCTCAGCTCCAACCTCTGCCGTCTGAGTAAGTTTGGCTGGGCGCGTCAGTACTTTTCTCCGTATATCGTTCGGGACCGCCTGCTTGGGCACTGCTCATCGTAGGCGTGCTCGTCTTAAGACCTGGGCGGGGCCTTTCTCTCACTCTCTCTCTCTCTCTCTGACTCACTCCCTGTCTCCCTTTCAATGTATGTGCAAATATGTGTAGTAATTCGGTTGTGCCTCGAAATCGCTCAGTGATTTCAGTCGCATGGGCCGGAAGTTTGCCTTGCGGTATTCGGTTTCGGCCTCGATCGTGGTATCGTTGCCTTTCATGCCTAATTCCCCGCCTTCCTCCCGCCAGATCCACATCTGCCTGGTAGGGTCTGCCAGTCGCATTGCGCGAAAGTTTGTTCCTCGTGTCCCCCATCTGCCGCCTGCTATTGTGCGAGTCGGTCTCGCCATTTGTGCCTTGTCTCGCTGCTCCCACTCCTCCCGAATTGACTCAATTCAGCCAGCCTGAACAACTACTGCAGCTTGCCGTCGCATTCGTTAACTTGGTTTGGTGATTGATCCTGCTTGCACCACCTGCTCCTCGAAGTCTGTCATGGCCTCGTCGGAGGCATGCCAGCAGGTCCATGCGCTGGCCACTGAGCACCACACGCTCTGAGTGGAGCGGTGGTTTCTGCTCGTACAGTTCCTGCGCCTGCTTTAGGATGATCTCATGTATGAGCAAGACTGTGCTGCCGCTGGCCAGCTCCGTTCTGCTGATGTCCACTTCCGTCTCTCGTGGTCGACGTTATGTGTGTTACCAATCTAGGTTCATGCTTATATATGTTGTTATGTTCGGACGCCCACCGCCATTGCGTCTTTCTCCCCATCTTCTGATTGGCTGTGTGTCCAGTTTCTGCCCTCGCATTTGCAGTCGTACTATGGGGTGCGTGTGTGCATGGTATCTCGGATGCTTGCTTGGTACCACCTGCAAACGTACAAAACCGTCATGATCACCCCACTGGATATGACTGCCTCCTTGGCTCCGTCGGTATCAGTATGCTTTCCAATGCTAAGGTCGTATGCTGGTGGAGATGCGTAGGTCGCGATCTAGGAGGGGGAAGCGCAAGAGGGGGGTGATGAGAGAGAGAGAGAGGAGAGAAGGGGAGGGATGGAGGGAGGGAAAGAGGGAAAGAGAGAGAGATCAGACAGGAATAGAGGGAGTGAGTGAGGGGAGGTGGACAGGAGGTACACGAGAAGGAATCTGAAGGAAGGATGGACCGATGAATAGATGTCATGATAATGGTGGTGATGATGAGTAAGAGTAGGACGGTGGCCTGATGATGAAGCGGAGTAGGAGGAAAGGGAGGTGGGAGGCCGTTTGCCAGAGCTCTATCCCCCGCGCTCGCCCCTGGGCGCCGCGCCCCGCGCGCGCGGCCGCCCTCGTGGGGGCCGATCTCAGCGCGCCGCCGCGCCAGTGGAGGCGGGCACCGTGCGAATCACCCTGAAAAACATCACTAAGGCTTACGAGATCACCCACTCGCGTGGAGACTCGCCGGCAACCATTCCGAGACCAAGTGCGGGATGCAGCTCTCAAGAGGGCGGGCTACCTCGTCCGACACGGGCTACAACCACAGCTCAATGACATCATGATTATCCCCACGGTCGCCTCCAGGATGGCGTCCACTACGCGACGGGCCAAGCCGCATTATATCCACGACGATTTGCGGACCGGGCAGCCCGAGGAAGAGCTGCGTAGCAGGCAGAGCAGGTATGAGAACGACCTGCGCAGCAGGCAGCCCAAGCACGAGAAAGAGATACGCAACTTGCGGCCCGATGACGAGACCAACCACCATTACGACACCAAATACGCCGCCAAGGCCGACGCCATGAACGACCCGACCGAGCAGCCCGAAGGGGCCACCAAGTACGTGGTCATCGAATTACTGGTGGACAGCGACCGCGCCGCTTACGACGAGTTCGATTACGACGGCTATAACGGGCGTGGCGAGCACAAATTTCACGACGAATGCACCGCATAAGGCTTTCTCACCGTGCCACCAGAGCTTCGAGTTCTACAAGCAGAGCTACGAGGGCCAAAGTTCAGCCTCGAGGACCATCACCAGACAACTGGAACGCGGCGTGTTGTGACCTGGCACCCGGGCAGTCCGTTTTCGACCGAGGGGGAGACGACGAGGAGGCACCGAGAAGGAGGCAAACGATGACGAGACCGAGAAAGCAGACGAGGAGGAGGACGACGAGGAGCACGGCCTAAAGGAAGAGGACGACACGGACCTAATAGGGCCACCTGTTCAGTTACGAGAGCCACCTGCAGAGGTACGAAGGCCACAGGCTTGGCTGCCAGGACCACGCGCTGATCTGCGCGAGCCGCAAGCAGAGCCACGAGGACCACCGACCGAATTGCCTGTCCAAGCAGCTGAAAGACGAGGGCCCAAGGGTCACAGGCACGATTGCGAGGACTTCCAGCTGGGCCACGAGAGGCAAGAGCAGAGGTACCAGGGCCACCTGCTGAGCTACAAGAACCACCGGGAGTGCTACAACTTCCCCCAGCTGAGCTACGAGGGCAACAGGTTGATCTACGATGACAGCGCGCAGGGCGACGAAGACCCCAACCTGCGCTACGGGAGCCACTGCGGATATACCCGGGCTTCCTGCGGAGCTGCCAAAACTTCCAGCAGACATACGCGGGCCACTAGCTGAATTGCGAGGGCCTTCATCTGAATCAAGAAAGGCACCAGGGCGGATACCAGGGCCACCTGCTCAACTACAACGGCAGAAAGCAGAACAACAAGGGCAACAAGTTCAGCTACGAGAGCCACAGGCTGAACCACGAAAACCACAAGCAGGAAAACGATGACCACCACAACCTGAGCTACGGGAGCTTCTGGCAGAGCTGCCCAGGCCACCTGGTGAATAACCAGAGCGTCCAACAGTCTTTCAAGGGCCACCAGCATAAATACGAGGACCACAAGCACGGCTAAAAAGGTCACAGGCACGACTACGAGGACCTTCAGCGAAGGCACGAGAAGCACCATGAGAGGTAGCAGGGCCACCGCCTGAGCTACCAGAGCCACCAGCAGAGCTACAAGGGCATTCCCGCTTGCTACGAGGGCCACAGGCCGGACCACAAACAGGGCCACGGGGACCAGGACCTGAGCTACGGGCGCCATTTGCAGAGCTACCCAGGCCACCTGCTGAGCTACCAGAGCCTCCAACAGACCGACGGCCACCAGCTGAACTCCGAGGACCACAACCTCGCTACGAGAGCCACGAGCACGGCTACGAGGGCCTTTTAGTTGAGCCACGAAAGGCGCCAGGAGAGGTACCAGGGCCACCTGCTGAGCTGGCACCTGTGCCGCTGGGTGCCTTCGTGGCGCCCAAGGAAACAGGCGGGTTGGCACCCCGCTTGTCACCGCAGCCCGACGGGGCTGTAGGAGAGACTTTGGCCTTGTGGTTGGCCAGCCACTGTAGGCGCGGGCCTGCTGTACCACCCGTGAAAGGCCCGATGGAGTTACCCGAAGGGGTCCCCCCACGTGGGGGGCGCGGGAGCTAAAGTCCTCGGGCAGTGGGGCCTCCGCTGCTTGAGGCCGGCGGCCAAGTGGGGTCGGTGCCGGCGGCCGTGTTCCGGGGCGGCATCTCGAGGCGCATCGCAATGGCGGCGCAGATGAGTCGCTACGAGGACCGCTGGCTGAGCTACAAAGAGGACGAGCAGGAACGCGAGGGCACCCTGCTGAGCTGCGAGAGTTACAAGCAGAGAGCTACATGGGCAACCGGCCGAGCCACGAGGACCGCAGGCTGCGCTGCGAGCGCCGCGCGCGGGGCTACGAGGACCACATTAAGCTATGGCAGCCGCTGGCAGAGCTACCCAGGCCACCTGCCGAGCTACTAGAGATTCTGTCCGACTTGCGAGGGCCACCAGCTCAACTACGAGGACCACAGGCGCAGCTTCGAGGACCACTAGCAGGGTCACGAGGACCTGCAGCTGAGGTACGACAACCACCAGGAAGCGCAGGGCTTCGGCCGGACAACACTGAGCTGGAGTAAGATGCCAGCGGCAGCCGTGCGCTCGCCCCTGGCGTGGCCGCGCGCCTCGTCGGCATTAAAGCCCGCCCGCTCTTCGACGAACGGGAGGGTGCACTCGGGCCCCAGGATGAGGCAGCAAATCGCTGGGCATCCAAGGCACGCTCGGAGTACATCCGGCTCAGGACAACGTGCCTGGAGCCCGTCGGTCGCATGACCATGCAGACGCTCGGGCTTGCCCTCCAGCAGGCAGCTCGCAAGCACAGCGACCAGGACCCAGTAAATATTGACTTAAGGTTCCCGAAATGTATGACCGGGCAGCCGCCGAGGCGGCATTCGACATGAGCTACGTCCAAACGAAGCCATACAGCGCAAGGCGAGATCGGAATAATATTGCGAACATCAGTGTTGCGGGCCAAGGTGTGGAAGCACATCGTTGCACAGGATAGTACGTCTATGTCAGTTTAGCGCCGTAGGCATCATTGACACACGTTGAGTGGTCCGGCAACTCACCCATACCCTTTCCCACCTCTTGTGCGGGCCTCTGGATGGTATAGAGGACCGGCAGGTGTCCTCTCACCTTCCCCCCCCGTTGGAAACAGGGACCCCTGGTGGACTGGGGGGCCCCTGCACATCCGCCCGCAGCGCGCCCAGCGCGCGCGGCGGCGCGGCGGTGCGGATCGGGGACGTCCGACGGCGTTGCGAGATATCAGGGAGGGTGGAAGAGGAGGGAGGACGTTGAGAAGGAAGAGGGCGGACGCTGGCACATAGTAGCAAGGCTCAGTCCAGGAAGGAAGGAACTGATTACGATGATGGTGATGATGATGACGATGGTGGTGATCACGTTGCTGGTGATGATGATGGTGGTGATGGTCATGATGATGTTGATCATTTGTTGATCGTGATGATGCTGCTGATGATGACGATGGTGAGGGCGACGGTGCTGCTGATGGTGATGTCGATGACGATGACGACAGCGATTATTGTGATGATGGAGATGGTGAGGGTGATGCTGATAATGATGGTGGTGATGGTCGTGATAATGACGATGATGATGTGGTTGATGGCCACGATGATGCTGATGATGACGTTGATGATGGTGATGTTGATGATGGTGATGATGATGATTATGATGATGATGATGATGATGATGATGATGATGATGATGATGGTGCTGGTAGTTGTGATCTGGTGCTGATGGGAACGGCGGCGGCGGGGAGGAGGAGGAGGAGGGGGAGGAGGGGGAGGAATATGAAAAAGACGAGGAGGAAGACGATGATGATGAAGGTGATAGTGGTGTGGAGAGAAGGGAGGGAAAGGAGCCTGCGTTCTGTCGCCACTGCCTAGGAGAAGGCCGAACTTCACATCGGCGGCGGAGCCAAGAAGGTGATCATCAGTGCCCCCCCGAAGGACCTGGCAGGCTGCTCGGCAAGGGGTAGAAAAACAGGCAGGAGTGAAAGGGAGAGGATGTGCAAACATGAGGATGAGGCTAGGGAGCACGAGGCTGAAAACGAGGAGGAGGAGGAGGAGGAGGAGCAGGAGGAGGACAGGAAGGACACGCATGGAGACGTCGTGGCCCTGTGCTCTTGCCCCTGTCGTGGTTCCCCTCGTGTTCACCCTCGTGGCCCTTGGTCACCCTCGTGGCCCTTGGGTAGATACCATCTCTCGTGGGCCTGGTTCGTGGCGCCCCCGTGGCGCCTCTTGGCCCCGAGGTTCCGCTCTGGAACCGCTCGATGCCTCCTCGTACCCCGTGGCCCTTCGAGGGGCCCGCTCGCGGCTACTTCGTGATCGCCCAGTGGCGTCCTGGAAACCATTTTTCCCAACCAACCTGTGTTGTTGGGCCCTCGTTTTGAAGAGACGGTCCCCGCGTTCCTTCCTCCTTCCTCTTTCCTCCTTCCTCCTTCCTCCTCCTCTCCTTCCTCCTCCCTCCTCCCCCTCCCCCCATTCTGGCACACCCCTCACACGTTTCGTGGCCCCATAGGGAGCTCCACCGAAAGCCCCAGTGGCTGCGCCCGCATGCGGTTCCACCCCCCATTCTGGCACACCCCTCACCTTTTTCGTGGCCCCATAGGGAGCTCCACCGAAGGCCCCAGTGGCTGCGCCCGCATGCGGTTCCACCCCCCATTCTGGCACACCCCTCACACGTTTCGTGGCCCCATAGGGAACTCCACCGAAGGCCGCAGTTGCGCACCCCCCATTCTGGCACACCCCTCACACGTTTCGTGGCCCCATAGGGAGCTCCACCGAAGGCCCCAGTGGCTGCGCCCGCATGCGGTTCCACCCCCCATTCTGGCACACCCCTCACACGTTTCGTGGCCCCATAGGGAGCTCCACCGAAGGCCCCAGTGGCTGCGCCCGCATGCGGTTCCACCCCCCATTCTGGCACACCCCTCACACGTTTCGTGGCCCCATAGGGAGCTCCACCGAAGGCCCCAGTGGCTGCGCCCGCATGCGGTTCCACCCCCCATTCTGGCACACCCCTCACACGTTTCGTGGCCCCATAGGGAGCTCCACCGAAGGCCCCAGTGGCTGCGCCCGCATGCGGTTCCACCCCCCATTCTGGCACACCCCTCACACGTTTCGTGGCCCCATAGGGAGCTCCACCGAAGGCCCCAGTGGCTGCGCCCGCATGCGGTTCCACCCCCCATTCTGGCACACCCCTCACACGTTTCGTGGCCCCATAGGGAGCTCCACCGAAGGCCCCAGTGGCTGCGCCCGCATGCGGTTCCACCCCCCATTCTGGCACACCCCTCACACGTTTCGTGGCCCCATAGGGAGCTCCACCGAAGGCCCCAGTGGCTGCGCCCGCATGCGGTTCCACCCCCCATTCTGGCACACCCCTCACACGTTTCGTGGCCCCATAGGGAGCTCCACCGAAGGCCCCAGTGGCTGCGCCCGCATGCGGTTCCACCCCCCATTCTGGCACACCCTTCACACGTTCGTGGCCCCATAGGGAGCTCCACCGAAGGCCCCAGTGGCTGCGCCCGCATGCGGTTCCACCCCCCATTCTGGCACACCCCTCACACGTTTCGTGGCCCCATAGGGAGCTCCACCGAAGGCCCCAGTGGCTGCGCCCGCATGCGGTTCCACCCCCCATTCTGGCACACCCCTCACACGTTGGCTGCGCCCGCATGCGCCACCATAGGTGAGTCCACCGAAGGCCCCAGTGGCTGCGCCCGCATGCGCACCCCCCATTCTGGCACACCCCTCACACGTTTCGTGGCCCCATAGGGAGCTCCACCGAAGGCCCCAGTGGCTGCGCCCGCATGCGGTTCCACCCCCATTCTGGCACACCCCTCACACGTTTCGTGGCCCCATAGGGAGCTCCACCGAAGGCCCCAGTGGCTGCGCCCGCATGCGGTTCCACCCCCCATTCTGGCACACCCCTCACACGTTTCGTGGCCCCATAGGGAGCTCCACCGAAGGCCCCAGTGGCTGCGCCCGCATGCGGTTCCACCCCCCATTCTGGCACACCCCTCACACGTTTCGTGGCCCCATAGGGAGCTCCACCGAAGGCCCCAGTGGCTGCGCCCGCATGCGGTTCCACCCCCCATTTTGGCACACCCCTCACACGTTTCGTGGCCCCATAGGGAGCTCCACCGAAGGCCCCAGTGGCTGCGCCCGCATGCGGTTCCACCCCCCATTCTGGCACACCCCTCACACGTTTCGGGGCTCCATAGGGAGCTCCACCGAGCGCCCCAGTGGCTGCGCTCGCATGCGGTTCCGCCCCCCCCATTTCGGCACACCCCTCACTCGTTTCGTGGCCCGGGGGCGCCACCGAAGATATCCACAATTGCGGTATTCACAACTACGTATGGTTGGGTCTTTCGTCAGGCTAATTTTGATTCCGTGGTGATAGCCGTGGCGATAGCGGGTGTGACCGAGGGGGGGGGAGAAGGCAGGTCGCGTCACGATGCGCTTTGGCGCCGTGTGGGGATGTTTTGGAATAGCCAACTCCCAGACGGCGCCAGCGCGAATCGTTACGTGACCGGAGGGGGAGGGATGGTCACGGGCTGTATTGCTAGTGATGACAAGATGGGTTCCTAGTTCCCCCCTCGGAGACTTGTTTCACACGCTGGTGCGTACCGGTAACGATCGTACGAAGGGGGGGATCCCCCCAAAAAACAAAGCTGGAGCTCGCGCGCATATTGGCCGCTAAAGGTCTTTAGCTTTGGTCCGCCCTTTTGTCTCTCGGCGGTAAAAAGGACTCGTCCCAAGACCTCCTCCTCCTCCTCCTCTTCCTCCTTCCAGTCGTAGCTGAGGATGGCGCTTCTGAGGATAGAGTTTCTGCGGATCGAGTTTCTCAGCTTGGACTTTCCGTGAAGCGCTCCTGAGGCATACGTAGTAGTAGTAGTCGTCGTCGTCGTCGTCGTCGTCGTCATCGTAGTCGTAGTCGTAGTCGTAGTCGTAGTCGTCGTCGCAATCGTAGTAGTAGCGGGCGTTGTCGTTGGTGTGCGGCGGTCCTTCAATAAGGCCGCCGAATAAATACAATTAGTTACTCCCTGTTGTGGGGGTTCTAAAGACCTTTCAGGGTTAAAGCGATTGCAGCGCATACCCGCCTTGACGTGCCACGTGCCGCCCAAGCGTTACCATTACCAGGGCACCCCTCCCACCCCCCACCCCCAAGGTAGCAATTTTCCAGGCATCATGAAACATCTCGTGACCCCATCGTGGCTTTTCGTGTGTGGTCGATTGGTCAGGCCCTGTCTGCAGGATGATATCAAGTTATTGACGCGTGGCGTGTCCCTACCAGCACATCCAGAAACAATGCCCAGGCTCGTTATCTTGGCCGGCGAAGTGTATGAGCAAGCGGTGAACCAAAAAGGGGGGTGCAGCCAACATGCCGAAGCTGGGGATGAGCCTGAGCAAACCCAGGATTCAACCTTAAAGGCCTTCGCAGATCTTGCGATATGGGAGCATTTGGGGAGCTTGTTTTGACCATCCTGTGGCCTTTGTGGTACTGTCTTGAGGCCTTCGAGCTCTCGTTGGGCCTTCTTGGTGGCCCTGGGGCCGCTCTTGGGGCCGTCTTGGAGGCCATCGGTCAAAGAAGTATGCAGCGTGTTTTTGTCTTATATATATATATATATATATATATATATATATATATCTCACACACGCGCCACCCGTCGTGGATGACCAATCGCCTCTTTGGTGTTCTCGGGGCCGTCTTGGAGCCTTTTTGGGAATCTGTTGGGCAATCTTGGAGCCAACGCGCAAAGGTGGAACTGTTTAACAAAAACACGTTCTCCGCCGCGGCGCGGCAGAGGCCATCGGCTCGCGCGTTCTAGTAGGTGGGGCGGAGCATAGAGAAAGTCTAATTGTCCAGCTGCAAGAGAAATAGACAGGGCAGAGGGCGGCCGCGGAGCGAGGAAGAACGGGGGAGGGCACTCACAGCACGAAGGTCTTCGGCATGAATGGCCAGTGCGGCCGGCCGTTGTTGAGGCGTCCTGGCAGTAGACGTGGAGCGGCGTCGTGCCCACACCCAGGGGCTGAGGCAAAAGCTGCAGGCGCTGAAGGCGTATAACAAGTCGAACCAGCACCGGGCGGAGTGGCGATCGAGTTTTTCGATGGGAGGCCCAAGCGTTCTTCAAACGGCAATGCTGCCATGTATCCTAGCGCACAGCGGCTGCACGGTACAAGGAGGCCAAGACCTCAGGGGCTGGCCAGCGAGCCACTCGCGGCTGCAATGTGCTGCGAGCCTTCGAGCTGAGCTGTTGAGGCCAGGCTGCAAAACCGCAGCAAGTCGATTGCTGCGACGCCACGGAGGGCAGCAGCCGAAGGCTACAAAAGGGCCAAGTGCTGAGAAGGCGCGAGGTGCGGGGAGCCACGCCGCCGCAAAGCCCAGCAGCGGCGACCATGGCGGGAGGCAGGGGGCGGACACGGCCAGCGTACGCATCGCAGCCGGGTGAGGCGGGAATGCCCAGCCACAGGTGTGGCGGAGCGAGGGCTCCTAGGTTCGGGAGCAGCGGGGCAGGGATGGGGAGCGTGTCCTGGGCGTCCTTTTGGGGGGGAGGGGCTCCAGGGTTACTTGGGGCCGTTTTCGGCGGTCTTGGGGCTTCGCGGTGGCATGTTGGACTTTATTTGGGGCCATCACGAGTTCATCTTGCATTATCTTGGAATTATTTTCGGTTTCCGTGGCCCTCTCGAAATCATTTTGGGCCGTATTGTACCCTATAGCGGACCTTCCCCCTCTTCCATATCCAGGGGAGGGGGCAAGGGAACAGGGGTCAAGTGTCCGCGGGGTAACTACGCGACAAGTTGTTTCTCTCATTCCCAGCAGCCTTTCCACCAGATCAGGAAGCACCACGTACCCACCAAAAACAGAGGTCGCAATCGGATGGGCAGCCGCCGCGAACCAATACAGACGCCAGGTTTGCGATGTTCGCGAGGTGCGCCACGCGTGCCAGGTGCGCCACGCATGCCAGATGAGCCTCTTGCGCCAGATGCGCCACGTGCGCTAATTGTGCCACGCGTTCCAACCGTGCCACGAACGCAACGAGCGCAGAAAACGCAGGCGGCAATAGGTACGCCGGCTCAAAGCCAGCACGCATCGGGCGACATGTCGACCCCCGCACACCATCTTCGTCGAAGCCACTGCAAAATGGTGGCGGGGCAGTCAGCATGAGATTTAGTTTGCGCCCGCAGCGAGTCGGCATTGGCTTTTGACAGGGGGGTGGCGCAACGGAGTGCTGCTCATGAACCTAATTTTGCCGCCCTGTGCGCTCTGCGTTGTTTTTTGACAGGGATGGCGGGGGGGGTCATTGTGTTTGTATGGCGGCCGGTCGAGTGGACGAGGGAACGCTTCTTAATAGTATTTAAAGTGTTGGTGGATTTCTTGACGTTGCGCGTCTCCCCACCGGACCACTGGCCTCCCCCTTGCCCCCACTCAGATTGACGGACTTGGTTATCCTGGCTCACGTTTCATATTGTGGCAGGCACCGAATTCCATGACATGTTGTCTGTGCGCGTGCTCGAGCTCTCAGGATAGCCCTGCCGTCAGCTCCCCTTCAGCTTCGCGGCTGCTTTGTGAGCGGGCCGGCCGGCCTGTGCTTGTTGTAGCTAGTTCGCATCGCTCGTGCCCCGGACTTTGCTTTCGCCGCCTGACCCTTGTCTCGTGGCCGCGACCCAAAAAAGTCTCCCCACCAGCGCATCCAGACACCATGCACAGGCGATCTGCGAGTTGCCTTGATCAGAGACGTGTAGCAGCAAGCAGCGGGACAAAGTGGAGGGCAGCCGCCAAGCCAAAGTTCGGGATGAACCTGAGGAGACCCGGGAACCAACCATACATGCCATCGCGGAGATTTCGAAATGAGAGTTTTTCGGGAGTTTGTCTCGGCCATGTTGTGACCTTATTTCAGACAACTTCGGAGGCCTGTGGGGCTGTCTTGGGGCCCTTCTAGGACTCTTTGGTCCCGATTTGGAGCATTCGCCCTCCTGGGAGTATGCATGGCGCCATCGATCAAACAAATCCGGCGCGACCACAATTCAAAACAGTTCTGAGCAACGCAAAGCAATGCAATGCAACGCGTTGCTTGGTAGTGCTCGGGTTTGCTTGGCGTTGTCGGGTTTGCTTGGCGTTGCGTTGATGTATCGAGTCTTGGTGTTGTCGTATTGTTTCACCACTAGCGGCGCCCTGGCGCCACCCTGCAGTGCCCCCGCGGCAACTAGACTGCAGGCCGCTTGTCCGCTTGCTTGGTTTGCTTGGCATTGCTTGCACTTGTTGCTCGGCATCGTTTGCCATTGATTTGTATGTTTTTGCATTGGTTGGCAATGCTGGGCGGCGTGTGGCATTGCTTAGAATCGTTGCTTGATACTGTTTGGCGTTGCTTATCAGTGCTTGCCATCTCTTGTCATTCGTAGGCATTGTTTGGCGTTGTTCGGTATTGTTTGGCATTGGCTTTGCATCCCTTGGCGTAGCCTGGTGTCCTTGCTTGGAATCGTTGCGTGGCTTTGCTTAGCATTAGAACGACCAGGGAGCCAGAGGGAAAAGACCGGGGAGCCCACGGAACAAAAAAGACCAGGGAATGTGATAAAGGACGGCAAGGAACAAGTCCAGGAAACTGCAAAAGGACCAGGCAACCACGGAAACAAGACGAGGGAACCCGAGCAACGCCTCAAGGAAACGAAGACCAGGACTTCCACAACAAGGCGGCCGATCCCCCCAGTCGACTCGCGGCCACAAAGCCAGCGTGGAGTGGACCTCCAAGACGACCCAAGTCGCCGCCAAGACGGTCCCACACGGCCAGACACGCCACGACAAGACACGACAGGATGAGACAAGACCTTAGAATACTCGCGTTGCTCCCGAAAAGTTTGTGGAGTTCCGAGATGGCCTCAATGGGATTCAAGAAAGCCCCAATACGGGCCCAGGAGGGGCACAGGTCGTCCCCAGAGGCTCCCAAGGAGAGGGACCCCAAGAGAGTCCAAGGAGGGCCCCGGGAGAGTTCCAACACCGTCCCAATCTCGAACATGCCAACAATGTCCAGCGTCCTGGGCGCCGAAACGGCCCTGAGAGGCCCCCAGAGACCCCGAGAGCGGCATTGTCCCCTCCTGAAGGGGCAAGAGGGGAGTGGAGGAATTATACCCCTAAACCACCCTGCCCAGAGGGCTGGCGGGATTTCCCGAGTCGCGCTGCTGTACAGTGAGGCGCTGCAGGAGGTTGCTCGGCTCGGCTTGTTCGCTGAAGCTGCCGTGGCCTCACGTGTCCCTCCCAGGTTTCCCCGAACAGCGAAGAGCACTGCAGGACCCCCAAGGTCATGTGGGGTGGGAGGCGAATCCACAGCTTGAGCTGGTGGCCAAAGCCCGCGGCCTCCTGACCCCCCTCGTGGCTCCGTGTCCCCCCGGGGACAGTGCACCGGGTCGCTCTCGGGACTTGACCCGTAGACGCGTGGCCCATCGGCTCCTCGCGCCTCGCGGGGCCCTTCATGGCCGCCCAGTGTCATGGCGCCCACATCGCAGAGCCGATTTCGTTCGGAAAACGATGTGACGGGCGCGGATTGTCCTGGAGAATTTCGCTCTGGATTTCGAAGTGAGTTTCGTGCGTTTGTTTGGGCCAGGGATGAAGAGTACAACGAATCCATGTGAAATTCACATCGCTTTTCGCTCGCGGTTTCGAGTTTTAGCATTGACAGAAATCCACGTAGAGAAACAACCGCTGCAGCACGTCGGCAAGGTCGGTGCAGTGACCAGTGGCGTCTCAGGATGTGGCCCGTCCCTGAGATCCGCCGTTCCGAAAAAATGCAACACCATCAAAAACCACGACCAGAGCCCCAGACCCCATCTTTCTGCTTCATTTTTCGAGCTGGATCGATCTGCAAACGCCCGGCTCGAAAGAACTGAGACTCCAGGATCTCGTGGGACGGACTGGCCCGCCTCGCGCCCCCCCCCGCCCCTTCGTCGACCCCCTCCTGGCCGCCTCGGCGGCGCCCAGGTGGTCAGGGGCGCCCGCGGCCTCTCCGGCCCCGCGGCCTCCCTGGGGCCCCCCCTGTGGCACCCACCCAGTGGTGCTCCCAAGGATCGCACCCTGTGGCCCCCCGGCAGTGCGCCGCGCTTGCGCCACCCTGGCCTCTCGTCGCTCCAAGAGCGCGGAACGCCGACGTCGCGTGAAGGCCACCCGCGGGGGTGCGAAGAGAACTAGCTGGCCTTCGCGCTTCGCGCCTTGGGCATGGTAAGCTGCCCTTCTCAGGAGAGCGGCGCGAGGGCTCGACGACGAGCACGCCTCGCGCTTCGCGCAGCGCGAGGCTAGGTGACCCATATTAGACTCGGACAGGAAACGTGCTAGACGCTCGGTGGTTGCTGCTTGGCATGCGGCCCCGAGAGGACTCCGTCCCGATCTACGTCGTCGGCGTGAACCACACGGAGTACAAGACCTCCGACACGGTGGTGTCCAACGCCTCTTGCACCACGAATTGCTTGGCCCCGCTGACCAAGGTGGTGCACGAGAAGTTCGGCATCGTGGAGGGCCTCATGACCACGGTGCACGCGATGACCGCCACGCAGCTCACGGTGGACGGCCCGTCCCGCGGCGGCAAGGACTGGCGCGGCGGCCGCTGCGCCTCCCAGAACATCATCCCCTCCTCCACCGGGGCTGCCAAGGCCGTGGGCAAGTGCCTCCCCGCCGTGAACGGCAAGCTGACGGGCATGGCGTTCCGCGTGCCCACGCCCGACGTGTCCGTGGTGGACCTGACCTGCCGCATCGAGAAGGGCGCGAAGTACGACGAGATCGTGGCCGCCGTGAAGGAGGCGGCGGCCGGTCCGATGAAGGGCGTCCTGGACTGGCGGGCTAAAATCGAAGTGGCTATGCAACCCTGCGCTCCTCCTCTCTGCCTCCACTTCGGCCTCTTCTTCCCCCTCCCTCCCTCCCTCCCTCCCTCCCACGGGGCTCACGGGGAACAACAGGTGGAAAGCAGAGAGGAGGCGGTACGGCTGGATCCCAGCGTGTTTGGGCCTGTCGCCCTCCCTTGTCGCCCTGGCAGATAATGATGATGAGGAGGAGGAGGAGGTAGATAGAGCGGCCTTGGGGGGCGGAGCAGTGCATGAGCAGTATGGATGGGCCCCCGCCGTCGCCGCTCACAGCGGCTCCTTCACTGTGACCACGGCGCCACGCGCGCCCGCCACTTGCCGAACGAGGCGTAGTCGCTCGGCCTCTCCCGTCATACTTCACATCCTGGCGAGCCACGCCGCCAAATCATCTTCCATGACTCCCTCGGTGGCTTGCCCGTCTGCACTGTGGCTCCGAGCTGTAGTACGGCGCGGTGGATACTGTCTTTGATGTTGGCCTGCTGCAGCTGGAGCTCGGACGGGTCCGCCTCTGCTTTCGCCTCTGTCCATGCACCGTGCTCGCTGTACATGGTGAGCCTGGCTTGGTTGCAGTCGAATGAATTGCTGTGCTTCTGGTGCTTGACTTTGTTGAGGACGTTCGCTGTGCCAATGGTGTCCACGAACTTCCCGTGCTCCGTCATGTTGTTGGTCCTGGTCTTGGCCCCCACGTCCACGGCGCAGAGGGTCGAAATACGTGTGATGTACATATGACCCACGGGCGGCCCGAAAAAAGGCCCCCTGCCCGCCTCCCTGCACCTGTCCGCGTAGAACTTCCTGCGAGCCCTCGAAGAGTTGATCATCTTGCTCTGCTTGGGGATGAGGTACTTGCTGTAGACTGCTGCCACCACCCAGGCCAGCTGCTGCGTGTTGGCGACCACCTGCTTGGTGAGGACGGTGAGGAACTTCTGAAGCTTGGGGTCGCACTTCATCTGGTAGGCCTGTCCTCCTCGCTGGAGGCGCTGAAGGCGTTGTCCTGCTGCTGCTGCCGTGGCTGGTCCTGCGTCGCCCTCCGCGGCGCTCACGCCCTCTCGCCCTTTCTTGTTGTTGCCCTTGCCGCCTTCGGGGTGCTCCGTCTGCTGGTGCTTGGTCGAGCTCGCGGTGTCCGCCTTGCTGCTGGCCACGACGTTGATCTTCTTCTCGCTGGGCACGCACCACGTCATCTGTGTAGAGGCCGATGTCTAATGAAATGTCGTGCTGCTCGGATGGCAGGTGTATCTCGCAGATGTGGTCCTGGAAGCTCGAGAGATGTGTAAACGGCGGCAAATTAGGACAGGGCTGGCAAACTGGGTTTCCCACAGGAAGTAATGGTAACTGAGTCTCGTGTTGTCGGCAATGCAGCGCTGATGTTTGAGGGACCGCAGCAGGTGGTCTTCAGTTTGGGCGCGGTCAAGGAAAGTCGTACGGCAGAGGGGACACTGATTCGTGATGGTCATTGCTGCCGCTGCCGATCGCATCCCGTGTTCTCCACCTTTTGTCGCGGTCTGATGTGTGCAGAGTGCTGCCCATGTCGAAAACCTCGTCCACAAACTTGTCCTGTGTCCTTGCGGAGCTCACATTTCTAGAAGCCCAGCTCATCGCCATCTCGTACATCTTCCGCTGGTTGCTGCTGTTCGAACCCTGGCGGAGGAATCTAACTTGTTGATGCCTTGGCTCGGAGCTCTGCCACGTCTATCTTGAGGAAAACCATGGTGACTTCTGCGTCTTGATAGAGGTGCGTGATGCTGCCGTCCCACATGTAGCTGAACTGCTCGGCGCTGTCAAGCTCGAGGATAGCAAGAATGTCCTGGTAGTACTGCTTTGCCATCGGGTTCGCCTCTGTCACGAGGCGGCCTTCGTCGTCCAACTCGCCTCTCTGTTCCCTGCTGGCGTTGTTCTCGAACTGGATGGAGCCGAACAGCGCCGTGAGCCACTGGTCATAGTCGGACGGGATCTTGACTGAGGCCTGTATCATGCGAAGACGCCTCACACGTACCTCAATGAACATTGGTGAGATGCGTCAGTACTTGAACACCTCTATGTTGCTCATGGTGCGGCAGGTGCCCTGCTCGTCCGCATTGGTTGCCTTGCCTTGCATGAGGACGCGCAGGTACTTGGAGATGACGGTGTCGAGGCGCTTGTATTCTGTGTCCTTCAGGTAATAAGGCTCTATGCCGCTGCTGGCTGTGCCCACGATGCGGTTGAGGAAGACGATGCGCTTGAGGCGCCAGGAAACACGTCGGTACCAGGACTTCCCCATGATACGCCATGCGCGCTTCATGCTCTGGATGCGCTGGTCGATCTCGATGGCGTTGTTACCTGCGTGGTGGAAGTGGCCGCCTGGGTACTTCATGGTACGTAGTACGCGACCAGGTATGTGTCGTTGTAGTGCACGATTTTCATTCTGGTGCGTAGCCCCCCCACGATCTCTTCTTTGTCCCTGTTCTGGTGGGAGCCGTACTTGGCAAGGGCGGAGTCGAGGATGGCGCTGCTGTCGGCTAGTGCTGCGGCGGCGTCCTCGGCGAGGCCCGACTGGATGAGGTGCATCTTAAGGATGTCGCCTACGTACAGGTAGATAGAACGGTCTATCAGGGCGTGGGTGATGGGCGACACGGCGGCGAACGGCTTGGAAGATTGTGGTGTTTGGTCTAGCGTCTAGCCATTGCCCGACAGGTTTCTCGTAGACGAAGTTGAAGGAAGTGGGCCCGGTACGGCAGCCTGGCATCACTCCTGAGCCCATGCCGACGTTGCCCGTGTCGTCGAACCCGTCTATGTGGACGCTGGCGCATTGGTACCGCTGATGAAAGAGGCGCTGTTCGGTGACGCAGAGGTCGGGAGATGGTGTCGGCTGCCTTGTCAATCCTGGTGCTGGGGAAGGCGTTGGTCGCGTCCTTGCTGCCCGCGATGAAGACTGCCTTGGCGCGCTGGAGGCGGTGCGCCACTATCCTGGATGCTGCCATGGGTACTTCGCGTCGACGATGGTGCCAGCGGCCATGGGCGTGCGGAGGTGGAAACCAGGGCTTCGACATGCGCTGCAGCTGTCGGTAGAAGCATCGCCAGAAGGGGCGCAGCATGTGGGGGATGCGGAGGCCTAACGTCTTGGGCTCGCCGTTTTGCTTGTCGAGGGTGAAGCTCTGGCTGTGGCGGGCGCCCAGCGGTGCGAAGCCGACGCGGTAGACGCGGTTGAGGACGGATTCGAATCACTTTTACGCGAGCACGTCGTCGTAACCGACGCCTGACGTTTGGGGCTTGGGTTTGGTGATGGTGGTGGGCTGTATAATCATCTGGTAGATCTCGGCAGGTAGGGGCCACTCGGGCACGGCTGCCCTCTTCTTGAAGTACTTGAGCCTCTTCTTCAGGCCGAAGACGGTCCTGCGGAGGTGGTCCCTGGCTTCTTCGTACTCGGCTCTGATCTGCAGGTTGTGCTCCGCCGTGAATTCCAGCGTGCTGTGCTGGAGGGCCTGCTTCTCTTCGTCGAGGTCGATCGGGTGGGCGGCAAACCCGCCATGCTGGCCCTCTTGCGCCACGTGATCAGACCATTCCTCCAAGCTGGGGCGTGCACGCGTGGCCCTGCTGTAGTTGCGGTTGCGCTTGCCGTAGTTGGTGCCCGCCAGCAGCCGCGTGAGTCGATGCACTTGAGCTTGTTCGCGTTTGCGCCAGGCCTCTTGGATGAGGGGCTCTAGCTGACGTCGTCGTTCAGCATCATGTAGTCTCTTCTGCCTCTTGATCGCCCTGGTGAGAACCTCTAACTTGTACCTGATGCCGCTGTCGTCTGCTTCCCCTGCAATGCACTGTCGACGTAGTTCCGCACGCTCGCGCAGGAGGAGGGGCGTGTCTTGCATCAACTGCTGGAGGGCGCCTGGCTTCTTACTCTTGCGCTCGAAGTACGGCTTGGCTGTGTCCTTGACGATCTGCACCAGGAACTCCCAGGGGTCGTCTGTGGTGTTCGCCGCCGCCAGCTCCTGCAGCGCCTCTTTGTTCGCCATCAGGTTGGTTTCGAGATCCTCGATGAACCCGCGGCGGTACACCCCTGTCTGCAGCGATTGTGCCATCTTGTCGTAGTCCCATGCGGTGTGCTGTTTGTCTGTGAAGATGTTAGGCATGCAAATATCCGCTGTCGTAACCAGTGGCACGCGGTCACGCGGCACGCTGTCATTGATCAGTTGGAGAGCTTTGGCTGCACACCACCAGACCTTGCAGGGCCGGATGTGTGCTCGTAGTCCTTGTGGTACTGCAGTGTAGTCGGGCCGCGTAGCTTGACCTTGTGCGCCGAAGTAGGTCGGCCCCGCCTGCCAAAAGGTGTTGAGAATGCACGGCTCGTGAACGTCGAGCATGTTGTGGAAAGCCGTTGCTGCTTCTCCTGGTACTCCAGCTGGTCCAGCATATCCGATGACGTTGCTGGGCGTGGCTGGGATGACGCCGTCGAGCCCGTAGTGGTCATTAAGGTCCAGGCCGATGACGGGCGTGCTGCGTGCAGGTGTAGCACTGAGCGTCTTATTGATCCACTCAAGAGTCTCGTTGACTGTCTTGACCCGCGGCGTGCACTGGGCGGTCATTCCCGACCGCGGCGGTAGGTGCGCAACTGTGAAGGTGAGGTCGAGTTCGCCCCGACGTAGTCGTAGAGCTCCTGCGCGTCCTTGGATGCACGCAGGGGGACTCGGCAGCTCGGTAATGCACCTGGCGCGGAAGCGGCTGCTGATCATGATGGCGACCCCCGCATGACTGTTGGTGAGCGGTCCACGACCATAGCCCCATGCGCAGATGCGGTGCTTGTGTGTCTGGAGCTGGTCCACGGTGCTGCTGGGGTCGTGCTGACGCCATCTCGTAGCTGGTAGCATGACGACGTCGACTGCACTGAATTGCCGAGAAATCTCCATACTTCTTAACGGTGCCACCATCGAGAGTGGATTGTACATAACCCATCTCTTTAATGGCATCCAGATGGATACGAAAGAATCGAGAATGACCAGCCGCGCTGGCATATCATGAAGGTGCCCCGAGGGCGGAAGCTGCTCTGCGTGGATTGCCTGTTGGCGCGCGAAAGGGGAGGCTAGAGCAGGACATGGCGGCCGAGGAGGAGGAGGAGGAGGAGGAGGAGGAGGGGGGGAGGAGGAGGAGGAGGAGGAGGGGGGCCCTATAGGGCATGGGAACACCTCCGCGAGCGCCTCCCGGGATGGAGCTCAAGGAGAGCGCGGCCAGGTTCCGAAGAGGTCCACCATGCCCTCCTCGCCCTCGTCAAGCGTTTTTCGCCGCGAAGAACTCGAGGCGGCTGGCCTTCCTTTCGCGCTGGCCCCTGGAGGCCCGATCCGGACTCCGTGACCCCCTGAAGGTGGCCGTGCGTTTCCGTTTTCTTGTTGCATCTCCGTGGTTGCTTAGCTGGATAGGGGGACTCGCGGATCGTCTCGGCGGCGAATTGGTTTTGGAAGGTTGCCGCGCGAGCGTCGTGAAGGTTTCGTCTTGCGCGCGTTTGGTTCAATTGTTGTCAGCCTTGCGATCCATTTGGGATGGCGTCTGCCCTTCCTGGGTCGGTTGGCCAGGACTAATGATGGGGGCGGCTCCTAATAGCTGCTCAGTGAATGAATAGCCCTTAGAGTGCGTCAACCTCCGCAGTAGCTTCGACCTCGTGGCTGGTGATGCGCATCCACGTGACGCTGGCCGCGGCCGTCCGTCGCAGCACGGGGATGGCCATATCCATGCCTCGGTAGAGGGTGTTATTCGGCCCTGAGACCGAGATGGCCAAGGATTCGTCTCGCAGGTGCGGCTGATCCAGCAGGCGCCCCCCCTCCTTGTGGCCATGGAGGGAGATGCTGCCGAGGAGCTCGTTCCCGCATGGGTTGCGCGCTGTCCGAACGACGACGGGCGCGGAACAGTGGGCCGCGTCGATGCTCGGGGGCCTTGAGACGGGGGTCGATGCAAACGGGGGTCAGCCAGAGCGCTGGATCTTGCAGGACCCTGCAGGGTCAGGGCTGCACTGACCTGGGTCTGCGTGCAGGATCCTGCAGGATCTTGCAGGACCCTGCAAAGCCTGACTGGCCCGGGTCTAGATTGACCCAGGTCAGTAAATTCCCGAGATGCTCATGAGGGGCGGGTCAGGCTCGTGGCAGAGTCGCCGCGTCGGCCTGAGCTCGGAGGCTGGTCCGCGCGGCGTTGGCGACCCTGCCGTGCTCGCTCGTGGGGGGCCAGTGTCCAGCTGATCTGCTGCTGGCCAAAGCTGGTCAGGCTGGTGGCGGTGTTGTTGGTAGACGCGTTCGATCTCGTCGGGGGCTTGGTTGGCCACCCCCTGTCATAGGCTGCCGTTGCACGATCATCCCCCGCCGCCCTCAGGCCGTGTCCCGTCGCGCGCGATTTCACGTCTCGGGCCGGGCTGCGTACGGTCTTCTCTTGGGAAGGGCTCAGCGCGAGGCACGGACGGGATCAGCGCGAGGGGCACGGACGGGCGCCATGGCGGTACACGCTCGGGGGGAAGGACGAGAAGCAGCTACTGGTGGGAGGTGTGGGTGTCTTGGCCGTGCGGTGTCGCCAAGGGTAGAGGGAGGTCGCCTGGGGGTGCGCTCTGGGGCTCGCCCTGGATTGGAGTGTGTATGTTAGAGGCAAACTAGCCTCGCAAGCTAAAGTCACAAAACATATTATTATTATTCAGATTCAACTCAGATTCAACTATGACCCGGAACCCTGTTGCATCTTTGATTTGGTTTGAAACGCTGATTTAAGTTTGGCCTGAACCCTGATTTGACTCTGGTTCGGCTCTGCCCCCAGCCATAGCTAAATCACAGTTAAACCAGAGTTCCAGACCAGAGCAACATCAGAGTTTCAGCTAAACCAGAGAGATGAATCAGAGATTCAGGCCTGACCAAACCAGAGTTTCAGCCAAACCAGAGATGAATCAGACCTTCAGACCAGAGCCGAAACAGAGCCGAATCAGAGTACCATAAGAGTTGTGGCAGTCCCGGGCAGAGGGCGCGGGGCGCGCTGCGCATGTGCGTTTGTCTTCCTGCAAACGAAGGAGGGCCTCGCCGCAGGATGGGGGGATTACCCCCATCCTGCGGCGAGGTCCTCCTTCCCCCCATGTTCTACCGTTTCCTCTCTCCTTGCCCATCCTCCCTCCTCCCCTCGCTCTCTTTCCTACCTCGTCTATCCGCGCCCTCCTTCCTCCGATCCCCTCTCCTTCCCTTTCCCTCCTCCCCCGTTCGCGTCCCTCCTTCCCCCTCCCCCTCCCCTCCTCCTCAGTTTGTCTCCTCCCTCCTCCCCTTATCCCCTCCCTTATCCTCCACCACCTCTCCTCTTCTTCCTCCCCCCTTGGCCTCCCTGATCCCGTTTCCTCCTTCCTCGGTCACCGTCACCCTCCACGTGCTGTCCCTCCTCTGCCCTCGGCCCCCATTCCTCCCTTCGTCGTTTTGTTCCTCCTCTTCCTCGTCCTCCTCATCCCCCTCCCCCTCCCCCTCCTCCGCATTGAGCGTCAGTCTTCGCCCCTTGGCCTCAGTGCCCCGCCCTCGTTTTCGCCCTCGCTTCCCCCCTCGCTCCAGGTCCCGCGCCCGACCTCGTCTCCGCCCTCCGCTCCGCGCCCGCCCTCGCCCCCCCCCGCTCGAGGCCATTTTCCATTTTCATGTTCCTCTCGCCTTCGCGTTCGATCCCGTCCTTGCTATCACCGTCGTTCCCGCCCTCGTTCCACGCTTCGTTCCCGCCATCGTTTTCGCCTTCGCTCCCGCCGTCGTTCCCGCCCTCGTTCCCGCCGCTCCCGCCTTCGTTTTTGCCCTCGTTCCCGCCATCGTTCCCGCCCTCGGTCTTGCCTTCGTTCCCGCCTTCGTTCCCGCCTTCGTTCCCGCCTTCGTTCCCGCCTTCGTTCCCGCCTTTGTTTTCGCCTTAGTTTTCGCTCTCGTTCCCGCCTTCGTTCCCGCCTTCGTTCCCGCCATCGTTGTCGCCTTCGTTACCGCCCTCGTTTCCACCCTCCTTCGTTCTCGCCCTCTTTCCGTGCCCGCCCGGAGGCCGCCCAGGGATCCCAGAGGCCTGCCGGGGAAATCAGATTTGAAACAGAGGTTCGGCCAGACATCAAACAGACTTCAAGTGGACCTTAAACAGACCTCGAACAAACCTTCATCAGAGTTTTGCCCCAAACAGACCTCAAACATACCTCAAACATACATTCAACATACCTCAAGCAGACCCCAAACACACTCCAAACAGACCTCCCGGAGGTTCCCCGGAGGTCCCCCAGTTCCCCTGAGTTTCCCCGGAGGTTCCCCGGAGGTTCCCCGGAGGCGCCCGGGGAATTCCCGAAGCACAGAATAATCCCGGAGGCGCCCAGAGGCGGCCCCCCGCCCTCATTCCCGCCTTCGCTCCCGCACTCGTTCCCGCCCTCGCTCCCGCCCTCGTTCCCGCCCTCGTTCTCGCCCTCGTTCTTGCTTTCGTTCTCGCCCTCGTTCCCGCCTTCGTTTCCGCCTTCGTTCCCGCCCTCGTTCTCGCCTTCGCTGCCGCCGTCGCTCCCGTCGTCGCCCCAGCCGTCTCTGCCGCCCTTGCTCTCGCTCTCGTTCCCGCCCTCGCTCCCGCCCTCGTTCCCGTCCTCGTTCCCGCCCTGGTTTTCGCCCTCGTTCTCGCCCTCGCCCCCGCCCTCGTTCCCGCCCTCTTTGTCTCCCTCGTTCTCGCCGTTGATGTTCCCGCTTTCGCCCCCGCCTTCGTTCCCGCCCTCGTTCTCGCCCTCATTCCCGCCCTCGTTCCCACCCTCATTCTTGCTTTCGTTCTCGCCCGCGTTCTCGCCCATCGCCCCCGCCCCCGTTCCCACCCCGGTTCCTGCCCTCGCCTCCGCTTTCGTCCTCGCGATCGTTCCTACCGGCCCTTGCCTCTTGTCCCCGCCTTCGTTCCGGGCGCCTCCCAGCGCACCTCCCGCGCCCCCGAGCCGCCCGAAAAGTGCAGCGGTTCCCCTCCGCGCGCCCTGCCCCCGACCTGTCCCGGGCGGGCGGCGGGGATTGGGGCGGTCACTGCGATGCGCATCTTGTCGCGGCGTGGCAGCCGGCCGCCCTGAGGAGCGAGCCTCGGGTGAGCCTTTTTTCGCCCCAGTTGCCATTGAGCAGTTTCGGGCAGGGCCGCGCAGGCGGGGGGCGCTGCCCCGCGCCCCCCGCGCAGGCCTTACCTGAGCGTTGCCGCAGGGCGGCGTGCGCAGACGGGCCCAGTTCGCTGTGCGTGGCAGCTGGCGGCTGGGCCCCCAGCATTCCTTCTGTTGTTCTTGAAAACGCATGCGCACGGGGCCGACCCGGCAGCGTTCTGGGCCGACGCCGCGACGTCGGTTTCGGCGGGCCCATACCGAAGCATAATCAGACTTCCTAAATCAGACTTGGGCCGTTGGGCCAGAGTTTAGTCAGAGTTCCAGTCAGACCTGAATCGGAGATGGCGCTGAGGGCCAGACTTGAATCAGAAATCCAGCGCAGGCATGAATCAGTCCTTCATCAGGGTTTTGGGCCCGCGCAGAGAAACAGAGTTTGCCCCCCAAAGACACGCCCAACCTTGGATTCGAGGGGGGCCACTGAGCGGACGCACTCGCGCGCACGCGCGCGGTCTATGCGCACTATGTGTACATTTGTGTATATATACATATATATATGTATATATACATATGTGTATGTATATGTGTATATATATATATATGTACATACGCACACACACACGCACACACCTTTTACGACCATCTTTTCGGGCGATGAGGAGGTTGCGCCGGGGGGGGGGGGGGTTAAATGTTTGATTCGGTCGATCTCACTATCGGTTTCATTCACTCAACGGGACAATTGAATACCGCGGGTCACCAGTCAATTTCACCATCGATCCCACGATCGATCTCACGCGACGGGACACCGCAGGACACTGCGGGAAACTTCTCGATCCCGCTATCGGTCCCACTATCGATCTCACGATCGATTTCCGTCGACGGGACACCACGGGGCACCTCGGGACACCGCATCGATCTCACTATCGATCTCACTATCGATCCCACGATCGATTTCATTCCACGGGGCACATCGGGACGCCACGGGACATTTGTCGATCTCACCATCGATACCACTATCGATTCCTCTTTTTGGGGCGCCGCGGGGCACGTCGGAGCACGACGTCGATCCCAGTGTCGATTTTACTATCGATATCACTCAACGGGGCACCGCGGGACACCGGTCGATTTCACTATCAATTTCACCGTCGATTTCGCTATTCGGACGCCACGGGTCACTTCGGGGCACCACATCGATCTCAATATCGATATCACAATCGATTTCATTATCGACTTCACCATCGATTTCATTCAACGGAGCACCACGAGACACCAAGGGACACCGCGGGACACCGCGAGCCACCGCCGGCGGACGGACGGGGGATGATCATTTGTGTTGACTTCGCCCTAGCAGCGGCGGACATCACGGGACACCGCGAACCACCGCCGGACGGACGGACGGGCGATAATCATTTGTGTTGACTTCGCCCTAGCACCGTCGGGTTCATTCCCTTCGCGCGCCTACGCAGTTTTGCCTCGCCCGCACGCGCGACACAAACGAAACGAAACGATTTCTCAGTTGGGGGATTCTGTCTCATTGTGATATCGCCCTCCAACGTTTGACATGCACATGCAAAACTGCATCGGCGCTTGGCGCCGTGCACTTGGATCCTCCCGGTTCTTTACGTAGGCAGGAAGGCAATCACCTAAAACAACATGTATCGACAACTCGTTTGTTTACCCATGTTGGCATCATCGCTATACGACTATTATTCGTTATCAGTTCCTCATGTTTTTTCGTTTTCCACACTATCGTCTTATCTTGCGATTTCGACATCATGTTTATTTTTGTTGTGAAAGGCCCATCCTGGAAGAACCTTCTGTAACTCACATTGATGTTTTTAGAGGGTTTGTTGGGGCCTTCTGGAAGCCTCCTGTTTTTTTTTGGGAGGCACTGGGGGCTTCCCCAGGCCAGCCTGCTTCCAACTGCGGTATCCCTGGGCGACCGGGCCACGATTTGGAATGATTCGGGAGGCGTCTTGGGGCCAACTTGGGTCTTCATGGGTTTCTCATTGTGCCACTTTGGGGCCCTGTTGGGCCGTTTGGGGCTGCCATTGGACTGCCTGGAAACCCTCTTGGTTAGATTTGTGGCGATGCCCTTGCCTCCTGGGCAGTCTCGGACGCCCAAAATACCGAAGAACCGATCCTTCCCCAAATCATGTATACATGTTTAGAAGTTAATGTTTGTTTTCGTTTCGAATGCCTCTTGTGGGTCTTCTTTGGGTCGCTTCAGGCGTCTGGTGTGTGCGTGGGGCCGTGGTGGGCTCTCGCGGGGCCGTCGAGCCGCCCTCCTGACCGATTTGGGCCCGATGCCAAGGCCCAGCAGGGGGCTTCAGGAGCCCCGGAAAGCACATGGGGACCGTTTTTGCTAGGGTGGCCAGGGTGCCCCAAGGGCCAAGGATCCAGAGGGTTCCTGTTTAGGGGGTTCGCACTCCGACACTCCGGCGTCCCGCGAGGCCCAGAAAGCTCCAGGAGGCCCCAAAAGGCCCCAGGAGGCCCCTGGAGGAGGCAGGAGGCCAAAGGAGGGGGCAGGAGGAGGAGGAGGAGGAAAAGGAGGATGATGGAGACGAGGAGGAGGAAACGGAGGAGGGAGAGGGAGAGGAGGAGGGAGAGGGGAGGAGAACGATGAGGAGGAGGAGGAGGAGGAGGAGGAGGAGGAGGAGGAGGAGGAGGAGGACGACGACGAGAGAGGCGACGACGACGAGGAGGACGACGACGAGGGGGAGGAGGAAGAGGAGGAGGAGGAGGAGGAGAGGAGGAGGAGGAGGAGGAGGAGGAGGAGGAGGAGGAGGAGGAGGGGGGAGAGGGAGAGGGAAAAGGAGGAGGAGGAGGAGGAGGAGGTGGTGGAGGAGGCAAGAGGAGGAGGATGCAGGGGTTGAGGGAGGAGGAGGAGCAGGCAGGAGGAAAAAGAGGAGGCAGGAGTAGGTGGGAGAAGGGAGGGGGCAGAAGGAGATCCCCAGGCAATGTTAAGATATTATCATGCGGGGTCCTACCGTCGGAGTGTTTTTTTTTTGTGCCTGTGGTTTACATGTATAAACCAATTTACAATTCAAAACACACGGTTTTGTCAATCCCCAGCATTTGTTTGCCGTTATGGTAGTTGTTGTTTTTTGTCGGCTAGCCCGCCCCCCTTCCCTCCACCTGAGCCAGACACAACGGCATTTTATGTGAAGGCCGCAACAGAAATCAAAGCGTACGCCTGCACAACAGGATTTGGTGTGTTTCTTAGACACTATGGGGAACAATTTGCAGTTCCCCCCCAAAGGAATTGTAGGTGAGAGCCACTGTGCAAGTGGAGTCACTGTGCAAATGCGCAAACACTGTGAAAACACATGTTGTCCCTGCTTCCAAAGCTTGGGTGTGTCTGTGGCTGTGGGTTTACACATAAAAAACACAATTTAAAACAGCGTTTTTGTTGGTCTCCCAATCTGTCGTTGTTGTCTTTTTTTCGTCGGCCAGGCCTACCCCTCCCCCTGGAGGCAGGCACGAAGGAATTGGATTTGAAGGCCGCACACAAATCATCAATTTGGAAGTAAATACCAAAGGATTTCGAATGTATCCTGTACTACACAAGTTCATGAGTAGAGCCCCACAAAGGGATTCAATTCGAAAGATTTCGAACGCTATCACACACCACCTTGAAGATTGTAAATTCAGTAATTTTGTGTTCCATGGCATCATGTTCACATGACGTCGTATCAAGAACGACGCAAGGTATATCCCAGGAGCGCCCCTTTACCGTAGATCTATAGGTATAGGTATTGGTATTTGTATATGTATGGATCTGTATACCAATATGCATGAATCTGTATATGTAAATGTACATGTGCAGCTATTTGTCAACGTTTGTGTGTATACATATACATATATATATACACATGTATGCCCATTCATATGTATCTGTAAACGTTAAAATCTATGGATAGAAGAGGGAGGGCGAGAAAGAGAGAAAGAGAGGGTGACAAACAGAGATGACACACAATATGGAAAGATAGCGAGAAAACGCGAGCGAGAGAGAGAGAGAGAGGGAGCCAGGGATTAGTGACTTAGGGGGGAGATATAGAGAGAGAGAGAGAGAGAGTTTTAGAGGTAGGAGGGGTCGTGACAAGACAACCGATAACGAGAGGGATCATAGCCAGGATCAGTCTGCCTTTTCAGGACTGGACGGACGAGGAAGTTGTGTCTACCGACTTCGTGAGCTGCAAGGCTTCCTCCGTTTTCGATATCGGAGCCGGCATTTCGTTGAACGATAACTTCGTGAAGTTGGTGACTTGGTACGACAATGAATGGGGATACTCCAATCGCCTCGTCGACTTGTGCTGCTACATGAGCAAGATGGACAATGCGTGAGGCCTTGCTTGCTGAGATCGAGAGTCTGGCGCCCGTTGGGCATCTTACCAGTCACAATGCCTCGAGCTTGTGGAAGACTCCCCTTCCGCTATCCTCCGACGTCTCAACGGTTTTGTGACTTGCCACCCACAGGGTTCTCGATCTCTTCCCTGGGCATCCTGAGCCGTTTTTGACAGTCCCGGGGCTGGAGACGGGCTCCAGATGCAGAACATGTGTAGAAGAACAGGCCTTCGATATTTTTGCGACGCAAGGGTCTGATGGCAGAACCCCTCTCAAGGAGGGAGCAGGGCCCTCTTGGTTCAGGGTGGTGGTGGCCTTCAAATTCTCCTAAGATCAGAGGCCGCTTATATGAGGTCAGACTAAATGAGGTCGAGGCCAATGCATCGCCGATGCATCGACGATGCATCGGCGATGCATCGTCGACGTCGGCGGTGCATCGGCAACGCCTGCGCTGAGAAAATCGGGTTCCAAATCTTGCCGCGTCGCCGATGCATCGGCGATGCGGCGCGATCCTTCGACCCCATCTGTTTGGATCCTATTCGGGAGGCCTAGAGACATGGTCACGCCAATTGCACCCTAGTGGTTCGCCTGGCAAGCGATCAGTTTTCGCTCTCCCAGTGTTTGGGACGCCGCGGCGCTCCAGAAACCTTTGCATTTGGACCCGCTCTGGACTTCAGCTGCCGACCGCCGTCATTGTCGCCGTACCAGCTGAGGCGAGATGCGGCCCAGCATCCGGGCTACAGTCAAAAACGACAGTAAGGACACCCGATTAGGATGCAAGCCCCTTGGACGCTCATGTTCGAGCGGGGCAGGCCATCAAAAGTGGTCAATGATGGACCGAAAAGGCAAGGATGCAAGGGTACCCTTGGGAAGGCTACCCATCCTATGAATTCGAATTTAGCGCAAGACACGGGACTCAAACAGCTTGTGCCATTCCGCCAGCCTCCAGAAGACGGCAGGAGCCATTAGCATTCGACATGTCGAGGTGATGAAGAGTTGCAGTGGCAGCATTCGGCGTGGCTCGGGGGGCTGTGACTGTATCGGCAGTGGTGGGATGCAGCCCGGCAGCATTGCTGCCAGCGCACGACCACCAGGGATTCCCTACGAAAGCGTGCCTCGGACTGACTGACTGACTGACTGACTGACTGACTGACGGCGGCCGCGGCACCCCATTGGCAGCCGTCGCTGCTGGTGGGGCACCGTGGGCGGCGCGGACAACACGACTGGGCATTCATCGTTGTCGTCGCTAGGCACGATTACGTCCTAATGGCCTTCATCCCAGGCCTCCGATGCCCCCCCGACGGTCTTCCCGGGCGCGCTGCTGCCCTGCCCCCGCCCCCGCCACCAGCGGCCCCGCCACCTGTCATGCGCTCGCGCTGGGGTTGCCTGTGCCCAACGAGTGCTTCGCGTCCGCCGGCGGGGGCCGCGGCGCCGCCGCGATCAGCGCCGCGGCGATGCCCGCGCAGCTCGTCCAAGAGACAGAGATCAACGACTTCGCGGGCCCCAGGGCCTGGCTGGGCATCCCGCCCACGCGGCGCGAGGGGAAGGGCGCTGCCGCGCCGCTCGCCGTCGAGCCGAACATCCCCGACCCCGAAGATGCTCGCGCCTTGTGGGTGGACGCCGACTCCCAGAATGTTCGCCACCAGCCGCGGCCGAGCGCCATCTACGAGAGCTGCCCGACGAACGACCCCGACAGCCCGGTTAGTGGCCGTTCCAGTGCTGTGTGTCCAGCTGCCTACGGCAAGTCCCGCCACCGCGCTTGGGTTGTGGGTGCGACGCTTGGTGGGAGTTCGCTGGGATCTCGCGAGGGGCCTCTCGGGTGCCGCTTGGAGGCAGTTGATGCCTCTTGGGGGCCGTTTGGTGGGCTCGTTTTGCACTTCACGGGGGCCTCTCGGGGCCTTCTGGGAGCTTCTTGGGGGCCGCTCGGGGAGGAAGGCTTTGATTTTCGGGTCGTGCTCCATCTCCTGGGCCTCTTTTTGGGCCGTCTTGGGCTGTCTTGGGCGCCTCTTCGGCGCCCCTGACGCCATCTTGGGGCGCGCTTAGACCGCTTTGGGGCCCTTGAAAGGCCTCTGAGGTCGTTTGGGGGCGGTCTCGGGGGCGAAGAGAAATCAATGACCGTTGCCTCCTTGGGCCCCCTCTTAGGAGGCCACTCGGGGCGTTTCGGAGGCCATCTGGGGCGTCTTCGAGCGATTGTCAGGCGACTCGGGGCCTTTTTGGACCGCGCCTGGCCTTCCTCCGCTTCTCTCTTCGAGGCCTTGTGGCGCTTCCAGCCCCCGCGCTTGCGACCGCGCTTGCCCCCACGCTTGCCCCCGCGCTTGCCATCCTGCGTGTCGTCCTTGGCGGCGCCCACCTTCTCGCCGCTGACCTCCCCGATCTGCGTGCCCTCCTCCACCTCCGTGTCCTCGCCCGTGCCTTTTGAGTGCGGGTCCGCCAGGTCCTCCTCCGCCGCCGTGTCTTCGATCGCGCCTTTTGAGCGCGGGTCCGCCCTGCCCTTTGAGCCGGGCCCTGGCTGCTGCTGTGGAAAGTCGTCGAAAAGTAGGGGGGGGGTCTGGTAGCGCTCGATGGTGTCGCTGTGCCACCGTCCTGTGAGGCGTGGCGCATCTTCCACCAGGCTCTCGCCGGCCCTCGCCGCCTTATCTGCCCCCGCATTCGCCTCCTTGCCGAGCGCGTCCAGCTTGTTCTGGAGCGCGCTGGGAGGGGAGCCGTGGGCTGCTGCCTTCAGGATGCAGGCCCACGCCGCACACAGCCTGGGCGTGCACTGCCCGGCGTGGCGGGTCCTCCTCATGCCGCGCAGCCCCGCGCGGAAGCCGAGTGCCTCCAGCTCTCCTCTGCGTTGCTGGCTCAGCGGTGCGGGCGCCCCGCCGATGGCCCGCGCTCCCTGGTGAAGCCATGGGGCTCGGGCGCCGAAGGTAGTCCGGAAGTGCCCGTCTTGGTCGAAGCCGAAGAAGAGGGCCTGCTTCCCAGCCTCGAGGGGGGGCAGGCGCCGGTCCTCGCTCTTGACCTCGATGAGCGCCCAGTGGAAATTGTCGGGCGCCATCTTGAAGATCAGGTCATTCAGCGGCCTGAGCATCTCCGTCCCGAGGATTGGCTGTCTCCACTCCTTGTCATCGCCGAGGCCCTGCGCCTCGATCCCGGCCAACGTGATGCGGTTCAGCAGGCTCCGAACCCTCCGGCGCTCCGCCTCGGTGAGCGGGGTCTCGCCTCTGGCGTTGAAATCGGCCGCCTGCTCGTCGGAGACGTCGTAAGGCAGGGGGCCCTGCAGCGGAACGTGCTCGTGTCGCCCCGAGCACTTCCTCGCCAAGGCGAGGGCCCACGGGTACAGGCCTCTGCTCACGAGCCACATCGTCAGCTTCCGGTACCTCTTGCTCGGCTGGTCCGGGGGCGCTAGGCCCCACTCGCACATCGCGATCGTGATGATCTTCGCCCCCGTCCTCTCGATGAGGAGTTTGATGCGCTTGTGGTCCCAGATCTTGGGGTACCGTCCGTTCCTGCAGCTGGACTCGAGGAGCCACTCTCGGTCGTTCACGTCGAGCCGCTCGGCGACGTCGGCCGCGAACTCGCTGCAGACGTTCCGTTCGAGGTCACCTCCTCCGGGTCGGTGCCGTCGCCGTCAGGCTCCTCGAATGTTCGTGCCCCTCCGCTCGCCAGCATCCAGGCCGAGTGGGTAATGCGCGGCGGCCCCAGCTGCCAGACGTTCGCCTCCTCCGGGCCCGGCGCCGCGCCCGCGTCCAGCAGGATGCGCTCCCGCACCTCTGGGCGCAGCACGTTGTGGTCTGCCCGCGGCCCTGTCTGTGAGAGCGGCTGCTCGTAGAGCTCCACGGACTCTGACGCAGGGAATCCGGCATCGGCCATCGCCGCTGACCAGCGCCCTGTGCTGGCGAAGATCTCCCTCGCCCTGACACCCCACGCGAACGCGGGTCGGCGCAGCAGGGGCACCAGCTGCTGAAAGTTCAAATCCTCCTCCACCGCTGTCGTCGGGGTCTCGCCGCCTGCGCCTTCCCTAATCTCGCATACTGCAGCCTGCTGACGCTTGCAGTGGGCGCAGGGCGGTGGGCAGCTGGGAATAACAGGGCCTGCCGCGTCCTCGGTCTCCAGGTACATCTCCCAGCCGGTCGTGAGGCGTTCTCGCAACTCCTTCCCGGCCAAGGCCCAGGTCTTGATCACCTCCCCGGTGGCCTGCCGTCCGTCGATCCCGGGCGGGGGTCGGTGCATGCGCATGTGTCCCTTGTGGATCATCGCGTGGAGCTCGCGCTGCCCGACCTTCTGAGGCAGGAGGGTGTCCAGGCCCAGCTGGTTCCAGTGGTTCACCCTCCAAACACGGAGCGTCACGTCCTGGGGCTCCGGGAGGGTGAACAGCGTGATGCATCAGAAATCCTTATCGTGATGGGGCATCAGCGCGTCATGACAGCACATCCTCAGCTCCGCCTCCCGCGGAGAGACAAAGGGAGGTGGGTCGCCCAGCGCAGCAGCGGTAGCCGTCGCCTGGCCCCAGAGGGACCGGCGAAGGACCACGGCCAACTCGCGCACCTCGGTGATGGACGGGTCGTGGCCGTGCTCGCCCAAGAGCGCGCCCGCCAGATGTAGGACCAGGCGCTGCCGCTCCTCGTAGGCGTCGGCCGGGGGCCCCAGGCGTGCTGCGAGCTCCGGCTCCAAGGGCAGCTTGTCTTGATAGTCCCGATACCGCCACGCCTGACCGAGCAGCTTCACGGTCCCCGTGCCAGTCTCGCGGGCCTCGTCCCAGGCCGCGGGGCTGATCACCACGTCGGGCTCCGGGCTCCCCGCCCAGGTTGCCTGCTTTGGCGCCTATCCCGTCCAGCACCGCGCCCGCCTCCTCCGCGAGAGTGGGCACTCCATCGCGGGTGGCCTCCAGCAGCGCCTGCTCCAGCTCGAGCATGGCCCCCTTTGCTTTGGCCTGGGTCAGCCTGGCCAGGATGTGGGACTTGAGGTAGTCGCTGGTCTCTTGGAGCTTGTCGAGCACGCCGCTGCTCTGCACCTCGTCGATCAGAGTCTTCCGCTTGATGGCCTCGGAGTGGTCGCACTTGCTGGTGCTGTACACCCAGGGGCGGTCCGCATGGGCGTCGAGGAGCCAGGAATGGTCTGGCCCCTGTACTGCCTCCCTCAGGCCGTTCTCCATCGCGGTGCATTGAACCTCGTCGTAGGCTGCCGGCGCGCTCCAGTCGACCGCTGGGCCGGCGCAGCCCTCGCGCTTCGGCGGGGCCCCCGCCGCGGCTTTGGGTTGCGCCTGCGCGGCTCCCGCCTGCGCTTGCGCGGCGCCAGCTCGCTTGGACTCGTCCTCGCTCTTGGCCTGTGCGCGCAGCTGCTGCGCGCGCCCGCCCTCGTCCTTCGGCCCCGCGCGAGTCCCGGACTTCAGGCCTCCGCGCTTGACCAACTGTGCTTGCACGGTCCAGTGCAGCCCCCCCATGCCCTTGATGGCCTCGTGCGCATGTGCGCATGTCTGGTTGGTCTTGGCGCAGCCCATCCACGTGCACGCATCCCAGCACAGGATCTTGCCTGCCTGGTTGCGTGGGGCGTGCTGCGCCGACTCTGTGATCTCCCCTGCGGCGAGCCTCTTCCCCGCGGGGTAAGCCTTCTTGGCCGGCGTCCCACTGGCGGGTGTCTTCGGCTTCCTGGGCCGTCTCCCGGCGCCGGCCTTCTCGCCTGCCTTTGGCGGCGGGAAGCTCACGCCTGGGAGCCGCCCAGCGTCCTGCTCAGCGTCTCCCTCGGCGCCCCCAGCGCGGATCGGGCCTTTCGGGCCCAGGCCGTGCAAGCTGCGGTTGAAGAGCTTGCGCAACTTCCGCTCGTTCCGAGGGATGCAGACGATCTCCAAGAAGCCCCAAAAGGCCCCCAAGAGGCGTCCAAAGAGGCCACCAAGAGGCCAAAATCATGAAATTCTTATCGGAAAACGTACATGTTTAGCATACGCGGCTTTTCGGCTTTCACGGTGTTGAAGACGGTCCACGAGGCCCCCAAGACCGCCTCAAGACGGCCCAAGAGGCTCCCAAGAGTCCCCCAAAACGGCCCAAGAGGGCCCCAAGACGGCCCCAGAGGCGCTCAAGACGGCCCAAGAGGGCCCCAAGACGGCCCCAAGAGGGGGACCACGAACCGAAAAGTCTAGCCTTTCGCCCCAAGAAGCCCCCAGGAGGCCCAAGAGCCCCCCAAGAACCCCCAAGAGGCCCCCAAGAGGCCCCCCAAAGGGAACCAAAAGGACCCCAATAGGACCCCCAAGAAGGCCGAGAGACGCCAAGTAAAGAGCGATCGGTAACGCAAAAAGCTCTTCACACCAAGGCTCCCAAGAGCAAACGGTGACGTAAACAAGCTGATAGACCAAGGCTCCCAGCAGAGAGCGGTGATGTAATCAGTTCCTGACACCAAGGCCCAGCCAAGGCTCAGGAAACGGGCGGCAGCGCAGTAATCACTGAACACCAAGGCTCCCAAGAGCGAGGGGTGACGTAACAAGCTCTCAACGCCAAGGCTCCCAGTACGAACGGTGGTGTGAGTAATTCCGGTTTCTGTTTCTGAAGCGCTCTTTCCGTTTCTGTGCCGGCCCAGGTGTCGGTGTCTAGTGGGCCCCCGGGCCATTCATTTTCTCGTTTGGCAGTGGGCCCCACGGTCAAATGCCCCCCAGATTCTCGTTTGACATTGGCAGTGGGCGCCACTGTCAAATGGTTCCCTGGGACTCCCCGCGTTGGGGGAAGGGTATTCTGACCCTGGGCCCCCCCTGAGACCTGCCCCAGGGACCCCCCGCCCACAGCGGGGAAGGGATCAAAAGGATGGGCCTTCCCCTCGAATCAACTAAGACGTTGCTCAATTTCGCTGTGGCCGGCGCGCTTGAGGGGGGGGGGCGGCGACGGCGGCGTCGACGACGACCAGTCCAACGAAATAGCGTCTCTCACACGCCGACAGGGTCGGCAGATTTGGGGCCCTTACGCGACTAGAATCATAAGAATATCGGATGCAGAGTACATCGAACTTTCCAGGACCTGGGGAACACTCCACTTCGTGGCTCGGGGCACGGTGGTGGATATGCCAGTGCATAACAGGAGAGAAAGGAGTGGATGATGAGGCCGTGCAGGAGGACGAGGAGGCGCGGAGGCAGGACGAAGAAGCCGGGGGAAGGGCAGAGGGGAGATTGGGAACTGAACGGGATGGGCCATGGGCCAGAGGGAGGGTGGACGAGGGGGAGGGCACAGGAAGGAGGAGGGCGGAGGTGGAAGAGGAAAAAGGATAGAGGAAGGAGAATTTGGCTCAAGTTCTGGCCCGTGAGAACCTTAGGAGGCATGGCCCGTACCAGAAGAAGACAATGCAGCTTCCTGATACCATGCCAGGCCACTTTTCGCGTTTTCTGTTATCTAAATGGCTGCGCCCTCTGCCAGCCCCAGGCTAAACCATCTTTTGGCTACATTCGGGCAGTATAGAGGGCCATCTTAGGATATCATGGGGCCGCTCGGGGGCATATCTTGTGGCAGCTGGGGCCACATTCGGGCCATCTTGGGGAATATTGGAGTTTTCTTGCGGCCTTCGGGGCCAATGTTTGGACTCGTTGGGCGGGCACCTTGGGGCCGTCTTGGGTAATCTCTGCATGTGGTCAATGGTGTCCTGCCTTCCTCATGACTTCCTGTGGCTGTGTTCGAGGCCTCTTGGTCCATCTTAGCCGCGCGGTAGCATCCTAATGTAAATCCTGGGGCAAATTAAAGCGGCCAGGAAGTTGAGCCCCCCCTCCCAAGGTTGTCTTTGTTAGTTGTTGCGTCGCCGCGGTAGACCTCACAGCCTTGGCTCCCCCAAGGGGGCCAGCTGATTTTTTATCGGTGTACTGATGTGGCGGTGGTTGTTGAAGTTCAAGCGTTGGCAGGAGTGTGTCCACAGCATTGGACTCGGCTTCTGGTTGCAGTGGTACAATCCGTTTTTGCTCGGCCTCACTACAGTGACCATTTGGTCGTTGCGGGAGGTAATTCATTATGCTGTCTTACCAGGCGAACAGACAGCTCGTAACGTGCGGGAGCAATACAATACGACTCATTCGTTGATTCACGCGACGGCGCACAATCATTCGTGCCTAGCGTTCAACGATATCGATCGCTACGTGGAGTGTATGCGAATCCCCAGTTGGCTCTCTGAACTGAATATGTTCTGCAATATCTTCGGACTTCTGGCCTTTGTAATTGCAGGCTTCCACATATTTAGCAAGTTCATCCAGGACTCTCGCGAAGTGGCTCTGCAGCACAGCTCGATGCAGCATATCCAGTACACTCTGCCGCCGAGGGTGAACTGGCTGTTGCTGCTCGTCATGGCTCCGATGGTTTTCGTGGCCATGTCGATGCACGCGTCTTGCTCCCTGTGGATGATAGTGACAGGAAGCGGCGGCGACCTCGGAGGCACGCTGCCATTCACGGAGGTGCAGCAATTGGCCCTCTATGACCAGAGCTTGGCGTTCGCGGAGCTCTTCCAGTTCACGTCGGTCTACGCTTTCGCCCGGATCTGCCAGTCTTTTCTATCCCAGCGCTTGGAGGACGCTTCCGCGCCCCTGAGGGGTGAGAAGGCGGAGAACCTGCAGACGATAGCGAAGCAGTACAGAACGCTGATCAGGCTGGCGGGGTTTCTGGGCGTGTGGGCGTACATAGTCGTGGGTGTCGTGCAGTGCATGATCACGGTGGTCTTCACTGAAATGCAGTTCTGGACCGAGCGTGAGATCTCGGCCTCGCTCTTGGAGTTGGAGGCGTCTTTGTTTACAAATTTAGAGAACATATCGAAGACGCTTACGGCGAATCACCGCCGCCCCCTGCCTTTTGGGAAGAGCCTCTGTGGCGAATCGTTGGGCCCGAGCTTGGCTAATCTATCGGACTATGTGTTCCCCCAGCCGCTCTGGAAACTATTAGTAGGATCCGGAGGGAATGAAAGAGTAGGTGGAAGAGAAGTAGGAGGAGCAGGGCTCGAGGGCTCTATGGGAGCCTCTTTGGCCAATCTTGGGGCCTCTTGGAGGCGTCTTGAGGGCCTCCGTGGGCCTCTCAGAAGCCTTTAGGGCTGTCTTGGGGACCTCTTTGGCCGTCTTAGGGCGTTCCTGGCCCGTCTGACGTCGTCGGGAGCCATCTTGGGAGCCTCTCTGAACCGACTTTCTCGAGGCACTTTAAGGCCGTCGTAGAGACATTTTGGGCGTCTTGGAAGCCTCTTGGGCAGCCTTGGGGCCCTCTTAGTGACCGTCTTGGGGGCTTCTTGGGCCATCTTGGAGGCCTCTTGGGCGATCTTGGCGGCGACCTTGGGAGCCTCTTGGGCGGTCTTCAGCCGTCGGAAGGCCGAGCAGTAGCCAATACGAACAATCCGTCAAAAACCTAAGGGCAATCTACGATTGTTGCCTATTCAGGCCTTCCTGCATACCCTTTTGGAGACCTCTGGGGCCGTCTTGGAGGCTTCTTGGGGGCCTCTTGGGCCGTCTTGGGCCGTATTGAGGCCATCCTAGGCAGCCTGGGGTGCATCTTGGGCTGTCTTGGCGGCATCTTGAGGCCATCTTAGCCGTCTTGGAGGCCATCCTGGCCGTCTTGGAGGCCATCTTATCCGTCTTGGAGGCATCTTGGGTGCCATCTTGGGCCATCTTGGCTGTCTTAGAGGCAAGTGGGCAGTTGTTCTGCGGATTGTGCGGCCTTTCGGGTGGCCGGCGTAATGGACCGAAGCCCCAGGGGGAGTTCTTTTGGAAAAAACCAAAACCAAACATTGTACCAAATCCTTGACGCTTCGCGCATCCCCACTAAACCATCCAGAAACAGATCGCCAGGCGAGTTGCTTTGATCAGGAAGTGTAGAAGCATGCAGTGCAACAACCGCCTTGGAAGTATTTTCTCGGAGGTCTCTTGCAGCCTTATTGGGTCTCTCTTGGGGTCCTCGCGGAGCCACTTGGGGCCCTCTTGGGGCTCGTTGGGGGTCTAGGGGGCCTCCTGGGACTCTTTGGAGGGGCCTGGGGCCTGGTAGGCCTCTTGGGGCCATCTTGGCCCCTGAGGCTCAAAAAGGTCCTCCACTCGGAGGTTCAAACGTGTCGTGAGGCCCTCTGGAGCCGTTCTTGGAGCGCTCTTGGGGCCGTCTTGGAGCTTTCTAAGGTCCCTCGTGGGGCTCCCTTGGGCCGTCTTGGACGCATTTGGGGGCCTCTGAGGCCCATCGGAAGCGATAAGGCGAGAAGGCAGAAATCATACACTTTCCTGAGGTGTTGGAGCAATTTTGGCCTCTTGGAGAGGTCTGGGTTCCTTGGAGGGCTCGGGGGGCACTTAAAACCATCTCGGGGCCGTCCTGAGGCCTCTTGAATGTGTGTCGGCGGCTATATTGAGCCATCTTGAGTTATCTTGAGCTATATTTGATACCATCTTGGGGTTTCTCAGGCCCTCATGGAGCCATCGTGGGCGATCTTGGAAGCTTCAACGCCTCGAGCCCCCCCCCCTCGCAGGCCCAGGGGAGGGGGTAGGGGAGGCACCCCTGTGGCATGACCACAGTAGGCGTCGGATCGAAGACGCCTAAGGCGAATCACCGCCGCCCCCTGCCTTTTTAGAAGCGCCTGCGTGGCCAAAGGTGGGGTTTGAGTTTGGCCAAGCTAACGGGCCACGCGTTCCCCGAGTGGGTTTCGAAAGCCTCTGGGGAACACGGAGTCGGGCGAGCTATCGGACCAGGTGGTTACGGAGCTTTCGGGCCTTCCTGGAGGACGTCTTGGAGGGGTCTTGGGCCGTCTTGGAGTCCCTTTGCGGGCCTTTTGGGAAGTCTAAGGCCAGCTTGAGGCCATCTGGGGCAGTCTTGGAAGCATCTTGGGGCCATCTTCGCTGTCTTGGAGGCCTTCTTGGCCATCTTTGAGGCATCTTGGAGGTCATCTTGGCCGTCTTGGAGGCCATCTTCGGCGTCTTCGGGGCCATCTTGGGCCGTCTTGGGCTCTTCTTGGGCCCTCTTGGCGGCCTCTTGAGCTGTCATGGGGCCATCTTGGAGGCCTCTTGGGCGCTCTTGGGACGATTCTGGGGGCCTCTTGGGCCGTCGGAGAGCTGATAAGAAGAACATGCCAAAATCCTTCAAACACCTAGGATAGATAAATGATTGTTGCTCTTTCGGGCCTTCCTGGAGGACGTCTTTGAGCGCTCTTGGGCCGTCTTGGAGGCCTCTTCTGGGCCTTTCGGGCCGGCTTAGACCATCTTGAGGCCATCTGGGGCCGTCTTGGGTGCGTTTTGGGACCATTTTAGCCGTCTTGGATGCCATCTTGGCCGTCTTTGAAGCATCTTGGAGGACTTCCTGGGCCATCTTGGCCGTCTTGGAGGCCATCGTAGGCCATCTTGGAGCAAGAGAGGCAGTGGCAAACGGATGTTCGGGAACATTCTGGGACCTTGGCGGGCTGGGACGAAGCCCCAGGTTGAGTTCTTCTGGAAAAAAACAGAACCAAAAGTGAAAGGGTGCAGCACGCCAGGTACCCCTGTGATGAACAAGGGGCGGCGGATCTAGTAGCCTTCGGCCTATCCCGCCACTATGCCCAGGTTGTTGGTCAGGCATCTTGGCTGCCTGTTTTGATGTCGTGGTAGGCCTCCTGGTAGCCTCTCGGAGGCGTTTTTGGGATGTCGTGGGACCTTCGGAGACCTTTTAGGGACTCTTTTGGGCCTCCTGGGTGCCTCTTGGGGCTTCTTATGGGCCTGCTGGCGGTCTCGGGAGCCATCTTGGGGCGGAGGGCTAGAAATGACAGTGGGCCTCTTGGGCCCGTCTTGGGCCTTCTGGGGGCCTCTTGGGCCGTCTTGGGGCGATAGTGGTTGCTTCTTGGCTGTCTTGTAGCGTTGGGAGCCCGAAAAGGCAAGAACGCTAACATCTTACCAAGTGTTGTTCAACAACCAAACGCCACTCTATGACTTTTGCATCTTGGGGCCCTCTTTGGGGACGTCTTGGAGCCCTTTTGGGGCGTCTTGGGGGCTTCTTGGGCCGTCTGGAGTCCGTCTTCAGTTCGTCTTACGCGTCTCGGAGACTTGTGGGACCGTGTTGGGGGCCTCTTGCGATCTTCTTGGCATGCTTGGGGCCCTCTGTTTTGGGGTCCTCTGGCCTCAGGAACGGCCACGCGAGGAACCCCAGGAGCGCCTGAGAGCGCGCAGGAGCGCCTGGAAATCGGGGCTGTGAGCCCCTTGTTCGGACATTTGCAACACCCACCATTCAACGCAGAGGAGCCTCAGTGACCTGAGGGCACTACACTACGTGCAAAGACACGGCGGCGGATACGCGTTCCTTACCATCCTGGCAGTCCTGAACATGCTTGTCATCTGCCAGACAGAAGCCATCCAGTCGAGATTGGGCTGGAGTGCTAACCTAAAGTTTCATGGGGCCCGGTTGCTGCTCATGGTGGCCGCATTTGAGGGGAAGGTGCTCAAGGCCTTCACGAAGGGCGTTCCGCTTCACGAGAAACTGCAGATTGCAACTGCAAATCGACTCCCATATGACTTGCGACTGCCGAGTTTCACGGAGCCCCAGGCACACCTCCTGCATGTGTCCTTGATCAACATTTGGTGCCTGATCGTGGCTGTCCTGAACCACCTCTCGTGGTGGCATTTTGACCTCAAGAACGGGGTGTGCGACTTCCACAAGATGCAGGAGGACGTCAGGCTGCCGTGCCGCGGCAGGCACTACATGGAGCGCGACGCCGAGGAGGACGGCGCGCCCGCCGCCGAGCCGCGCACGCTCGTGCTCCCGTCGCCTTCGCGGCAGCTCGAGGCGCGGCCGCTGCTGAGCTGGGCCGCCCCGCCGAGGCCGTCCCCAGCGGCGCCCCTCGGGCCGCCTGGCGGCCCGGCGGCACGGCCGCCGAGCTGGGAGCCACGAGAGATGGTGTTCTGACGGGCCGCGCTCCTCTCGGGCCGGACGCAGGGGGGGGGGGACTGGGAAGGGGGGGGGTACGAAATTTGCTGCATGCAGCTGGTTTCGGCCCACGGAGGCGCCCCTTCTTCGACACACGGCCGCCTCGGGCGCCGGGAAAATCAGCTACGTGAGCTGATTCTCAAACCCCCTTTTGCTATCCCCCCCTTTCGCCCGACCCGATCCTCTCCCGCCTCGCTCCTCCTGGGGTCCTCGCTCCCGACGCAGTCCCGCGCGGAGTCGGTGCAAACAGCGTCTCAGGGAGTAGCAATGGTCCAAGGATTCGCCGACCAAGCGAGGGAAGTCCTCGTAGTTTTGGTTGGCGTCATATGGCTGTCGTTTTGAGATCTCATCGCGACGGGATTCGTTCCTTTACAGACGCCCACGCGTCGGGGAACGCATCAGGGCCCGTGATGGTGTACAGCTGCCTTCCGCTCCCGCCCCTCCCAGGTGGCCCTGAGATGTGCACGTGAGGGCTTCTGCCCACCTTTGTGCGGGCTCTGGCCCACGCTCGGTGGTTGTTTTCGTCTTGGTTCCCGGAAACCTGGCCCTCGCAAAATAATCCTCTGGAGGTGCCCTCCTGGGGCTCCCGAGCCGACTTGGTTCTTCTCGAGACGATGTTCTGTGGGGTTCAGGCTTGCTATGTGGGGTTCAGCGCCGACCCTGGCCAGGACGTGGCCGTCGATGTCTCGTGAACCGATCCTCTGCTCCCCCAGCTGCTGGTGATGCCAAGGCCGTGGGTGCTCTCGTCGGGGCCGCTCAGACGGGGCCAGAGCTGGTGGGATCGAAGGATCGCGCCGCTTCGCCGATGTGGCCTGATCCGGAGCCCGAGTTTTTACACCCTGGCGTGTCTCAGCAGCTCAAGGATCGTCTGGTGACGGACCGTCCAATAACCTCGAAATCCGAAATCCCGATGACCTTGCCAGAAGAGGCGTCACTGCACGGACCTTGGAGGCCCCAGGCGATCGAGATATCTTCGGAGAACGACCGTTGGGGCATCCCCACGGCCACGGACTCATTGCCGATGCATCCGCGATGCAAACGACCCTCCGACACTCTTCATGGAGGTCTCCAGCCCCAGAGGTCTGGAGGCGTGCGGGCGTCTCAGGAGGCCTCCAGAAGCCTCCAGAGGCCCAGCAGGAGCCAGGAGCGTCCAAAGCTTCGATCGACGCTCTCCGATCCCCGATGGCCGCCCGAGAAGACCTCCGAAGGCCCTCGCCTATTGGAGCTCTGGCCCTATTTGGGCAGAATGCCTAGCCAGGGCCATCCTGGGCCCTGGGCCCTGGGATGGTGTATACACCCTAGTGTTCTCGGGCAGGACGGCGTATACACCATCTGAGGGCCAAGGATGGCTCTGGCGAGGCATGGTGGTGTTGCATCTAGTGGCCGTCGGCCCATCCTGCCACCTCGCTTACGTTGCAGTTAAGCCTCTTGGATGTCGGCGGAAATCTCTTGGGCATGTTGGAGGCGGTGTGGGGTGTGTCTTGGAGACACGGGGCCTCTTGGGGACATCCTGAGGCCTGACTTGGGCCGCTTGGGGGCCTCCTGGGGCTTGTGGAAGATCCCCTGGTGGCCTGCTAGCGGTCTCGGGGGTCATCGTGGGCGGAGCGCGCGAAATGTCATTTCGCATTCCCTTTCCTGGGCTGTTCTTTGGGGGGCGGTCCCGGGCCCTCTCGGGCCCCTCTTGGGCCTTCTGGGGGCCCTCTTGCGGGCCTCTTGGGCCGTCTGAAGGTGACCTTGGGCGCCTCTCTTGCCGTCCTGGAACGTCGGAAGCCCGACAAGCAGAGAACGCCCAAATCCTTCAAACACCGAAGGACGATCAACGATTCTGGCCTCTCGGGGCCCTCTTGGGAGGCCTCTTGGAGCCCAGCTGGAGCGTCTTGTTGGCATCTTGGGCCGTCTTGGGGCAAGTTTGGACGTTCTGAAGCGCTCTTGGGCCGTCTCGGGGCTCTTGGATGCTTGTGGAGGTTTATTGGAGTCTCCTTGACCAGGTTCGAAACCCTCTTGCCTTGGAAAAGCTCGCCCAGCCCACGCCGGCACACCCTAGGAGACCCCGGGAGCGACCAAGAGATTGTGGCAAATGGGGGGTCAGGCCTTTTAGAATCATACGAACCGTGAGTCCCTGCACAACGCGCACTGCAAAGCGAGAGTCACTGCACAACGCACACTGTAGGAGCTTTGGTGCACTCCACTACGTGCTGAAGGCACGGTGGTGGATAAGTGCTCTGTGCGCGTGTGCATTTGGGCGGCCCCCTGCGATGCCGAGCCAGGCGCTGTGGGCGTCTGACAGTGGCGCTTCCGCCGGCCGTGCTGGAAGTGTGCGCGCGAGCGCGCGCTCGTGCTGCAGCGCTCGAGGGAGCGTGCTGCGTGGGTAGAGCCAACGTCGGCGGTCCTTCGCCCTTCTTTTCCGATGCCAGAATTGGTAAATCTCCACCGCCAGGGGAGCCGACGTCCCAGGAATCCAGGAGGCAGTGGATATATGCAGTTTTGGGGCCCTGGGTGGTACGATTGTATCCGTATCCACCGCCTCCTGCTGGGGTCCTGTGGGGTCGTTTCCCCAGGCGCGCAAGCCTCGCACTATCACCATCTCCTTGTCCGACATCTCGCTTTGCTCTCCGAGGATTTCCCAGATTTCTGGCGAATGGGAAACTCTACGCTGGAGGCCGTTGCTAGCTGAAGGGGCTTCGCCAATTGTCGTCAGCCCCCTTTGATCGCTTGCGTGGCTGCGCTTGTTCGGTCGGTTAAGTTGTTGGCTTGTCGTTTGACTGTCTGGCAACTCGGTTGGTTGGCCTGTTGTTTAACTCAAAGTGTTGGCAGCTGATTTTGGCTGGTGGCTTGCGCGCATCTGTAGATATCAATGAGGCCTCGGGAGCGCGCTTCTGTTGCCATCGAGGAGGGTTCACGGCCTCGGGAGCGCGGACCCCTCAATATGTTTGAGGATTCTTGGCTTGGGTCCAGCGCCTAATTTTCAGAATACGGCGGGGGAGCCGAAGAGCGCCCCCCGAACACATGTCTTTTTTGCTCTGGAAAGGGGGGGCGCTGTGGAGCAGCCTCGTTGGGTTGGGTTCGTGGCTTCGGAAGCGCGAAGTGATGTAATTCATTAGGGAGTGTAGCCTCGGGGGCGCGACCTTGTCGCATCATACAAAGGTTTGTAGCCTCGGGAGCGCGAACACGTTGCTAGTTTCGGGAGCGCGAGAGCATCGCAATTCGCAAGGAAATGAAGCCTCATTGCGCGAGTGCGACGTGCAGCCGCCAAGACGCCGTGGGTGAGGACCGTTAAAGGTTCAGGAGGAGCTCTGGTTCTCGGGCCGTTCCGTAGATCTGGACAGGGAGGCCCAGTCGTGGCTGAGGCTCGCCGTGTCCGGAAGAGCCCGTTGCGTTCCCTGGTCAGAGCACGATGGCTGTAGCTTTGAAGGGATTGTTGCCTCGGAGGCGCGAATCTGATGTCGCATGAACAAGAGTTGTGGCTGAGAGAGCGCGAGTGCGTCGTAATTTGCGAGGGACTGGCCTCGAGAGTTCGAGCATGAAGTAATTTGATATGGGTTGTGCCCATGGGGGCCCGAGCGCGTCGCAATTCACAAAGGACTTTCTCCTCGGGGGGCGCCAGCGCGTGGTAATGTACGAGGGGCGAGGGCCTCGGGAGTGCGACGCTGCTGTGTTGCTTGGGGAGCGCGAGCGCGTCGTCATTTACAAGGGCTCTGGCCTTCGGCGCCTTTGCCTCGGAGGCGCGAGCGTGATGTAAGTTTTCAGGAAATGTGGCCTCGGGAGCCCGAAAGCTATTTATTGTACGAGGGACTGTAGTCTCTTGCTTCGGGAAAGCAAGCTGGTTGCAATCTACTGGGAATGTGGCCTCGGGAGCTCAAACCTGTTGAAATTCACCAGTGGGGATCGACGCTCTTTACAAGGGGCTGTGGTTTCGAGAGCGCACGCGCGTCGTAATTTCTGATCGAGCCTGGGTGGGTAACTGGGAAGTTTTCGGGCAGTGGCCCTCGCGCGTATTTCAATAATTCCCAACATTAAAACAAAAAAGTTGATATGGAGCTGCTGCAGATATAGCAGAAACCTCTACCTCGAAGCCTGCTGGCCCCCAAGGGGGCAAGCGGATTTCGAATGAAATACTCGCCCCACGGACGAGATCTCCGGGACCCGTGGATGAAACAAATTGTGTAGTCGGAGATTCAGAATTTGGCGCTGTGGAGAAACTCACGACGGGCGTTTTCACCCCGGTTCACGGCCCCAGGACCCTCACAGTTCGATTTGGCCCGAGTTGAGAGGTTTGTTTTTTTTCTCTCGGTATTTTGCACGCCGTCATTTGCTTTGCGTCGCCCGATGTCTGGGCTGCCCTTCACTTCTCGATGATATTCCTGCATCCATCCTATGTCTGGGTCGCCCGCATCAGCCGGGTTCGTGCGTCTGTTCCCTGCGCATCTGTCTGGCCAGTGCCCAAAGTTGGGGCCACGCAGGAGAAGCATATTCATTCTTCCCGGTGACATCCTGTCGTCGCCATCATCACCATCGTCCCCGTCACCTAGTACATGCGGTAGGCTCAGCGCCCCCCCTTTCCTTGCTTCTCCTGGTCCTCCAACCGCCTGATTACCTTGCGCAGGCATTGAGCACTGGACAGGTCGTGTCTGATTCCCTCCTCCCCCCCCGCTGCTTCCACCTTGTCTGGGGAGGAGGGATTGAGGGGATGACGGCAAGGAGGATGAACACAACATTGATGTTCCGTCAAGTTCTCCCCGTCCCGGTCTTTCCAGCCCGCTTTGCAGGTGTGCCTTGTATTTTGAACGGTCAGTGAGCATCCACACGACCAGAACGTCGGCGAGAATGTATTTCACGGACGCTTGCATGGGGAACAGCTTGCGACACGTCGGAATTGGGCCGGCCTCCCCCCCCCGGACATTCTGCGCGCCCAGACAACTTAATGGCACCCCTTTTCCCCCCCAGAATTATTCGGCCCCATTCCCCCATCTTTGGGGTGACATTCACGACTATGTGGCCTGCTTGTTTTTTCGCGCGGAAGCATTTTCTCGCGCGGCTGCTCATGGCGTGAGCTTGCTCGCGTGCGCGGTTGTAGCGCCCGCGTTCGGGTATATCAGGTCTAGCAGTAGTGGTCGTATCCGTGCTCATGTAGTTACTATCTGGAGCAAGATTACGACACCCACCCCGCAATACAGATGCCACTATATATTCGCTACTCGTGACGCGAAACCTGTGACGTGGTGGTGGCGTGGTGCTGGCGTGGTGGGGGGTCAGGGTCCGCTCCGGGCGCGGAATTGTCGGGTGGGGGGTCCCAAGAACAGAGCTCCCAGGAGGGTGCGAGGGTGCGGGGGTCGCACCTGGTGGTGGCGAGGTGGTGGCGTGGTGGTGGCGAGGTGGTGGCGTGGTGGTGACGTGGTGCTGGCGTGGTGCTGGCGTGGTGGGGGGGGAGGGTCGGCTCCGGGCGCGGAATTGTTGGGTGGGGGGTCCCAAGAACAGAGCTCCCAGGAGGGTGCGAGGGTGCGGGGGTCGGACCTGGTGGTGGCGAGGTGGTGGCGTGGTGGTGACGTGGCGAGGTGGTGGCGTGGTGGTGACGTGGTGGTGGCGTGGTGCTGGCGTGGTGGAGGACAGGGTCGGCTCCGTGCGCGGAATTGTCGGGTGGGGGTGCCAAGAACAGAGCTCCCAGGAGGGTGCGAGGGTGCGGGGGTCGGACCTGGTGGTGGCGAGGTGGTGGCGTGGTGGCGACGACAGAGCTCCCAGGAGGGTGCGAGGGTGCGGGGGTCGGACCTGGTGGTGGCGAGGTGGGACGTAATCCACGATGGCACAGTTGAGTGGCACACGCCTCTGGGGTCGGCGGAGATGATTAGGGCGGGAGCCAGCTCCAATCAACTCCCACCAGGTCTCCGCCCAGCTCCAGTAGAGTTATATCAACGTTGGACCCGCTTTCCTAATCCTATCAGGGTTGGATCCAGCTTCGACCGAATTCGACCAAGTTCGATTTTGCTTTAATAGAGCCCTTTGATTGTTAGATCCAGCTCGAGAGAAGTGCTACTAGGGCTGGGTCCAGCTTCGTTAGAATCCTTCGAGGGCCCGATCCAGCTCTAGCCGAATAATGTGAGAGCTGGGTCCACTGCTTACAAAATTTGCATCGGGCTTGATCAAGCTCTAGTGGAATCCTAACAGGGCCGAATCCAGTACTCATAGGATCCGATTGGTGATGGATCCAGCTCTCACAGAGTTCTATTAGGGCTCGATCCAGTTTTAGTAGATTCCCATTCGTGTTTGATTCAGCTGTAACGGAATCCCTTCAGGGCTGGATCCAGCCCCGATGCAGTCGCTGTCGGCGTTGTCGTCGTCGTCATCATCGTCGTCGCCATCATCGTCGCCGTCGTCGTGTCCGGCGCCAGCGCCACAGCCCGCCGTCGTCGTTTGCCGCTGGCGGGTGGGGGAGCTCGAACTTCGTCCTCCTTGAGGGGGTCCCAGGTCGAACCCACCCCGCGCAATTCAGGGGGATGACGGGAGGGAAGGCCGCCCGGTTCGAACCCCACCCCCCCAGCGTCCACAAAATGCGCCCTTTCGAACGTCGAGGCCTCCCCCCTCTGAGCCTCTCTGCGCGCGCGGCGGGGCCCTCTTTGAGGCCGCCGCCGCTGGCCGCCGCCGCCCCTTAACTCCCTCCCCCGCGCCGCAGTGGGCGGCCGCCCTCCAGGCTTCCCTCTGCGCGCGGCGCGGCGCGGGGCCGCCGCTCCGAGCGATGGCCCTGGCGGCCAACTGACGACCGGCGCCTGCACCGATGGAGGAGGACCCGCCGAAGGGCGTAGCGAAAGCAGGGAGAGGCGGGGGGGGGGGAGGAGGAGGCGGAGGAAGAGAAGAAGGAGGAGGAGGAGGACCAGAGTGATCCCAAGATGCGTCAGCGACGCTGCAACACACCCTCCCGTCCCAAAGCTTCTCTTCACAATCCCTGCAAATATTCCTTTCCCTTTCCGCTATGGAAAGGCCCCCCCTTGACAGGTGAACGCCCCTGGTCCTGCCAGTCAGGCGAGACCGTTTTTTGGGCAAAAAAAGATCCACCCTGCATCCTCCTACACCCGGAACGAGGTATAAGATCGGGGTCGGTTCGGGACGGGTACCCTAGTGTGTGTTCGTGTTTGTTGGATGTTCTTGTGCATCCTGGGGAGGATACCCTTGGATGTTCCGTGTGTTTTGGCCAGCGGAGGGTCTCATGTTCTTGAATAATGTTAATTATGCTGTCTTAGGTCCGATTGTATCCGTCAGAGATGCAAAGAGGTATGGCCACAAAGTTTAAGGACACGTAATCCATCCGTGCAAGCGGTGCAGAGTTTCAAAGACATGCCGCAAAAATATCCGTAAGGGCTTCGCCCCCTGCCGCCGGCCCCCTCTCTCGGAGAATGGGCCATGGAAGAGCTAAGTCATGAGGCCTTGGCGCTGTCGTGAATCAGTATCGAAACTTCATGCGAAGCCGAGTCGCAATCAGCAAAACCAACTGATCACAAGAGGGGTTACCACACCTGGCGATTGGTAAGACGTGTATGGTTTAAGGGCTTGGTTACCACACCTTGCGATTAAAGGGCCGAGGGAGTTCTCGCAGTTTGGGTTACCACGCCTTGCGATGGATGTGCGTGATGGGTTCGAATTTCAGAAATGTGGCAAATCCCCTTTGTTTTTAGACCCTGACCCCGCGGATCTGCGTGAGGGGTGGCACCGAATTTCAGAAATGTGGCAAATCCCATGTGTTTTTGGACCCTGACCCCGCTGATCTGCGTGAGGGGTGGCACCGAATTTCAGAAATGTGGCAAATCCTATGTGTTTTTGGACCCTGACCCCGCGGATCTGCGTGAGGGGTGGCACCGAATTTCAGAAATGTGGCAAATCCCATGTGTTTTTGGACCCTGACCCCGCGGATCTGCGTGAGGGGTGGCACCGAATTTCAGAAATGTGGCAAATCCCCTGTGTTTTTGGACCCTGACCCCGCGGATCTGCGTGAGGGGTGGCACCGAATTTCAGAAATGTGGCAAATCCCATGTGTTTTTGGACCCTGACCCCGCGGATCTGCGTGAGGGGTGGCACCGAATTTCAGAAATGTGGCAAATCCTATGTGTTTTTGGACCCTGACCCCGCGGATCTGCTGAGGGGTGGCACCGAATTTCAGAAATGTGGCAAATCCTATGTGTTTTTGGACCCTGACCCCGCGGATCTGCTTGAGGGGTGTCGATTTCGAGCCCCCCCAGCAATTCAGACAACGCGCCCAGGTGAGGCTAAAAATCCTGTTTGGGCCTCCCCCCCCCGCGCGCGGTCAATCAACTAGTTACAGTAACCAGCAAGAAGTCAACTAGTTACAGTAACCAGCAAGAAGCAGAAAAGTAACACTGGAAACTACAACCTACGACTGGTACAGGAAACTGCGAGTCACGTGCCTCGCAGCCTGGTGGCCCCACAAGGGGGCCGGCGGATACGAAGTCCTGGTCGAGGACACAATTTTATATGGAGCCGCCATTTGGTTGTGTATTGCATTGTGGCACAGTTTGGAAATCCGGTATTTAGACATTGAAGAGGTCTCCAGCTTGAACTCCAATATGAAAATTACCAATTCGGAATCCGTGAAGCTGTCGGACTTGCCTCCAGTTTGAAAACGTTTTGGTATGCATGCTTGCAAACCTTGGATGTGTTGAGGATGAGTGCGCGTGCGGCGCTAAGACGAGATTCGCATGTTGCAACATAATGTGCCTCCATACCTAATCATAATCGTTTGACGTTTCAAGACTGGTGTGCACGGCGCGAAGGCGAGGATAAAAAAAACGAGCATGACGAAAAAAGCGTTGCGAGAACGAAGGATAGGGGAACGTGGGGAAGAGGAGGATAAGGGGAAATTGTAGTGAGATGAGGGACGAGGACGCAGACGAGGACGACGATGACGACGACGATGAGGAGCAGGAGAAGGAAGAAGGGCAGCGGTCTGAGAACCCCCCCACGCGCCAGATCGCGTGCCCCCACTCCCCAGTCTCCCAAAGGCCAAGGGGGGTCTTGAACCCCCGCCTTTCCAAAGGGGGGGAGGTGGATGGGGGTCCCCCCCCCGTGATGGTTCGTATTCTTGACCATTCGTGAATGTAGCCCACACAGTTGACCGATCGGCGCAGTAGTGCCGCCGTCTTGAAGCTCTCGCCGAGCTCTGGCTGATGGAATGGGCCTCGACCCTCAAGGGGGCGAAGTGAACATACAACATGGTAAGGGAAGAGTCTGCTTACGTCTCTCCTCCCCCCGCTGGCCGCCACCAGGCGGCCGGCCAAAGCCCGGAGAGCGCGCGCCCGGGGCGCCGGCGGTCGCTGTGGGAACTCGCAGAGGCCGCCGCCGCCGCCCTCGGAGGAGTTCGCAGGCCTTCGGACGCCTCCGAGGGCCTCGGAGAGTCATCGAAGGTCATCGATCGGGAGGATCGACGTAGGTACGGAAAGAATGGGCACAAACTTCGACAGCACGGCTTGTTCATTTGAACATGACTCGTTGTCGGTGTCGCCGCGGACGTTGCCCATTTGAGACACACGGCCGCCTGCCCAACAACAGCCGCTGTCGGTGTTGGACAACATGTGTGGTTGGGCATCGTACCCATTTGTTCTGTACCCATCCGGAGCGTTCAAAATCGAAGGTCACCGAAGGCGGCAATCGAGGGCAGCTATCGAAGGCCTGCTTGGGCTCCGCCAGCCTTCGAAGGTATTTTCGTTTGAGGTCCGTCGGAGGGCCTTTGGATGGCTGTATGAGGCTGCTCGCTTCGTTGCCGCCGCCGCTGCCGTCGTCCCCGTCGCTGTCGCCATCGCCTCCGTCGCTGCCGCCGTCTTCCGCCGTCGTCGCCGATGCCGATGGAAGGTCGCGGGTCGAAGATGAAGGTTCTGGGGCCTTCTTGCGCATCCAGGGAAGCGCCTTCGCTGCCATGGCCGGACCTGTTTGGGAATTCCGATCGGAAGGCGCCCCTGGACCGGTCCAGGGGTCGACCAGGCCGCCGCCGCCGTCGCCGTCGGCGTCGGCGACGAGGGTCAAGGATCGAGGGATTTTTGGACGTGGGGGGAGGAGAGGAGGGGAGGGGGGAGGGAGGGGGAGGAGCAGGAGGAGGAGGCGGTGGCAGGAGGTGGGGCCCCCGACTCATCCCGGCCCCTGACCCGTCCCTGCCCCGCCCCGCCTTCCTTCCGAATTTTCCCTCATTCGCCCCTGCTCCGGCTGCCTGCATCTCGTCCCTGCCACGCCCCGCCCTTTGGTCTCCTCCTCCTGCTCCTCCTTCGCCTCTTCCCTCCCTGCTCCTCCTCCTCCTCCTCGCTCCTCCTTTTCCATCCGTTCTCCCTATATATCACTCCTCCATGTCGCACCCCGGGACGTGTCGGCAGGGCGGGCGATGTGCTTTGCTTGAGACTTCGTCATTGCCTGTGCTCCTCACGATGAAACTTGGCAGCGGCTCCACGGATGGAGGGCGGGTCGGTTTCAAAATGGGATTCTCACGTTTGCGCAGCGCGCACTCTTTTTAGAAAGTTTGCAACAGCTTCAGGGATGCAGGTCAGGCGATGATCAAGAGAAGGTTCTCCTTCAGCGCCGCGCACAGCCGTCTTTAAACTTGCACGAGTTTCACGGGTTGAGGGCGGGCAGGTTTCAACATGTGATTCTCGGTTTCGTGCCGCGCACATTCGTTTTGAACGCGTGCAGGCGGCTCCTGCTTCAAGATGTGGCTCTCGGTGTAGCGCCGCGCACATTCGTCTCAAAAGTTTGCAAGAGCTTCACAGATGGAGGGCGGTTCCGTTCTCAACATGTGGTTCTCGCGTTAGCGCCGCGCACATCCGTCGTAGAGTTGACAACCGTTTCAAGCAGTCTTATGTCTGACGTCCCAGGAATGGTTGTTTGGCACGGTGTAGGACTGTCAAGGTGCAGCAGCCACGTTGATTCGCGGTGGTGAAGACCCAGGCATGATGTTCGGGCACGATTCAGGATCGTCGGGACGCAACAGAAAGGTTCATTCACGGCGTTGAAGCCCGAGGCATTGTGTTGTTTTGGCACGGTTCAGGATTTCCAGACGGTTCTCCTCCAACGGGGCATTTCTCTCAGTGAACACAAATATTTGTAGGGACTTGTGAAGAAGGTATGTGGAGCGAGCGTTTAATACAACATCGTTGATGCGTCTTGCGCCACTATCCTCAGCCCGCGCGCCGTGCCGTGGCGCACCGCGCGCCGCCGCATGAGGTGCGGCAGAGGGCCAGGGAGAGCTGCGAGTACCAGTTGTGGCAGTCCTGCGGGCGCCAGGTCCCGTCCACGCGGAGGACGATGGGCTGCCCCTCGGCTTTCGGCAGGTCTCAGGTGGTGCCCCAGAGCAGGCGCGCGGCCAGAGCGCGATTGGATGAGGGGAGCAGGGGGGGCAGGGAGGTAGGGTCGGGAAGTGGGAGGAGGGTGCAGGGAGGAAGGGGCAGGGAGGAGGGAGGGAGGTGGGATGGAGGGAGGGGGGGGGACGAGGAGGGAGAGAGGAAGGAGGGTGGAGGAGGAGGGATTCCCAGGAAGGAACGGAGGGTCCGCCGCCACACCGCCAGGTAAGAAGCGTGGCCCCAGGCCCTGAACCTGAGACACAACCCACGGGCCAGGCAGGTGGAATAGCGAGAGCCGTAGAGGCCAAAGGCGATCACCGGGCACATGTCGTGAAATTCGTACGTTCGTTGAGGCTAAACCACGCGAGATAAGCATAGGAGCGGCGAGCCGTGCGACAACAGCACACACACGGGCGGCGTTTTCCAGGAACCGTTGGGTGCGCACCGCTCACTTCGTTGCGCCATCAGTGTAGCAGTAGACTTTGTTTCGCTTTTCTTTCCGAACCGCATCTTGTAGTGTTCCCCTCGCGTGGCTGTATCATTGATCGTGTAGGGTTTGCTCAGGAAGGCGACGATGCGCTCGTTCAGCAGAATGTGCACGGTCGTGTGAACAATCTTGATCCGGCGCCCGGTGGTCAGGACAGCCAGGTTGAGAGCTTGTCCAGAACATACAAATCCGACAGAACCGAGGATATCGAAGACGATCAGAACGCGACTGATCGATCCTGGCCATGCGGGAGTCCAGGTTGCGATCTTGGATCGCTAGCGGGCGTAGAAGACAACGGCTCAGCAGCACCACCACGTGCACCTCGGCGAGCAACATGATGTCTTGCTGTTCAATCGGCAGCTCAGCGCAAGCTAAGAAGATTCACCAGAGGCGCCGGTTGAGCTGCAGCAGCACGAGAGGATCGGCGCACTTGTCGCTGTCCCAACACATCGCGATCTTAGATCGTCCATTTGAGTGTTTGTGCCCTCGGTCCATGGCCGCCTGCTGCTGCAATCCAGCGCAAAGCCAACGTAGAACAGCCAAAACGCCATGAAGTGCCGCAGGAGGGAGCTGTTCAGCGGCGGGGGCCGAAAGCACAAACTTGATCTTGAGCTTGGTGGACTCTGCACTGGGGCCGACGGTAACGTGAGCTAATTTGGGTACCCATGTGGAGTTGGTGATCCGATCCAGCCGATCGGGTGGACACATCATGCTGAGCGCAAGAAGGCTCCAGCGGGTGGGCGAAGCAAGTGAAAGGTAAACGTTGCGATCCTGCAAATGCTTGGGACAAACAGCTGTTGGGGAGGAGGAGAAGGAGGAGGAGGAGGAGGACGACGACGATGGAGGAATAGCTCCGCTCAAGGCTTCAGAAGGCTCAAGATCCATTTTGGCCCACGGCGCAAGACGGTTCAAGGTTGAAGGTGTTCAGGTGCTCAGCCCAAGTGCTCAGCCGTTGTTGCACTGTCGCTAGTGCTCAGTCGCGATGTTTTGCTACGACTGTGGCGCTAGGAAGGGATCGTGCCAGCGCGCGAGGCCCAGGAGCCGCGAGAGGCCTGCCGCCGGGGCTGGTGCTGGGTCGAATGAGTTGACCCTCGCGAGCAGCGAGGGTATGCTTTAGAAAACGATGGAGGAGGAGAGGACGAAGACCAGAGAGACCATCCAGGAAGTGGTGGGTGTCATCGGTGCGGTTTTGAACGAGCGTCTTGAGGATGCCGACATGAAGGTCATTGATGTCGAGAAGCGCACCTCCCAGCACGAAGCCACAGCCGCGTACTTCGAGACGCGGCTTGCGACAGGTCGTGCGGGCCGGGCTGGGGGACCAAAGGGGGTACTAGCACATGTCGACATCAACGGTTTCTGCACGTGGCAGGAGCGCAAGACCACGGGCATCGGCAAGCCAAAAGCGGCTCACTTGGCGACTCAGGGGGTCGGATTGTCAGGGGGCGACGCGCAGACTCGAGGACAGCGTAGACACCAAGTCCGAGTTCCTATTGCCGGTGAGCGCGCGGCCTTCATGGCAGATATCCAGCGAGATGTCCTCGCAGATGGGGCGGCCTATTACACCTGGTGGCATTCAGCTATGGGCTCAACAGTGCGAACGTTCTGGTCACCACGCTTTGCCGTCTACGCGGACGGCGGGCATGCGGCCATCTTGATCGCGAGTATCTCGGAGCACGGGCTGGAACGGGACAGCGACGCCTTGCAATCCCTGAGCATCAGGGACTCCGCCGCGGCTCACCGGTAAATGCGCTGCTTCAGGCGCGGTCTGTATTAGGACGCCCGCGGAGACTGCATGCCAGAATTCGTTGACACGCTCACCGCAGTGACTTGAACATCCGCCACATTTCGCAGGGGTGCCAGCATACCATTACATATGCTATGCAGGCTAGGTCATAAGGGTCGGCTGTAGTATGTTTCCAGGAATGCATGGGGTGGGTGGACAGTAGCATTGCTCATAGTTCCATCGTTTTCAACCGTACTCGCCGGTAGCCGCGCGGGGACATTTTGAAGGGCGGCGATTGTGGTTTCCACGTCCCGCCCCAACTGGTCCCGAACATCTCGGACGTCGCGCATGGTGCTTCATGGGGCGGATGCTTACACATAAAACCTGAGTCTTGTCTTCCCATTTTCTCGATCAGACTTCTGAGGGTGGCGTCTCCTCGAATATGTTCCACGAGTCTGTTGCCTGCGAGAAGCAGTGTCGGAGTAGGCGCCCCGGGACTTTCTTGCCCTTGGCCAAGACGGACGGTATTCTTGCCTTTTGTGTCGACGGAGCTGCTGGATCAAATGTGCAACCGTAAATGCGCTCCCGCCCACTGGCCATGGGGCGCGTCGCGTTGACTTGGTTGTGATCTCTATGTATCCGGGCTCTCAACACTTCTGGCATCGCACGAGCTCGACGGACTTTGGGCGTGCGGGATCCGCCGGGACATGTGTATACGTCCCAGATGGAATACATAGCCACGTCCTGTAATCTCGAAGGCGCGGCGCCTTCCATGCGACGCCTGTCTCGTACATGAGTGGAAGATTTTGATCATCGACCTGCGGTTGCCGAACTATCGGGCGCAGCCCCCTTTTGCCTTCGCATGCCCAGGAGGAGATCTTTGATTTCATTTAGTCGTCCCCCTTCGCTGCCTCAACGTCGTTGTCTCGCCGCCGCCGGACATGGTTGACTTGCCGATGCCGTTTCGGCTTCGGTCGCGGAATGGAGGGTCGGTCCGCCCGCCGGGCGCGCGCGCGCGCCCTCTCGGGCGCCCTCCCTCTGCCAGCTGGCCTTCTTCAGAGTGGCGTGACATGCGTCATATCTTAACGGCACATCATCACAATACGCGATGGCGGGAATAATTGCGCCCCAAAAAAGTCTCTTGGATTTGGGCGTGGAACTATTACAGGAAGAAGATCACCATGAAGAACATGAACGCGCTTCGCCGTTTCACCGGGTTGCGAAAGCTTCCCTCTTTGGCAAAACATTTGCTACTGGCCGAAAGTTCTATCGTCGACGAAAGCGACGTCACTGGGCGGAGGAAAAATGTCGTTTTGCTCGGTGGGTGATTTACGAGAGAAAGAAACCAACGGCACGGCGTAAGTATGAACGTTTCTGGCACCGTTTCCTCCGACTATGCCGGGGACCAAAGTCAGCGCCCTCGTTCAAACATCACATTGAACGCATGCCGCGACGAAGGGCAGCGCCCGGGCACCCCGCAGGCCAGCGACGACAAGGAGCCTGACCTGGAACGAGCGCAGCGAGCAGATGCCGCCACCGATCGCTGGCCAGCCCAGAGTCGCCATCGACCTCTCGGACGGCGAGCAGGACTTGGAATCCTTTTCGTCGGAAGAGCATTTCTCCCGCAAGTCTGCGGCCAGACCGATTGCCGCATTGCCGACGGAAGCGCCGGACTGCCGCAGGGAGTGGAAGCTGGGGTCCATGGCATCAGGTCTCCTGCTCTACTGGCCGACGATCCACTTCCCACACTTGCGCCCCTCGCCGAAGGGCCAGGGGGCCGCGCCCCCCTCCGACGATTTCCTCGAGCGGGATCTGGGGGAAATCAAGGGAAGTCAGCCCGTGGACAGCCCGGCCAGGGCCGCCAACAAGCAGAGGCGCGAGACGATCAGTCTCTCAATGGCGTCGCCGCTTATCAGGCGGAAGAGGCAGGCGCGCGCCAAGGAGCAGCGGTTATAGCGCCCCAGTGTTTCTGCCGGTGACCACGTCGAGCTCGACTTCGCAGTCATGGCGGACCCAGACCCTCTTCGCCCCGTGGAGGAGTCGGGCCAGACAGAGCGCAAGACGGTCAAGCTGCCTCTCTGGCGGGTCGAGGAGTCGGCGAAGGAGGAGAGGGTTCATGACCCCGCCCAGTTCGACAATCGCCGCGCATTCCGCGAGGCGCGACGGCGTCTCTGCAGTGCCCGGCAAAAGGACCAGATGCAAGAGATCTGGAACAGTCGAAGGTTGCTCGTCGATCATATTCTCGATTTCGTTCGCCAAATAGTCGGTGACGACGCAGTGCAGTTCGTGGGCCTGGTCCGTCTTCAGCTCCGCCCCCCATCGCATTTCCCCGCGCACTGCTGGAAATTGCGGATCGACCTGAACGTTCTCGACCCGGCGAAGGTGATAGCCGGTGACCGACTGATTCACTATTCACGAGACGACCCGAAGAGGCGTCGAGTTCAGAACCCACGGCCTTCCGGGGGAGACGATGAGGGCGCGGGGCCAAAGACGGAGGCGTCCAACGACTATGTCGGGGGCGCCTCCGACGACAAAAGTCCGCCTCATTACTACTACTACTACTACTACCACTACTACTACTACTACTACTACTACTACTACTACTACTACTACTACGACGACTACGACTACGACTACGACTACGACTACGACTACTACTACTACTACTACTACTACTACTACTACTATTACTACTACTACTACTACTGATACGACTGATACTACGACGACTACTACTAACACTACTACTACTACTACTGCTGCTGCTACTACTACTACTCACTACTACTACTACTACTACTACTACTACTACTACTACTACTACTACGACTACGACTACGACTACTACTACTACTACTACTACTACTACTACTACGATTTCTATTATTACTACTACTACTACTATCACTACTAATAATAATAATAATAATACTACTGCTACTGCTACTAGAACGGCCCACTGGCGAGACACAGCCGCTAATGAGGGGGCGCGTCGTGGAGGTTACCGAGCCTGCGGCTCGGATGCAGCAAGTGAATGAATTTGCGTCTCCGCACAAGGATGTGAACGAAGGGTCGACGTTGAAGCCGGTGGAATCGTGCGATTTCTGCGAGAAGCCCAACGCGGCTTTGTACATTGACTTATGCGCGCCTCATCAGAGTGCGCATAGCCATTGGGCTCATGCCTGTCGGCACAACGCCCCCAGCAAGGTCCTGGAGCACGAGAAGAGCCACGGTGCCGATCTGAGATTTTGAAATGGGGCGGCAGAGCTGAGTGAGGACGAGGACAGCGCGTCGGAATCTCCAGCGGTCCCGGACCATTTGCGAGACGACAGAGGTCAGCTGTCTGCTGCTGGCGCGGAACAGTGGGCTCGCAGCTACGCCGCCGGCCCCCTTCCAGCCCCGCGCCCCTCTGCTCTTGCGCCGCCCGCGCCGGCCAAGGCACCTCGCGAGGGCGCGACCCCCAAGTCTGGGCTTTCGACCGTCAACAAGGCATAGAAGCATCCGACGAGGAGCAACGAGTAGTGAGCTTGGAAGTGGAAGTCCGAGCCGAGCCGCGACAAGCATCGAGTTTAGCGAGGCTGGAAGCATCCGGCGAGGAGCAATCTCCGCCCCCGGGCGCCGGAGATCGAGCCCAGATATCGCTTGTGGCGTAGGGGGGCGGGGGCGGCAAGCAGGCGGGCGGCGTCGGAGACGACCAGGGCGGTGACGCGGGGCAACAAGCAGAGGAGGGCGCTGCACATAGGCCCAGGCCAATTCCTATCGACCTTTATCTCCAACAAGCTTCCCGACGCATTCGCGCCGCGATTTTTCTGCCTCGGGGGGGGGCCCGCCGCCGCCCAAGAAGAAGCAGGTCTCGATGGGCGAGCTCAGGAAGAGGAGCGAGGAGAGGGGGGGCACGGCCCACCGCGAGCTGGAGCACGCTGAGAAGGACGAGTTCGGCGCCCAGCCCGTTGAGAAAACCATATCCGCAGGATTTCTGGTCGTTAGTATCGAGCTGGCCCAGGAGCTCCGGCCCCGAGCCCTTCGCAGACAGACAGAAGCGGGGCGGCGATTTCCAGAACATAACATTGCAATGGACCCGTGCTCCGGGCGCTGCGTTACTGCATCGCTTGCGTCACCTGTTCCCTGAGGACGGGGTGAACGCGGGTTGGTTTCTGCGCGCCCGCGACAGTGCGGTCGAGCCCCGCTGACTCCCGAAGCCGGAGGTTGACTTCGTCCCCATGAAGCTTGTCGGTGAGCTGCGCGCTTGCGTGGTATTCTTTAATGGACGTGGAAGAAGCTGGGCGCGTCGGCTCGCTCATCGTTCGCTTGGCGATGCACGGCGCAGCCCTCGTCCGCAATTCCAGAGGGTGGGTTGAGGCGTCCAACATCGTCAAGATGCTGGACTACGAGGGCTACGACAGGGCGCGGGCACGCTTTATGTATGCTCTTGCCCAATTGCCACGCCACGCAGTTCATAGACTTGGCGCGCATATATCGGAAGCTGAAGAGGGCCCCGCGGCTGAGCCAGATGATTGGGTCGACAGCTTCGGGCGCGACCCGCCTATTGACAAGTATGTTGTCGGGAATGCGCCCATGGTGGAGCTTGCGAAGGTGCCTCTGAGGTTCCGCGCTTGCAAGGGTCACTCCGTCCGAGTTGTTGACCCCCGACGCGAGCGCATCAAGTGCGACGCGGCAGCGAGGCGCCCCCGCCATGCAATCGTCATTCCATTGGACGATGCCTCGGTGCGCAGGTTCATGACCGGGCACGTTGTGGCGCCGCAAAGGGACCTCCAGGGCGTGCGCCAGCACCGTTTCCAGACCTGCCTGCCGACTTAAGCTTGGTCCGTACTTCGCTTCTGAAGACGAAGTTGTCAGAGAAGAAGAGCCAGGCACGGGCGGGGCGACTCAGCTGGCACAGAGAATCCGGGGCGGCCAACGCGGCGAAGTGCTCGGTAAATTGCCGACGCGGCTTAGGCCTGGCAGCTGGGCGCGTGCAGAAGCCGGCCAAGTATTGGACGCTCGTGTTTTCAACCGAGATCCATGTCCTCTCTCGGGGTCCCACGTGCTCACCTTCCACATTCGTGTTATCCTGCGTCTTACAGTGTCTGGGGTACAGCGGTCCAGAATTTCGTGGACCCTGGCCTATGACCGACGGCTTCATGGGCACAGTGTGTTCCCCGACTTCAACTCGGCATGCGTCGACTGGATCAAACCACAACAGGAAATCGTTCGAATTTGGCGTTGATGAGGATGATGCGTTCGCTCCCGTAAAGAAGGAGAGCGCGCCCTGCGCGCCGCTGGACAAGGCGGACTGCTACTTCCTGCGCTCCAACGATTCCCGCAATCCGTTGGGCAGATTGAGCTGCCTCACATGCATAGTCACTGTTCACAGCGGCGCCGTCGTCGCAGACCCCGACGCGATTTGGCCTCAGATCAATCTCCGAGAAGTCGACCTGGCCAAGCGGAAGGGTTCGGGGGCTATGCCTCCGGCCTTGCAGCTCAGAGCACGGGGGGGGGTTCAAGGGTCGCGACGCAGACCGACTGCAAGTGCGTTCGCGCAAAAAATGAAACGACACTGGCGAAGGCGGCATCGCCGACCGCCGAGAAAAGGGCCCGCAGGGCAAGACCGCGCCCCGCAGCAACATCGCGACGGTCTTCGCCCGGCAGCCAAAGTCCGCCGACGACGAGCTACCTGAGCAACAGCACCCCTGCAAGCAGGGGAAGGCCAAGAAGCCGGGGCAAAGGTGGATCAAGTTCCAGAACTTACATATCTCAAGACGCCCGCTACCGGCAGTGACCCTGCTGCTCCTAGAAGGACATGGCGGCCGTGCATCAGCAGGGGGATCATCGAAGAGGAGGGCTATGCCATCCTCGATCCGTTCGACTGTGACTGCGACTCCCCGGGCGACCGCGATCGCGACGAGCCCAGGATGCATGGGGCGGTCTGCGCGGTGCATCGAGTCCGGGCGGAGCGCCGAAGTCCTGCCGCTCAGTGACTTGAAAGCTGCAGCGGCGCGGGAATTTCAGGGGCCCTGGCCGCCAGTGGGATTCCTGGGAGCTTCAGTGCCGACTGCGCGGGGACCTAGGGCTCAGGCGCCACCCCGGAGGGCAGTCTGCCAACGGAGAGAAGAGGCCGAACTCTGCGCGGCCCGAGGGCCGCCCCGCGGCTGCAATAACATCAGGCAACATCGAGGGCGAGGGCAAGGTGGCCGAGAGCAACGGAAGAGGAACCAAGTGGCGGAGCAGTCGCGCGCCAGACGACCGACGGGAATCTCGACGTCGCAGAGCAGAAAACAAGACACAATGGGACTTGCACTCACGCGTGGGCTCTGCCTCGTCGAGCTCAGCCAGGGCGCCAGGGCCGCCAGCCGCGAGAGATTCACGGCTGAACGCGGACATCCCCCCGCCGTGGCCTGAAACAGCCGACGCACTGCGGCGGCGCGCGGACCTTGCCCCGCCATGGCGCGAGAACGCCGACAACGAGCGGCCGAATGCAGATTCCACTCCCCCGCGGCGAGAGAACGCCGACAAACTGGCGGTCGTTGGCAAGGCTGCAGCAGCTGGGGCCGCGGCGACCAGAGTTGAGGTTGGGTGGGAGAGAACGAGGGGCGCCCGCAGCTACGCTGCGAGTGCCCCTTGACGCACCCGCGCCGCGCACTGGGCGCCTCGGAGCGCTGCGAGCCAGGTGGCGGGCGAGCCGCCTGCCGGGCGCGGCGCGACGGGCCGCTACACATAAACAAAATGCGGGGCGTTGACAAATCGTCAACGTCCACCCGCGCGAGTGGAGCTCGCCGGGGAGGCAGCGGGGGGAGTTGATTTAGTCGCGCCCTCGCGTTGCCTCAACGTCGCTGTCCCGCCGCCGCTGGATATCATTGACTTGCCGAATGTGTTTCGGCTCCGGTTGCGGAGAAGAGGATCGGCCCGCCCGCCGCGCGCGCGCGCCCTCCTGGGCGCCTTCCCCTGGCCGACCTGTCCTCTTCTGAGTGGCGCGACCTTGGTCGTAGTTCAACGGCGCATTGTCATGCTGAGCAACGTCGGGAATAAGTACATCCCAACAGGTCGCTCGGGTCTTAACATGGGACGTCTGCTGGAAGGTGAGCCCCTTTTTTCAACGCGAGCGCGCTCTGCCGTTTATTCGGGTTGCGGAAGCCCCCCTCCCGACGGAGAACTGGCAAAACATTATGTGCGCGGCTGGCGACCAGCCGGCGACGTCGCATTGGGAGTTTTCGAAAAGGATTGCGCATCTCTTGGGGCCCTTGCCCTCCCTGGGCGAGATGGGGGATCCACTGCGGCATCTCGCCCAGACCGCCCAACGCGCTGCGGGCCCGAGGTTTCCGAAGCAGCCCCCTAAACGCGAGAAGTTGCCAGCGCGGGCAACGGGCGCTTCGCCCGGCTGCTCGCCGCCAGCAGCCGGCCGACGCCAAGCTCGCGCCTTGCGTCGAGAGCGACTGAAGACACGCTGGCAGCGATCCAACCAGATACTGATGACGTCATCGTTCCCCAGGTCACGCTGCCGCGCGACATGCTTGCAGCTGGATGGGCGCCCGACCGCCAACCGAGAGCAGCGGCAACATGCGTGCCAGTTTGGGCGGGCTCGGTTCTCCGATGCCGACAGCGCTAGCCGCGAACAGCTCCGGTTGCAATTTCCATTGGCAGCGCGCAGCTCCGCCGAGACAGCGATCGAACCCATGGGGCGCCATGCAGGCGGAGGCCGCGGTTCGACCTGGATCTGGGCTGGGTCTTGACGGTAGTCCCCCCTGAAGTTTGTTTTCCATTGCAGTGGGTTGTTGCGTTCGCATTCGGGAACGTCCGTCGTCGAGCTTCTGTTGGTACTTCTGGGGGTTCGGTCCATCGGGAGGTCGTCGAGCACGCGGGTCTTCCCACGGAGAAGTGCGTCGCCAACTTCGGCGACTACCGCGGGATTGGTAAATCGCGCGGCAAGCGCGTTGCAGAGGTGGCGCATGAGATCCACGCGGCCATCCGCGATGCACCGACGACTCCCAAGTGGCGCCAATACGTTCGGTTTTAAGAAGGGGCATGCAGACTGGAGGGCGCATCAGGATTTATGCAACGATTGTTTTGCATCTCCGACGCGCGGGGGCGCCCTCTTCACTGCGCCGCCTAGGATGTCGAGGCGGCGTTCGATCTCATGGGGCACGACGCGATGCGAGGTGCTCTGACAGCGCGTGGACTTCAGTCTGGCTGGCGAGTTCACGCGTGCAAATCGTTGGCGCCGGCGCTGCGGGTGGCCCTCCGCGCGGGGAGGGCAACAGGGTCCATGAGGAGTTCCCCTCGTGGAACCGTTGATCGAAGCGTGGATTTCCACGGGCTTTGGCTTCGCCGCGGGTGGAACGGCACGCGCGCGCCCATTGGGATGAAAACATATATCTGCTCGAGTCTCACTGCGAGAAAGCGGGGGCCACGGCCGAGGATTTGAGTGCCGCTCTAGCACGACGCAGGCACCAGTGGAAAACCGCCATCGTTGCAGCGCTCGGATGGCCCAGCTTCTGAGCGCGAAGCACTGCCGGCTCTCGTCGCCCATCGGGGTGGGAGTTGCGCGCGGCACGAGCATGCGCGTCGCTTTCCTGTCTCGGGCGCATTCGCGGACGAGACCGGCGCAACGCAGATTAGCATGGGACACGGGATGTCGATTTGTTCTTGGCCTTTGTTTCCAAGGCCGAGCCACCGCGTCGTCACGGGCCCCATCTGAAGTCAGACCTGGCGGCGTGGACGCGCCCGCCCGCCGCGTCTGCGGCCTTCGGGCGTTCGGCTCGGCATCATAATGAGAGTTAATTGCGACGGGCACCATCTTGGGAGCTGTGTCGCGCGCGCCGGATACTGATGCCCCGCCCTGGGCCGGGCGAAGGCCGACCGAGTTTTTGTTTCTTCTCGAAGCGCGCTGCAATGGGAAGACGCAAGTGGTTTTAATTATGCGCGCGCCCTGACACGAATGCTTGAACAAGTCTTGCCTGCTCCGGAGGGGAAGGCTGCATCGCGCCCCGATGGAAAGGGGGGCAATGTGCGCATTCCTTCCAAGGCGGCGCCGCCGCGGCGAAGGCTGCGCTCGCTGGGCGTCGGGCGCTTGCCGCGCCCCGTGGGAAGCGCCTTCCTGCCTGGCTTCCGGCGCGCGCTGGAGGTGCATTCGCGGCCGGCGCGAGGACGCGGCGCAATGGGCGCGGCCCCGCGGGGCGTTCTCGGACACTGTCTGCGCCGCGCGGCATCTCCCGCGAGTGGGCAAAAACGCCCCCCGCCGTCCGAAAGACCCGGTCCCGGGCAATGTCCACGAGCGCACCGTAGATAATATCGCACGTTCACACCTGCGCCCCGAAGACAGTGCGCGGGCGCCTGGAGGCCGGCGGCTGCAGGCGCGGGTCGTCAACGAGACCGCGGCGGACCTTGTTGACGAGGGAGCGGCTCTGGCCGACGACTTGTTTCGGCCACTATCCGCGCGCGCCGCGAGGGAAGTTGCCGCCCGCGGCGAGCGCGGCCAGCTGCCAATGCGGGGGCATGTCCAACTCTCCCTTTGGAGGCGCGGGGAATCCAACGACGTTGCGGGCCACGTTGCCGACCATGTCTAAGAGACGGAAACATCATGGTCGTGGTGTCCGGTCGATCGCGATCGCGTTCGAGACCGGGCGGCTCGCAGATTCTTCTTCTGTCGCGACGGCGGATTTGCGTTGCGTGCAGGTAGACATCCCCCCCTCCTTTCATGCCGCTTCTTCCTGCAACTTGGCGCGCCAGTTTCCTGGGCGGCGTCGTTGCATCTTCTTCTTTTAACGCTCACCTCATGAGACTTGGCACGCAGGCAGAGAAATAATAACGAATTGCTCCGTTTCTCGAGGAGCAGGAACAGTTGGTCGGCCCTCTACTGTTCATAGGGTTCAGCCTGGAATCCACCCGGCGAGATAAGAAAAAGGGTGGATGATAAGAGAAAAGGGGGGGGGGAGAAGGAGGAGAAGGAGGAGCGCAAGCCCAAGACGCATCAACGATGTTGCAAAGGCCCTCCTTCCAATCTCCTGGGCAGTTCCCTACAATAATTGATGTTGAATGCGGGAAGTGCCCTTTGAAACACCATGGTATGAAAATATCATATCTCACCGTAGCGCATTTCTGGGACCAATGCCGCGAATCAGCTTGTGTGTACCGTCCTGACAATCTTGGGCCGTGCCAGACTGCCACTCCTGGGACCCCAACAGTGCTGATCAATGTGACGCTTGCGTCCTGCCAGTCCAAAACTGTGCCCGGGCGCCATTTTTGCGACTTTACCAACACGTGTTTGTCACTATTGCTCTACCGGTCAAAGCGAATGTGCGTGGCGATGAGGCGAAAGTCACAATATGGAAAAGAATCGCCCTCCAGTTTTGAAAATGCTACCAACTGTTGAAGCGAATGTTACAAAGAGAGCCACGCTGTGACAATGGCAAGTTTGTTGCTCGGGTTTGATGCGAATTTCAGCGCGAAGCTGCAAGGCGATCAGGCGATAATTGCGTTTTGAAAACCACCCGACCTCCATCCGCGAACGTGTTGCAAGATTATAAAACGAATGTGCGCGGCGGTAGGGGCGAACGCCACATTTTGGAAACGGCCCGTTCGCAATCCTTGAAACTCCTGCTCGATTTGAAAGACGAATGCGCGCGAGACTTCGGCGATATCCACAGTTTGAAAAAGACCCGCCCTCCACCTTTGAATTTGAATTTAGTGCAAATTCTGAAAACGAAAATGCGTCTAGCTCGAGAGCCACACGTTGAAAACAACCCACCCTCCACCATGAAACGGTTGCAATTCTCAGGCTTCAGGATCGTCAGTGGTGAGGAAGTCTCAGGCTTAACGACCGGCCCGCCCTACCACACATTTGGGGATGCGACAGGGAAGAGTTTCCCGTAAAGAGACGTCGGAAGAGGAGGGGTAAGAGGCTCCCGCCATCATCGCCTATCTCGTCGTCTCGTTTGTCGTCGCGCCATTGAATTGTCGTCGTCGTTTTCGTCGTCGTCTCTAGTCGTAGTCGCCTTTGTCGCCGTTGTCGCAGCCCGCCTGACCCGCCCGTTAGGGCCCGCCCGTTCGTTGCTGGCAACCCGCCCACCCGACCCGCCCGCGCTGGCCTGCTCGACCGACCCGCCTCTTGGGGTCCGCCCGACACGCCCGTTCATGGCCCGCCCGTTCGTATGCGCGGCGTCCCGCTGGCCCGCCCGGCCAGCATGCGGGGGTCCGCCATCCCGACCCGTCCGCGAGGCGCGTCCTCCAGACCCGCTCGTTGGGTCTTGGGGTCCGCCTGCCCGGCTCGCCAGTCTGCTCTCTTGCGCGACAGCCCGCCCTGATGGGTGCACTGCGGGTTTCCGCCGCCCAAAGATGACGGCCCAGGTGTACCCGAGATGGCCCACGAGGGTTCCCATGACCGCCCAAGAGGCCCCTCAGACGGCTACAGAATTGCCCCACGAGATCCCCAAGACAGGTCAGGAGACGTCCTAGACGACGACGAAACCTCCGGCACGCGCCCCAGAGCATCCAATTGTCGGATAGCGCGGAGGCGGAGAGGGGCAGCAGAAGGGGGAATTGCATGCGAATGTGTAGTCAGTGGTGCACACCTCGCCCTAACCCGAGCGCGAACCCGAATCGCGCACTCGGCAACGAAACCGTTGGCGTCGACCCCCATGGTTTCGGTTTCTCCGTTTGCGGTATATCTTGTGCGTTATACGCCAGGCTCCGTGAAATTTAGAGTTCGCGCTCGCGATGGTTCGCAACAGTAGTAGATATCAACAACATACACCGAAAATCTACACCTTTGACTCATATGCATCAAGAACAGACGCCTAGAGCATACACCAATCATATGCACTGAAAGCACGCACCAAGATCAGGCACCAGGAGCAGAGATAAAGAGCAGGCGCCAAAATTCAGAAACCAGGCATCCACAGAGAAGAAATCACGAAAGTACGAACCACACGCATCAGTGACATACTGTAAGAACAGGCAGATGCATACACAGTACTGCGACTCATTGGTGGGTACGTTTCCGAGGTACAGATGTTTCCCACTCATTATGCGGTATTGGCCCTCGCTTCGAATCAGCAGCGCCCAGCGTCTCTTCTTCGTTCTCCTGCCTCCTCCCCCCTCTATCACTATGTTCGGCAGCATTCGTTGCCGCCATAATTATGACCCCCCTCATTATCGGCGCCGCCATCATTACCAGCATCACCAACATCACCAACATCAGAGCGCCATCATCGTCATCGTTGTATCCCTTGTGAAGCTCGGCTTTAGCAGGGTTATCCAGCTGCATATGGCAAGTCCCGCCACCGCGCCTGCTCTTGGTGCCTCTTAGGGGGCCTCTCGGGGCCTCTGGGGGGGCCCCCTGGGGCCTCTTTGGGCGGCAGGCTCGGATTTTCGATTCGTGCTCCCTCTCTTGGGCTCCTTTGGGGACCGTCTTGGGGCCCTCTTGATCCGTCTTGGGGCCCTCTTGGAGGCCTCCTGGGCAATTTTGCTTTGGTCTTGGGGGCCTCTTGGGCCGCCCTGGAGCGTCGGAAAGCCGAAAAAGGCGAGAACGCCCACATGCTTCAAAAACGTAGGGAACATCACTGATTTGCGCCTCTCGGGGCCCTCTTGGGAAGCCATCTTGAGGACATCTTGGGCGTCTTCGAGCGATCGTTCGGCGACTCGGGGCCCTCTTGGACCGCCTTGGGGGTCTAGGCCGTCATGGAACCTTTGGAGAGCCCCAGGGAGGCGCCATGGCCGCCCAGGGACCCCCCCAGGAGTGGGGGTGATGCAGTCGGGTGAGCGTGACCGGCGGGTCCTTGGCATCCTTCCAGGCCTCAACGTGCTGCAGGCACGGTGGCGGGTACTTTCTTGGTGCCGCCTCGCTCTCCTTCGTCTCTCTCCGTTCCCTCGGTGCATTCGTCGTTCCTTGGGTGTGTCGTGCCCCCATGGCTCCATCGGCTATCACTGCCATGCGCTGCAGGTGCAGGGTGCAGGTGTGTCCCTGCGAAATGTTCGTGCCCCTTGGTCGTCTCGGTCGGTCCCTTCCGCTCGTGTCATTCTGGCCCTCGCCTCGCTCGTTTTCTGGCCCTCGTTCGGTCCCCCTTCGTCGCTGCTGCAGCTTGTCTTCAAGGACGTCACGGCTTGACGCTAACCCACGTCCAAATGAAGTTTCTCCATCGGCCCTGTCGCGCTCTTCAGCAAGCATTTCGCCCGAGTATGCTTACCCCGAGTCCGTGGCGGGATATCAAGTTGCGGCGGGCATCCGGGCCCCCGATGTCTCTGGGCGGGCCGCCGTGCCCGTGCGCCCAAAAGGGAGCGGCCCCGCGCCCCCCGCAGGTCGCACCGCGCAACTGGCGGCGGGCCCTGTGGGCTCCAGGTGCTCTTGGGCGGGCCACTGCGCCCATGTGACCGGGAGGGCTTCTTGGGCGGTTCCGCTGCCAGCTCCCAAAGTAAGATGGGGGATCCATCCCTTCTGTGCGTCCTCCATCCCAATGTGTCTTATCCTCTTTGCTCTCGTGTCTATGGACCTCCGAATGCCAAAGTGCCGAGGATCTTTGGTCATCAGCTCCAGCACCCGCATTCGCACGCAGCCATTCGAGGCTCAAGGTCTGGTGTAAACTCGTCCCTCGCCCCCTCTGTCCTCTTCCTGCGTCCCCCATTGCCCGCCCCCCTACTCAAAAGTCATCCTCGGGATTGCTCCAGGGATGCGTTTCGACTAGAATTTGAACACGGATCCATTCCAGTCGCGGCCACAAGAAGTTTGTCGGAGGCAGATAACAAGCGGAAGACATGATGGATCTCGATGTGAGATTTTCTCCTCCCAAATAATTTCAACAGCTCTGAGCAATGCCAAGCACTGCAACGTTTAACATGTTTTGGCATTGTTTGCATAGTTGCGCATTGCTTGGCATTGCTTTGTATTTTTCGGTTTTGGTTGGTGATGTCTTGCGTTGCGTTGTATTGTTTGGTATTGAGTTGAATTGCGTTGCATTGTTTGACATTGCCAGGCATTTCTGTGCATTGTTGCTTGGCATGTCATTGCAGTGTCGCTTGGCGTTGCTTGGAATCGTTGCTTGGAATCGTTGCTTGGAATCGTTGCTTGGCATTGCTTGGAATCGCTGCTTGGCGTTTCTTGGCATGGATTGGCATTGCGTTGCATTGCTTGGCATTGATTGGTGGTGCTTGGCACTGCTCGGAATCGTTGCTTGGAGTCGTTGTTTGGCATTGGTTTGCACTGTCACTTGGCGTTGCTTGGCAGTGATTGGCATAGTTTAGCTTTGCTTGGCCTAGCAATGCGTTGCTTGGCATTGCTTAGCAATGCTTAGCGCTGTTTCCTTGGCATTGCACGGGCAGCCCCGAACCCCGAACCCCGAACAGACCCGAGCTCCAGACCCACCGGTTTTTTCAACAAACAAGCAACAACTTTTTGAGCAAGGCCTGATTAGGGGAGCAATCTGGAGTCTCAAGCCCCCCCTCTGAGAGTCGACGTAGCGCAAAAGTATAACCTCGTGACAGTTCACGACAGGAGCCCTTGACCCCATCGTCCTACGGCATTCCCCAAGCCGGATCAATCTGCGAGGAGCCTGGGGCCCCACGCCGGGCCCTCAAACAACCGGCGTAGCAAAAAATGGCGCGATGCCCGGATCTCAGGGCCTCCAGCCTCCTCAGGGCGCCAGAGACAGAGTCACGGCAAACGGGGCACAGTGAACGCCGATTTCCACGTTTGGCTGTGCCCCCATTCAGGGCATGGCAGACGGGACATGTGGAAAAGCTCAAGCCCCCGTTTAGCTGTGCCCGCGTTTGGGGATCCCTGATCGGACGGGGCTAGGACGAGGATAAATTCGTTCCAGAGCTTTCCGGAGCGCTCTCAGAGCGGTCCGGAACGCTCCGGAACGCTCTGAGAAGGCCGCGGCGCCCGAGACATCCTCAGATCCGCCGGATCTCAGAGATTCTCGATTTTATCCTCACCCGATTTCATCCTCGTCCTGGCTTCGTCGTACCTGACCTCCCCCCTCCGCCCCCCCCCCCCCCCGGGGCGAACATGCCGCCTGGCCGCGCCCCCCCCCGCGGGGCGGCCGCCCTTCCGCGCGCTCTGGTGGCGGCCGTGGCGCTGGCCGCGCTGCCCCGCGCCGACCCGCGCGCCTGGCTGCCGCCCGCCGCGCCCGGCGACGGGCGCCGGGCCGCGTTGCTGCGCGCGGGCTCGGCGGGGCTGCTCGCCGCCGGAGGCGGCTCGCGGGCCGCCAGCGCAGACGAGCCGATGGGCCCTCGGGGCTCAGGACTCCAGACAGTGCACGCGGGGGTCAGTCGGAGCGCAGGAGCATGCAGGATCCTGCGGAGCCAGGGTTGCATTGACCCAGGACCCAGGTTTGGGTGCAGGATCCTGCAGGATTTTGCAGGATCCTGCATCGCCCGACCGGCCTGGGTTTGGATTGACCCGGGTCAGTGCGCCCCCAAGGCCTTCTTGGGGTTCGGGAGGGGTTTGGGGTCGGTTCCGCCTCGTCGTCGTCCTCGTCCTCCTTCTCCTCAGAGGCATGTTGCATGGGGATTCGGTGACGGACGCTGCCATCCCCCTGCACCCTGACGGGCGAGGGGGGCGCTCACTGGTCGGGCCCTCGAAACCCCAGCGGGCGGACCCCAACGGGCGGGCCCAGCGGGCGGGACACGACGGCGGGCGGGCGCGCTTCCAAACGAGCGAACGAGCCGAGCGTAGCGGGCGGGTCTGGGGGGGGCAGAAGGGGTCAAGAGCCGATCGAAAAAATCCGTGGGGATCTCCAGACGTTGATGCTGAATTGTGCAGGTTGATGTTCTTCTACTCGATGTGCAGCCAGAGCTGTCCTTGAGGATGAGCATTCGACGAAAGTGGCCCTTGCACCCCTGGGGATCAGAGACCTAAGGGTACCACAGATGCCACGGTCTGGGTGCCTTGGGGCCTTTCTTCTCCATCCTCATGGCTGCCTCAGAATGCATATATCCTCAGTAGGCAGTGGGTGTGGTGAACATGTGCCTTCTGCGTGTATGCACCACGCCGATTGGTCGGCTTCAGGAATTTGGTGCATAAGCTCTCCAGGTTTCCACGTCGTGGGAAGTTGGGGTGTCTGTATACCTAGCTCCGCGGCCGACAAACGGCGTGGCCTACACATCGAGCGGTCTCAGGCGCTGCGGGCCGCGCTGTGGAGGCTCGGACCAAGAAACGCACCCATGCCGATGCCCGCGTCCTCCGTTTTCGCCTGTTCTGGGTCTCCCTGGCGGGGCCTCGTCGCCGCGGCCAAATTCGCCGCGATGCTTCGGTCAGAACGCGCCCTGGGAGAGGTCTGGGGAGCATCGGCATCGGAATGATTGTGTGATTCCCCCAAAGCAGGCGCCAGAATCCAAGCTAAAGGCGCCGGAGTTCGCGCTGAAGCCGCCGAGCGAGGCTGAGTTGTACAAGAAGCCCTACTA
>CAUYUJ010016713.1:135000-265463 GCA_963575745.1 Prorocentrum cordatum
TGGCCCGAGTCGCAGTCCGAGTTCTGGGACGCTTCCATCAATGGCTCTTCCGAAATTCGGGCGGCGCTGCAGCGTGCCATTATCGACGAGACGTTTCGCACTACGAGGTTTGCTTCAGCGTCTTCCCTTTCTGACTGGGAGAAATTCTACGACAGTGTGAGCATGGCGAAGCTCATTCGAATTGCCATTCAGCAGGGCCCCCCAGCCATCGTTACCTTGTTAGAAGTTCCACTGTGTCTGGCTCCTCTACCATTTCGGAGCTTGTTTTCCCCTACCCCCTACATGCCTACATGTGCGGGATCCTCCCGCGGTGTGAAGCGCGCCAAGTTTTTCCCGGGCCCCATCCTTTTCGGCCGCTCGCGTGGCGTCGGGAGTTCCTCCCGCTCCTCCGGGCGTCCGCGGGACTCTGGACCTCTGTTGACGACGCCGTGGGCAGGTTTGGAGGCACTGCTCGATCGGCCGAGCGTCAGATGTCTCAGTGTGGGTTTTCTTTTGCACAATCGTTCCGTGAGCAGCAGCTGCCCGTCTCCAACAAAACGAAGGTGGCGGCGTCAGATCTTGTCCCAGGAGCCGCCACTGTTAAGCAGCTGAATGATGTAGGCATCCCGGCTTCCTTGGCGGTCCAGGCGTTTGACCTCGGTTGCGACGCGCCGGGGAGGGGGGTCCGTCGGTCGCACAAGAAATCAATGAACAGCCATCGGAGAACCGATTTGCGGGCGCGCAGAATGCGGAAGCTTCGCCAGCACGCCAAGCTTGCCAGGGATCCCCGTGGTTTCTGGCTCCAAGGAACCCCTCATCCAGCAGCGCGCGGTCATCAGGCCATGGTCCTTTTGTCCTCGCACATTCGGACGCTGCGCAGGCAGGAAGCTGGGCTTGCTGTATTTAGCAATACGCCTGGTCGGTCCCTCGCCATTGTCTTGGGATTGTTGCATGGCGATCGCGAACCAGACATCGCCTTTCGTGTCCAAGTTTTGCAGACCTGGTTTGACATGTGGAATCGCTTTCTTGTTTTGCACGCCCCATAAGTAGGCCATGGGACCCCATCGAAGTCTCAAATGGGCGCGCGTGGTCCCTGACTCCGCTGGACCTCCCAGGAGCCCACGAAAGTGGCGACAAGTGCAGGATTCGCAGCCCCCCAGTGAGTTGCGAGGCCTCGGCTGGGTGCGCGTGGCCCCGACTCCGCTGGACCTCCCAGGAGATCCCGAAAGTGGCGACAGTTGCGCAGTTCGCAGCGACCCAGGAAGAAGCCAGGTCTCGTCTGGGTGCGCGTGGCCTCCGACTCTGTGGACCTCCCAGGAGCACACGAAAGTGGTGCCACCTACGCAGTTCTCAGAACAGTGAAGCCTCAGCTGGGTACGCGTGGCCCCCTACCTCGCCGTGCCTCCCAGGAGCCCGCGAAAACGGCGACATTGCGCAGTTCGCAGCTCCCCAGGGCGCTGCGAGGTGTCGGCTGGGTCCGTTTACTCCCAGACTCCGCCGTGCCTCCCAGGAGCCCATGCAAGTGGCGACAGTTGCGAAGTTCGCAGCCCCCAAGGGCGCTGCGAGGTCTCGGCTGGGTCCGTTTACCCTCCGACGTCGCCGTGCCTCCTGAGAGCCAGCGAAAGCGGCAACTGTTGCCCAGTTCGCAGCCTCCCAGGGAGTTGCAAGTTCTCGATTGTGTCGAAGTATTCCCCGACGTCGCCGTGCTTCCCAGGAGCCCACGAAAGTGGCGACAGTTGCGCAGCTGACAACCCCCAAGGGAGCTGCGAGGCCTGTGCTGGGTCCGTTTGCTCCCCGACGTCGCCGTGCCTCCCAGGAGCCCACGAAAGTGGCGACCATTGCGCAGTTCGCAGCCACCCAGGGAGCAGCGCAGGAGGAAGAAGGAGGAGGAGGAGGAGGAGGAGGAAGAGAAGGGGAGGACGAGAAGGGTGGTGTGCGACCGCAATGCATGATTCAAAACGAGAACCCAACGCAGTAGGGTTGGGAAAACACATGTTCTCACACACCCATTTGTTCAAGTTAACACCCGCTCCAACAGGAGAAAGCACGACGGCCGCAGAACAGCAGTCGCACCAGACTGCCCAGGTAGTGGTAGAGGCGCGGTGAACAGCCCATTGAGGAGGAAACGCACCACGGAACACAACGCCTGTTATTGCAGCATGTTCTACCGATCCATCGTCTACAATTCGAGCGCCCGCGATGGTTTTAGTGTATATACATGTTAAATGTATCATATATATATAATTACATCTATACACTCCAATATATATATATATATATATATATATATATATATGTGTAAGGAGCTTTGCGGGTTGGCGTGGGCCCCCGGCTCCTCGAGCGCCCTGGAGAGCCCGAAACGACACCAGAGAGCCCCCGATCGCTCCCCAACGGGCCCAGAACACCTCTGAAGAATCCCCCAAGGGAACCCGACGCGCTTCAAGCTCCTGACGACGCCGAAGATGGTCACCAAAACGGCCCAAGAGGCTTCCAAAAGGGCTTCCCAGAGGGTCCCCAGAGGCCAAAATCATTGATTGTCCTATGGTTGTTTGCAATTTCGGAGCTCCTCGCCGAGACGGCGTTCCGAGGCTCCATGACGGCCCGCGAGGCTTCCACGACCGCTCCGAGATGGCTCAAGAGGCCCCCAAAACGGCCCCAAGACGAGCCAAGAGGGCCCCATGACGGCCCAAAAACGCGCCCAAGAGGGCCCAAGAACACCCCAAGACGGCCGAAGATGGCCCCAGGACAGCCCACGTGGTCTGCAAGACGGCCCAAGAGGCTTCCAAGAGGCCCCCCACGAGGGACCCCCAAGACGGCCGCCCGAAGAGCCCCCCAAGAGGCCCCCAAGACTGCTGAAGAAGCGCCCAGGACAGCCCCAGACCTTTCAGAACACACCCAAGATGGGCCGAAGAGCAGGAGCAGGAGGCCTCCAGAGACCTCCGAAAGGCCTCCGGGATCCCCCAGAGGCCCCCAACACACCCCAGACTTCTGAGAAGCCCCGAGAAAGCTCCGACGAGGCCCCAAACACAGCCCAAGAGAGCGTCGAGAGCCCTGAGAGAGCCCGAAGAGGGTAAAATCGTTGATTTCCATTGTAATTTTTCAACGTTTTTCCGCCTTCTCACGTTTTCCCGCTTCCAACGCTCAAAGTCCGAGGATTTTTTTTTTAAAAAAAAAAAAAAAAAAAAAAAAAAAAAAAAAAAAAAAAAAAAAAAAAAAAAAAAAAAAAAAAAAAAAAAAAAAAAAAAAAAATCCAGGGATTTCCTTTCTTTTCAAGTTGGGATTCCTTTTCATGTCCATTCGATTGGGCTGTCTTGGGGGCCATCTTTGACCATCTTGGGCGAACTTGGAGGCCATCTTGGACCGTCTTGGCCTTCTTGGACGCGATGGGACCACTGGAGAACGAATGTTCCTGGGCTTTCCTGGTGGCTGGCGCGTTGGGCCGAGACCCCACTGGGAGTTCTTTTAAAAAGGAACAACACCTTTTTTTTGCGCCCGCGTCTGCTCTACATGACCGTCCGCAGCCTTCGGATCACGGAGCGAGCACCTGGATCATATGCTTCCAGCGCGCGGGGAAAATCGCTGCCTCGGAACGCCTGCGCTACGTCAGCACCGCTCGCAGGTAAGAGGAACTCGCAGGAGCAAAGTGCACACGGGGAACGCAGCGGAGGAGGGAGGAAGGGGAAGACAGCACAAACGGAGTCAACACACAACGCCACACCGCGGCGGCCGCTGTGGATTACCCTACAGCATCTACGCCGGTCGGAAAAGTCGTATGCTTGAAATGATCCAATGTTGTCGCCCGGACAGCTTCGAGCTCTGTTTGAAACCCAGCTCAAGATAAAAAACAAGCGTCTCGATAGGAACCGCCTCATCTGGTGAAACCGGGCAGAAAAGAAGGGGGCGAGAAGACACCAAGAAGAGGGAGGAGGACGGAGGAGGAAAAGGGCAAGACAGGCAAGCCGCAAAAGCGGGAGATGCAGGTATGGGTGCAAGCACTCGCCAAAGTTTGTAAATGAAATAACTACGGTGATGAGGCACAGCCATGCCCCGCAGCATCGGAAGGCCGACATCCGGCGACGAGAAGACGAGCCGAGGGCGACGCGAAGCGGCCCGTGGGGTCGGCCAAACGCGGCCGTGAGCTAAGCCCACACACGCTGCCCATGCACAAAATTACACGGAGAGGCGGAGAAGGAGGGAAGGGAGGAGCAATCAAAGCAAACCTGAACATTGCATCACACCGTCTGCACAAACCCGTCGCTCTTTAGGATCGCCGTGTGCAAAAGCTCTGCTGCAACAGCAGTCACCCCACTGGACACCACTTGAACAACCTCATGACTGTCAGTTGTACTTCCAATACCCATAGTGCCATAGCAATTACACACCACAGTGTGCACAGACCCGTACTTCTTCAGGATCGCCGTGTGGTGGAAACTTGCTGCTACAGCAGTCAACCACCTGGAAACCAGATGCACAGACTCATGACTGCTAGTTATGGGTCCATCGCCCAATTCGCCAGCGCCATTACGTCCCACAGTGTGCACAGACCCGTCGTTCTTCAGGGCCGCCGTGGGATAAACACCGCCGTGTGATAAACAATTGCTGCAACAACAGACGCCCCACTTGAAGCCACTTGCACAAGCTCATGTCTGTCAGTTGTGGTTCCAACACCCAATTGGCCGTAGTTATTTTGTCCCACTGTATGCACAGACCCGTCATTCTTCAGGACCACCGTGTGCAAAAGCTCCTCTGCAGCAGCAGTCACCCCAACGGAGGCCACTTGCACAACCGCATGACTGACAGTTGTGGTTCCATCGTCCAAAGTGCCATATCCATTGTAACCCACAGTGTCCGCAGACCCGTCGTTCTTCAGGAACGCCGTGTGGTAGAAACCTGCAGCAACAGCAGTCACCCCACCTGCAGGCACATGCACAGTCCCATGTTTGTTACTTGTGGTTCAATCACCCAATTGGCCAACAACATTACGTCCCAGTGTGCACAGACCCGTCGCTCTTCAGGATCGCCGTGTGATAAACACCTGCTGCACCAGCAGCCACCCCACTTGAAACGACTTGCACAAACTCGTGTCTGTTAGTTGTGGTACCATCGCACAATTTGGCAACGTCATTACGCCCCACAGTGTGCACTGACCCGTTGCTCTTCAGGACCGCCGTGTGATAAACAATTGCTGCAACAACACTCACCCCACTGGAAGCCACTTGCACAAGCTCCTGTCTGTCAGTTGTGGTTCCATCGCCTCAATGGCCGAAGGTATTGTATCACACCGTATGCACAGAAAAAAAAACAAAACAAAAAAAAGAAACAACACCTTTCAGAAATTTAGAAAGCCGTGCACCCCTGTGATGAATCACCAGGGAGCGGCGGATGCAATGGCCTTCGGCCCATCCCGCCACCGTTCCGGGGTTGTCGATGGTCTCGGGGGTTTATGGGAGGGTTCTTGCGGGCATCTTGGGAGCCTCCATGGACCTCCTGGGGGCCTCTTCGGTTTCTCTTGGGCGCCTAGTTTCGAGGGGGGTCCAAGAATGGCCCAGGAGGGCACCGAGAGCTCGCTGAGAGACATTCCAGGACAGCACCCGGGGACGCCAAAGGTAAGTGCAATCAAGCCCCTAGGGAGGTGGCGCCTCCAGAGCGAAGCCCTGAGAGACTCGAAGCACCTGCAGCCACTACGCGGTAAGTCCGTTTAGTGTCGACGCGGCGGCGACCCTGTGCGCAGGCCTTCAAGGTTGAACGACCCCAGTAGCGGCGAGCCGGCCCGTATCGAACGATTTGTGCTAGCCGCGATCCTTTCTTCTCGCGATCCGGGGAACTGTAATACTAGAGTTCGCTGGATCTCGTGTTTGCCGAAGCTTTCTGACGGGCCCGTCCTGAATTTTGACGGTCCAGCTTTCCTGGGATGTCTGCATCGGGAGCTCGCGTCAGATTTCAGACTGGGCCCCGTAATTTCCCTGACGGCCCCGTCAGGCCAACCCGAGCCCCCCGAACCCAAGCCTCCCTTCCCCCCGAGCGATGACAGCCGTTGGAGTCAGCCCACATAATAAGGACGGGCAACCTTCCCAAGGGTACCCTTGCATCCTTGCCCCTTCGGCCCATTCTTAGCAACTTTCGCTGGCCAACCTCGTTCGAACAACTTATCATGGGTCTCCCAGGCCCTTGCATCCTTACCGCGCATCCTTCTGATACGGGCTGACTGTACTGGAGGGGAGGAGGAGACCAGCACCGTCACGATCCGCACCGGCGCCGAAGTCGGCGTCTTCTGAAAAGCAGGGTGCTCCTGAGAAGGCCTCCCCCCTCCTCCCAACCCCCTCTGCGCGTGGAAACCTTGAACCTCGGACTTGAGTGTGGGGAGACCAGTAGGTATCGATACCGCTACGCCCTGGACCTCGCCTGGGGTGAGTTCTGACCTGGATTTCGAAGCGGATCCATCGGTGGCGACGAGGGCCTCCCAGGAAGCCCAAACAGAGGAAAACGGGCGGAGGGTACCAGTATGGGTATCTTTTCCCACCATTTGTCGTCGGTTCTCGGCGGTTTTCCAGCCTCGGGATGCCCTCCAGCAGTTTCGCCTCGCCGAGGGCGTTCCAGGGGTGCCGTGATCCTTCCGAACGGCCGCTGGAGAGCCGAGCTATGACCCGAAAGCCAGGGGTCAACGTTGTAGACCTCCCAAATGGTGTCCGAGAAGATGGGGTCGGAGCGATCGGCGATGCGGCTCGATGTGGAGCCCAACAGACCGTGGCCTGCATCCAGAAAACTTCCAACCCACAGACCAGGCACGGCAACTTGAGAGAAAAAGGGGAATCCAACAATTCCCTTTCTGTGCAAGTTCGCCCCCTATCTAATCTTGCGCAACAGACCACAATGAAGGCCCCCCTCAGCTCCCAGAAAAGAGCCTGGGAAGCCTTTGAGGGCCCCAAATCGTTGAATACCTAAGGGAAATTAGTGATGTGTGCGTATCCGCAGTTTCCTTTCATACGATTCCGAGGTTTGCGCAGGGCCTGCAAGAGAATCCTTGGATGCAAGAAACGATAAACATGAGGTTCCATGAGTTAGCCCCTTAAGCCTAGCCAGAACTTGAGCGCGCGTGAAGCGCGCGCGATGGTTATGGTATATACATGCGTGTGCATATATATATATATATATGTATATACATATATATATAGACAGATGTACATGTTTTCGCATGTGTAGGTGTATGTGTGTTGCCTGTTGTGTGTTGTGTGTGTTATGTGTGGTGTGTGTGTGCTGTGTGTTGTGTGCTGTGTGTTGTATGTTGTGTGTGTTGTGTGTGCTGTGTGTGTGTGGGTGTGTGGTGTGTGGTGTGAGTGTTGTCTGTTGAGTGTGCTGTGTGTTGGATTTGTGTTATGGGTTGTGTGTGTGGTGTGTGGTGTGTGTGGTGCGTTCTTGTGTGGTGTGTGTTGTGTGTTGTGTGGTGTGTGTGTTTGCGCGGATACGTATCTCTCTCTCTCTCTCTTGTCCATTGTCTCTCTCTCTCTCTCTGTCTATGGCTATGTACACATTGGTGTGCATACACACATTTGATTATAGTGGCCTTCGGCCCGTCCCGCCACCACGCCTGGGTTGTATGTCAGAGGCCTCTTGGATGCCAGGAATGTTTTCCCCAAGATCTACCTGGAGACTCTTGGAGGCGGTGTTCGTGGTTTGGGGGCATGGGACATGGTTTGGGCCTTTGGGGGGCCTTTTGGGGCTTCTCTGGGACAGTTTGGGGGCCACCTGGCGGTCTCTTGGGGTTGGGGCGGAAGGCTCGAAAAGTCGGTTCGTGTTCCCCCTCTTGGGCCGTCTCGGGGCCGTCTTGGGGCGATCGTTCGGATCTCTTGGGTTGTTTTGGGATGATTTGGGGGGCCTCTTGGATCGTCTTGGAGCGGCGGAAGCCCGAAAAGGCAAGAACTCAAATCTGGCATGAGGATAATAGAGAGAAATTCGATGTTTGGGATACGTATCTTGGGGACCTCTTCGGGGACCTCTCGGAGCCCTCTTAGTGCGTCTTGGGGGCCTCGTAGGCCGTCTGGAGGCCATCTTGGCCGTCTTGGAACGATCGTCGTGCGACTCGGTGTCCTCTTTGGCCATCGCGGGGGCCTCTCGGCGTCGCGCGTCGTGGGCATGCAAGGCGCGCACAAGGTCATCTCCATCCCCGTCTTGTGCCGCGCCGCCGAGGGCCACCAGCCGCACGCCGACCACATAGACCACGCTGCCTCACGAATCCCGAATCTGGCGCAGGCCAGACTGGCGCAGGCTCCGCATCGCCTGTCACCTGACGCCGCGAGACAGATGCCGTCGCTGCGACGGCGGAGTGCCAGAATCCGTTCATTGAGCGCTCCTATGGTGTGGCGCCCATCAACGGCGCGAAGACCACCCCGAGGCAAGGGGGGTGGCCATAAGTACACGAATCAGAGGTGGAAGGGCACCAACACTAGCAGTACCAAGCATGCGCTGGACGACAAGCTGCAAGACGCTGTCCAGGCTGTCTTCCATATCCACTTTTCACACGTGGCCATCACCGAGCCGGCGCAGCGCTTGGTGAGACACGGCGCAGTAGCAGGCGAGCGGCGCCCGTACGCCATCTTCGGGGCCGCCCCGCACGACGTCAGCACCGTCTTAGAAGTTGTTCCGCAGGACCACCCCAGCGCGGTAACTTCATCGGTTGGCGTGAGACCGATACTATTCTGACAGAGGTCTTCGCCAAGGCCCAGCGCCGCCTGTTGCTGGGAGCGGTCGCAGGCGACAGTGCCGTCGGGTTCCGCGTCCGATAAACCTCGGCGCCGCCTATCGCAATCGCGGTGACGACTATGGCGCTGGAGCTGGGCGACGCCATGGACGGTGCCGACGAGGCTGCCCCATCGTTTCCCCGAGACATGTCTGAAGACGACCCAGACGTCGGGCTAGGCAGCAACCCGGCTGGATCCGACGACAACGCGCCGTTAAGCTTCGACGTTACCACGCGGGGGGGCCCGCCACTGCTGGCGCAGCGGACACGCTGCGCCCTGTCAAAGTCGACCCTTTCGGCGCCCGCGGCCCGCCCTCGCTCCGAGGGGCCTGTGTGCCCCCGCGCGGGCCAGCGACGCCTTAGCAGGGCCTCGCGGTGGCGCGGACTCCCGCGCAGTCGGCGCCCAAGTCGCCCGCGACCGTCGGGCCGCCGCCGTCGGCGCCCCCCCCCCTGTGAGCGGCCTTTCGCACCATGCAGGGTCCGCGCGCAGATTGCCGCCTTCGAGGATCATCGATCATCGGCCAGCTTCGCGCGGCCACCCTGACCCAGCGAGACCAGCGGCGGGCCCTGGTGGCCCGCCTCCACTCGGCTCAGCAGCGCACGTCGCCATGGGTGGCTTTCTTCTCTGGCACTGCCATCGTGAGGAACCTTCTGGCGGGGCCCTGGTTTCCCGCGAAAGGGTGGGCGGGGGGAGGGAGGTTGCTCGCCTCCCGCCTGGGCAGCACTTTCCAACGCACGCTCGCGGCGTTTGCGCCACCCCGCGAAGCGGGGTGACTCGGACACGCTCCGCCACGGCGAGCGGTCAGCACATGGTGCCGCGGTCTTGACGGCTCCCGCAGCCTTGGGGCAAGGCCCTCGCAATTCTGCAATTCTTCGTAACTTCAACTCTGGCTCCAAAGAGCTGGGCGGGCAGCATGCGAGCACTGCAGGCGCATGGATACGCGTGTCCGCATCTTGCCCTCTCTCTCTCTCTCTCTCTCTCTCCCTCTCGTCCCTTGCCCGATCATTTCTCTCGCAGCCTGGCAGTCTTCCCTTGGCGCTGCGAGGTCACCTGGCCCGAAGTACGCGTTGCCAGGCCTTCAAGAGGTCCGCCAGCGTGGGATCGGGGGAGGCCAGGAAGAGAGGAATGCTTCTGATGATGCTGATGCCGATGATTATGATGATGATGATGATGATGATGATGATGATGATGATGATGATGATGATGATGATGATGATGCTGATGCTGATGCTGATGCTGATGCTGATACTGGTAGTGATGATGATGACGACGATGACTTCGACGATGCTGATGATGATGCTCATGATGATGCTGATGAGATGGGGGCGATGGTGATGGTAATGATGCTGATGATGATAATGATGACGATGACGATGGCGATGGCAATGATGCTGATGATGCTGATGATGATGATGAACATGACGATGCTGATAATGGCAATGGTGGTGGTGGTGATGGTGACGGTGACGGTGGTGGTGATGGTGATGGTGATGTTGATATAGATGATGATGACGAGGAGGAGGATAATGATGATGACGATGACGATGCTAGTGCTGACGACGATGGCGACGACGAGGATGCTGATGGTGGTGACGCTGATGGTGAGGATATGAGAAGGAGGAAGAGGAGGAAGAGGGCGAGGATGACAATTGTGATGGCGATGCTGATGGTGATGATGATGATGTGAAAGTTGCTAAAGAGGTGTGATGGTGATGGTAATGGTGCCGTTGCTGGTGATGATGATGATGACCATGACGATGACGATGGTAATGATGATACCGATACTGGTGCGGATGAAACTGATGATGCTGTTGTTGATGATGGTATTGTTGTTGATACGGGGGATGGTGCTTCGGATGATGATGATAAGATGTATGACGATGATCAGTGTGAAGGGTGATGATAATGATGAGGGTGATGGTGGTGGTGATGTTGATGCAGATGATGCATATGATGATGACGATGACTATCATATATACATATATCACTATAACTATGATGATTATGATGCTGATGATGATAGTGATGATGAATCTGATGATGATGCTGATGATGATGATGAGAATGCTGCTAATCCTGATGCTGCTGATGTTGATGATGACGATGCTGATGCTGATGATGCTGATGATGATGAGTGTGGTTGTGGTGACGGTGACGGTGATGATGATGATGATGATGACGATGATGATGATGATGGTGATGATGATGATGATGATGATGATGATGATGATGATGGAGGTGGTGGTGGTGGTGATGATGGTGATGCTGATGGTGGTTCTGATGAGGAGGAGGATGGTGGTGGTGATGATGATGATGATGCAGACGATGCTGATGTGATGATGGTGAGGGTAATGGGGACGGTGATGGTGATGGTGATGAAGGTGGTGGCAATGGTGATGATGCTGATTCTGATGATGACAGGAGGAAGAGGAATACGATGCATAGGCGAAGGAAGAGGAAACGGCCGGGAAGCAGCGGAAGAGAAGAGGGACATTTAGGGCGGATAGGCATGGGAACGAACGCGATGGGTAGGAACATCAGTGGAAGGAGGAGACAGGCAGGTCAGGAAGCAGACAGTGAGGGGAGTGGAGCATTTCTCCTCCCCCTGCCCCCTTGTCCGCCCGGGTCGGACGAACTGGGGGCTTTGGGACAGGGGGGGAAGGACGTCTGCTGCGTGCAGCTTGTTTTTGGTTCCGCTGCCATGCGTAGCCGCCTCCGGCGCCCATGGAAAACCAGCTGCATGTTGCTGATTCGTCAACCAGCCCTGTGTTATCCCCCGCGGCGGTGGGGCAGGTACCGCCCTCCGTGGTCGTCAAAGGCTTTGGCGGCTCGCCACGCTTCCACAAGGCCCCCCCCCTGCACTCGCCCTGCGCCAGCTCCATCCTGTCGTTTTTGTGTTCCTTGTTGCTTTTACCCTCCCCCACTTCCCCCTCGAGAAGAAGACGAGTATGCTGATGATGATGATGATGATGATGATGATGATGGTGATGATGATGGTGATGGTGATGGTGATGGTGATGGTGATGGTGATGGTGATGGTGATGATGATGATGATGATGATGATGATGATGATGATGATGAGGATGATGATGATGATGATGATGATCACGATGGTGAGGAGGAGGAGGAGGAGAAGGAACAGGAATGTGGAGTGAGGATTCAGGGTGAGGGAGGTAGGGGCAGGAGGAGGAGGAGGAGGGGAAGGAGGAGAAGGATGAGGAGTGATGAAGAACGGTAGAGAAGGAAGGAGGAGGAGGATGAGGAGTAGGAGGGGAAGGAGGAGGGGAAGGAGGAGGAGGAGAAGGAGAAGGAGGCCCTGGGAACGTTCAACCTGGCGCCCCCGTCAGCGCGCTGGGATATTACGCGTCTTGGCTTGATACAGAGGACTGCATTCACATAGGGACACTGGAAGTTCGGAAACGTTCACATTGCGGCCACGAGTGCAACTAAAATCGATTAAAATGAGACACCGTTTGCAACCAGTGGTGCATCAGGATGGACATTGGACCGATTTGGCATTACAGTATTTTCTTCCGACAAGGTATATCCATGATTAAGTTTAGGGCTTGATTTCGATGTGCTACCGCCTGCCGGTCAGCATCGTCGAGGAGCCCAGTAGAGGTTCTCTCTTTCAGAATGCGTGGAATATCTGCATCATAGCGCCAGCAGTGGGGAATCAGAGTGGGTGCAGCTATTGAGACCCGCGTGTCCCTTGGCACTGGCACCTTCTGGGCAAGTACGTACAACTGTGAGATGTCGCCGGGGATATTGTCATCGCTGCTTAGACAAAAGGGAAAGGAGGAAGAGGAGGAGGAGGAGGTCGACGACGACGACCACGACGAGGGAGAGGGGTATCTCGCCGATGCTGTTTTCCGTGCTTGGGCCGTGTTCAAGGCTCACCAGTGTATGCCGCATCCGCCGACACTTGGCGGGTCCTGAGTTTCTCTTCTCCGAAGCCTGTCGCAACTTTTGGAGGGCCTCTGTTGCCATCGGAACCTCCTGATGTTGCGCGACCACCCGGGAAAGCCCAAAGCCATGCCGCCTTGGTGGGCGATTTTACGAACATCTTGGAGGCTTAAGGGACTAATGGGTCCTTCTTGGGCTCTCTGGGGCTGTTTGGGCGTCCCTGAGGGCCTTTCTGTTGGACTTGTTGTTGCCATCTTGGGCCGTCGTACGTCTCTCTAAAGGCCCTCTTAGGCTGTCTTGAGGTCCTCATGGCGCCTTCTTACCCACGGGTGCGCTGACCCCCCTGCGCCTAAACAAATGATTGCAGGTGGCTGAGACCGAATTCCGCGGAGGGGTGGGGAGTGGCGGGGATTCGCTCCTTGTGACCCAGAGATGGGTCAGACAGGACCAAGTGGAGAACTTCAACCCCAGCGCGTCGCCGTTCTCCACGGTGTATCCGTACCCGGACTCGTCTTTTCGGATTTCGGATGAAGTGGGGCGAAGGGGAAAGAAAAGGAGGAGGAGGCAGTCGAGACGGATGATGATGAGGTAATTGAAAAGAATGGTTGGAGGGAGGAGATTTTCTATCCTCCTCCCTTGTCCCTCCTTCTCCGTCGTCTCTCAAGTTCCTTCCCTATACGTACCCACTCCTCCCCTACTTCCTTCTCCCTCTGCCCTCCGCCCTCCTCATGTCTCCCGCCCTCCCGTTTCTCGCCTGCCTCTCGCTGATGTCATTGTTCCTCGTTCTCCCCCCCTCACTCCTCCTCACCCTCCAATCGCCCTCTCACTACTCACCCTTACCTCCGTCTAATCAGCCTTCGGCCCCCCCCCCGCCGTTCTCCCCACCCCGCGTTCTCCCGACCTCCTGACCCTCTCGTCCTCCTTTTCATCGTCCTATTCCATCTTCAATATGCCGTCCTCCTCACCCGTCTCCTCATCATCCTCGTCTTTCCTCCAAAGTCCCACTGTCCTCCGCCACCTCCATCTCCTCCCCCTCATCATCCTCGTCCTCGCCGTGCTCTTCCTCCCCGTCCTCCTGTTGGTCGCAGGCAGGCATGGCTCTGGAATCGTGCAGGTGGGCCGCAGCGACCAGGGAGGGATGCGACATCGGGGAGGCATTGGACGTAATTAAAAAATGTTCATGCGTTGGCAGGTGTGCTATCACTGGACCAAAATTATCATCCCAGGTCCCTGGTGGCATTTATCTGGGCCAGTTGTGAGCAATACGACCCTCCTTGGTGGGCACCCCGGACCAGGACCACTTCTCTGACGTGGCGATGTTTGGTACGACTTGGGCCCTGGAGTTCTCCAGTTTCCTCCCCATGCACCGGCTTTAAGTCGCGGGCTGCTTCTGGATGGTCTTGCCGAGGGAAGCCGCCTCCACGGTCCAAGATGGCGAAGAGTTTCCGTTTTGTGTTCGTCGTAATGCGACGCTTGGAGGTCTGAGGCACGGACGGGCGTCCGCCCCAGCAGCGGGCGGCATATGCCGCCCAGGCCCCTCCCCCCGCGCGGCGGTTTTCGGCGTGAGCCCGTAGGCCTTGTTCTCGGGGATTGGCCATGGGGCGAACAGGGGTGGGGACCATGCCCAACAGCAGTCGTCGCCCCAATGCAGAGCGACCGCTCTCACGGGCGGGCGTCCCTCACCACGAAAGGATAAGTCGTCGCAGCGAAACCGATAGCTACTCCTTTGCAAAATTACTAGTTTCGGTCATCGCCCCCACTCTTTCCGTCCCGCTTCGGTCCTCCAGGTTGGCTCAGTGTGGGAAACATTGAATCCTAATCGACCGTTCGTCTCAGATCTGGGTTTGGCTGCCCCGCCCCGCCCAGGAAAGGATGGTGCGGCTGTCGGGGGGCTATTGCTGACCCATCGCGGACGCTTCGTCGATTCCAAACCAAAGTGTTCGCCATGAGTAAGTCCCATTTCGGCTGCCTTCGGCCCCAGGCCAGCACCAGTCTTTTCCAAGCAGCGGAAGCGTAGGACGCATTCATAGGTGTCCATTGGGGCAGCGGATGTGCCTCGCCGCCCAGCGCTCCCCGTGGGCGGGGCCCGCCGATCGCATCGCCGATCATGTGCCGCCTGACGTATTTTCTCCGGCCTCGCACCGGATGAGCAGGCGATGAAGCGGCGACGCCGTGCTCATCGTCCAGACACCCCCCCGCGGCCTCCAGGGTGCGAGGCCGCGCACCCCTCCCCACCCCGCGCCCCGCCGCCAGGAGCCGCCGACGACGGCTCCGCCCAGCCCCTCCACGGAGGCGGGGCGCCGCCCCCCACCCCTCTCCGGCTCTGGGCCAGGGGGAGCAGGAGGAAGAGAAACTGCTCTGGTGCAGGGCCCCAAGTTACTGCGCAACTGCGGGCAATTGGTTTAAGCAAGTGTGACCGCCATCAGGCGGTATGACACACCTTTGTTGTGCTTTGGCATAGGCCGCTTCATGCAAACATAATTCCGTCTTCATTACGATGATTCTGTTAGATTTACCTGGTAGCGGAGCAAGGCTATTTCAATGCGGGGGTTCAGCGAATTCTACTTCACGACAGAGATGGATAGAGCACACCTGTGCCAACTTCGGACTTTATGCTCTACCGCGGACAACCAAGGTGACTACGCTTCCGTCAAAGCCGACTTATAGAACCGCAATGACGAGTTACTTTGAAGAGCGATATTGCGTGGGTAACCAAGGCTTGCCCAACGAGCACGCGATGCCATTGATGCGGATGTATGGACAATCGAACGCGGCTGTGCTGAGCCTCTTCAATCGTCAATATTGAAAACAAGCGTAAAGAAGACCACGCACGCAAAGGCGCGGATAACCGATTTGGAACAACCGATGAAGCTACTACTGCCCTTGTAATCCTCGTTCAGATTATTTTGTTGTTCTGTATTTGAGTGTTATTCATTTTTCTTCCTCCCCCTCCTCTTCCGCCACCCCTTTGAAAATTTAAAGTTTTGTGAATGTCGCTGATTCGGCCGTCTAGGCCATTCGGTCGGGATCGACACCCACCGTCACACCCAGGGGCGATACGTTTTAGGGCATATTCGTATCATACGCCTTCTGTCCCCGTTCTGTCCTCTTCGTTTTTTTCCTCCAGAGTCGAATTTTGTGCCCCGCCCCCCCCCCCCCAGACACATTATTACAAAAACCGCCAGTGTGATTTATTTCCTCCGTCGCTCAGGGCACGGTACTAGTTCACTATGTTGCGGCAGGCCGATGTGTCTGGAGTTTGATTCTTGCTGTCCGCTCCCATTTTTCCCCTTCCAAACAAAATTTTCGTTCAGATCGCTGAGAACGCCGGAGCTGACTGAACAAAAAAAACACCAAAGGCTCGTGAGGGAATCGAAGGCAATCAAATCTTGGAAGGGAGGAGATCGGGCGAAATTTCGCGAGTGGAACGACAGACATGCTAAACGCTTTGGCACGTTGCACCACTGGGAACCGCACGGCCTTCGAAATACGGGACCGAAAACGAGAAGCAATAGACGGACCTGGGCCAATTCCGAACGATGAAGGTGAAGCACCAAGTATGCTGAACGGGGGTTGGCAGCAGCGGCGCACAACGAGGCGTCGCTAGAAAAAAGAGAAGGAAGAAGACGAACGCGAAGGCGAATACGTTTTGGACCAGGGTGCAGCTCACAAGGTTGGCAAGAATACATGTTTAATCCGAGTAAGCAATTAAGAGCCTCCCCTCTCAGGCGAAGCTATAACGCATCCAGCCCCCTGGAGCCTTACTTTCGCACCTCGCATCCTGATTTGAACGCAGACGAGTCTGCCCGCCGAAACAAGCAAACCGCCTGACACATTCTCGCAGATATGGTTTCCGTGTGGTTTTGAAACAAAAACCTCGCCTGAGACATCCTCAGGGACTGCTCTGAATGCAGACGCGTCTGCAATGGGGGAGCCCTCTGGGAGAGTCTTATGGGGGTGTCCGATGGGGAGCCGTATTCTTATTAGCCCTCTTCTTCTGAGTATTATCCATATTCGTATTATTCGTATACTTATTAGCACTCCAGTTCCAACAATTCCAATTGGGATACCACCCGAGCCATGGCGCGGGAATGTGTGACTCCCTTTCCATTTGCGCGGTGTTAATTGCATCGTTCGGCGAAACCTCCCCCCCAATGACTGTTTAATTACAGCGCGGTGCTAATGCTATCCCCGGGGGGGGTCCTCAATGGCCTCCTGGGGTTAATCCCGACCGAGAAAAAGGAGCGCGTTGAGGTGCGGGGCAAGTTACATGACCATGGAGAAATCGAAGGATTCATCCCATGCGCGATGACCTACAAACCGGCAGAACTAGTAAGATCAGTGACGCATCGGTCCAGCTCGATGAGTGGAGTTCGTGCGTGAGGTGAGACTCGCATGAACTGCCGCTGCCAGTCCAGATGACGGCTCCGAATGCGAGGGGCGCCCGCGCCAGGGGGGGTTTGATGACTGGCAGCAGGACCGCCTCAACGCTCTTGATCCCGTAACTGGCGAATCATGTACGAAGGTGCGTTTGCGACGTGGATTGGGCTCGCGAAAAACATGTGGACGCCGGACGCCGGCGCCCGAGACGGCAAATCGACGGGCATCGGGGGGGCCGGGGGGGCAAGGGCGCTTCTAACGCCCAGGGTGGAATGACGACCATTGTCAGGGCGGAGGAGGCGCGGATGCGGTTAGCGAAAACAGGGGCAACGGAAGGACGAGACGCTGCAGGCGCAGCAGAATAGGCCACGGGCGGCAGAATCAAAGGCGAAGGTGGGAACGGCGGCAAAGGAGAAGGGCCCCCGCCCGGCGGCAAACCTGGCGGCAAGGATCAGGCGCCCGCGAACGAGCGCGAATGCTACCAGCGCTGACAAAGGAGACGCGCTGCAGCCGATTGAACTAGGGGGGCCGAGTGCGAGGTCGGGCGCGCCAGCAGTGGCCAGAGAACGCATCATTTTGGGCAGCCCAAGCCAGAATGGCCCCTGGATGCCGTGCCATCACGCGGGGGTGCCCCGATCCACCTGGGGCGCAGTCGGAAACGCCAACCAGGGTGAAGGGTGGTGCGCGACACGAAATGTCGGTTCAACAGTTAAGCAGCAACGCGCCCGCAATTCGACCACCGCGAGGTCTTCGGGCGCACGGGCAGCGATAGCGCGGGCAACCTCGGAATGGCGGAGGCGCCCCAGAAAACATACATTGCAGTTCCCGAGGATAGAACGGAATCTAACGCGGAGACTGCGGCGGTCACCGTCGACCCAGGGGATTCCAGCGCAGTCGGGCCGCTGGGCGACGGCGCGCGCTGCCCGGCAAAACAGACAGGGGCCTCGAAAAGCGGTCGCCGCTGCAGCGCCACCGACGGGGCCGCGGTGCGCGATCGCGGGCAGCGAGTGCACCGCGGGACGAAGGACGCAGGCGACGAGGTCACACTGTCCACGCAAGTTGCCGACGTCGAGAAAGCATTAGGACCGGCCCGCGAAATGGTGGATGCCAGCAACGCGGCCGGCTTGCATCGGGTCGCGCACGGCCGGCCCGGCAGCCGCCCGGGGCGCGGCGCCTTCGGCGAGAGATTGGCGATCCACGAGCGCGGCGGGACACTCCAAGGCGCCATTCGGGTCCCCGCGGGAAAGGAGGAGCGGGCGCGACAATGCGCGACGCGGAGTTTCAAAGTCACGAGCCCCTTGGGAGTGCTTCCGCCCCGCCCCGCAAGCCCTGGCGCGCCGATTGAAGGCGTCGGCGGCGAGAGCGGCGGGGGCGAGGATCAGCGGCGCGGTGGAGGTCCAAGCGCGAGCGACATGAGGGCATTCGAGGGCGCTTTCATGCGTGGAGAAGCCGAACAGGTCAAGGTCAAGGGGCAACCTGCGACCCCCGCCCCAGCAAGGCAAAAATGGAAGACCGCAGGTTGACGATCTACCGCGTCGCATCTGGCGCCCTCAATGCGCGCGAGGGAAAGCCGTGGGAAGGGCGCGCTAAATGAAGGACATGACTAAGCCCGATGAAATGCCAGTCGCCTCAGCTGATTACACGCGGTCAGAAAGTAATGTAGTTGCTCGCGGGGCAACGACAGAGGAGAAAGAAACGACCAATCAGCTCCGATCAGCCCGTCGTTGGCGTCGCACTTCAGAGAACGAAGTTCATCCGGAGGAGAGCGGTAGACGTGGAAGGGGCGGGCGCCTACTCATCCAAAGTCACAGAAGAGAGCGCCAGTCGCCAGTCTCCAGGAATGCATCATTGCATGCGCCGGGGAGGGGGGGGGGTCCTCCATTGCGGTTCAGCAGGAAGCAGCGATATCCTCTGCGTCGATGGCCGCGGGAGTTGAATCAGCATTGAGGGGATTCAGCAGCTGACGGAGATGCCCAGACAGCGGGCATATTAATCCCAGGTCGACGCATAGCTCCAAAGAGCGCTGCATGCGCCGTGCATGAGACCGAGCTCGCCGCATCGGATGCCCTGAACGGCCTCATGCTCTTCTTCACGAATCAACAGTGCACCATCAGCATGGTCGACAAGACCGCGCGCGAGCGGTGTTGTGAACGCAGTTCAAGCAGGCGCTGCCAGGATTTTGAGGGCGCGTCGCGCTTCTGAAGACCAGGGCCAACAGAAACGCAAGTTGGAGACTGAATGGGAATCAGGGGCGCGCCCGGGTGGATGCACATGCGCACGACGAGAGCCAAGAGCTTCTAAACGCAACGAACCAAGAAGTGGTCAGATCCCCCCGGCATCGCTGCAAATGTGGCCACGAAGTTAGGCAGTGTTCCATGGATGAACTCGCGGAAGGATTAACCTGGCAGCGCGGCGCAATCCAGAGTGATCGCGCCCATGCCATCGATGCCCGTAGGATCCGGGAGAGTTCGGGCACGGCTCTGCGCGGCAAGAGGCATAGTGGTTAAACGTCGGATTATCCCCAAAATAGGAGCCGCGCCAGGGCGCCGCGGGCGCCGCGCCATTGCCGGACGAGACCCGCGCCGCAAACCGCGCATCGCCGGGCGTGGGGCAAGGGGCCATGGAGCGGCTAGAAGCAAGAGGATCACAGAGCACGGGCCAGGCCATTCTCTTTGCAGCTAAGATTTGACGCAACCGTCAAAGAAGAGCTCTGCAAGCGCGAAGAAGACTGAATCGACGCTTGCTGACAGGCGCGCGTAACAGATGGAGCGGCGGCCCCCAGCGACGCCACTGGACAACGCCATGCTCAGAATTTACATGGCGAAGAGAGAGAGAAAGAGAGAGAGAGAGAGAGAGAGAGAGAGAGAGAGAACAAACAAAAAGAGAGAGAGAGAGAGAGAGAGAGAGAGAGAGAGAGAGAAAGAGAGAGAGAGAGAGAGAGATAGCTATTCTACCCTGAAGAGGCGTTCGGATTGGAGTGGCACGCCGGAAATATGAAAATGGGAGAACGAATTGCGAACGAGAGAACGACGCACACCATTATCAAGAATGCGGGTGCGTTGACGGAAACCAGGGAGGGCTGGAACATCAACTGAAGCACGCAAGTGGCCTGTCTAGTGACGGGGCGAGGGAGTTTGGAATGTCGACTGGCTGAGGGGCCCGGTGCACATAGGAACAAGAGACCATTTGAGCAGTTACTAAAGGAGGAACAACAGGCTGAGAAAAGCAACCGGGTTGCAGATGAGGCAGAACAAGTGACAGGTGAGATCGCCCAAGGACTGCTAGACCTGAGGATCAATCGAGCAATCGCGAGATGGATAGTAGACAAACGGCACTAGGCAGCGCCACCAGGTCTGATTACATGGTGAGGCCCAAATAGCAGCTGCGCGGGCTCGCGCGAGCGGGGCATATCCTTCCGTCCTGTAGTTGGAATGGCCAAGAGGACGGGACCGACCCCGTGACCTGGCCATGGACTTGATTGCTTGCTATGAGGCAGGGAACCGCTTGGTTTCTAGGGCGCTTGGAATGAGACGAGGCAAAGACGCCGGCGTAGGTCTGAGCGGCGCGGCAGGCAGCGCTCGGCCAGCTTATGAAACGCAACGAGAAGCGCTCATGCGCAGGCCGGATCATGGAAACATTGGAGCAGGGTCCGAATAATTTAGAATTCGGCATGGATGTCTGGGAGACTCCAAGACACCGGGTGGCATTTTCGATTTGCGCCGCCAACGTCCGCTCCCCAGCTGGCAAGCCACGCCTGTCCAAAGAGCGTTGGTGATAGCAAGTGCGCAGGCGCGGCGTGGCCAGTGCGCAGCACGGACAGGAACGGTCGGTGAAACAGCAGACCGAGTCCATGATTCACGCAGCGATGGTCGGAACGAAGGGAGGCATCAAGCGCCGAGGATTTCGCAGAAACTAAGGCTATCAGGAAGCCGCGCCACAATAACAGAGGTATGCCCACGTCGGCCACGCGAGGCTTTTCTATCAATATCGTTCAAGCAAACGCAATGCGATGGCGGAAACGGACGCAGTGGCGCAGACGGAGTTGGAGCAATCGAGCTGGCGAGAATTGCGATGGACTTGGCGCCGACCACAGGCGCGCCGAACGCACGCGGCAAACTGGCGCGGGCAAGGGGGGGCGACGACGCAAGTTGGCCGATGTTACCGGGCCCGGGGGGGGGGGGGCACCGCGGAGCTCGCGCGCGCGACCCTTGGCCGCGGGCGGCGAGACGGGGGGCGCCAGAGAAGACGATATTCCAGCGAAGGCTCAGGAGCACCATCGCGGAATTCACCTGAGTCATCGCAGAGGGCAAAAATTGTCACCAATGGAGACGCGCGAGATGCGATTATGAGGGTTGGATGAAAACGCCAATAACATGCAAAGCGTTCAACTTCATCGCGCGCTTAGTTCCAGGAGCACGCAAGGGGGCCCGCGCGATTCTCGACGACGAGGGCGCGTCCGAAAGAGCGCGCGGCGACGCGACCAGCAACGAGCTCATTCCATCACTACCAGCCCAGGCCAGGAAAGAAGGAATTGACCAGTCCCATCAGCACCAGGCGCGCACGAAAGCATGTGAAAATGAACGCTGGCAAATCACAAAAGGCGCCGATATGGGCCAGATGGAGTAGCATTATCAAGGGGGTGCTACAATCCCGGAGTACAGGTCAAGATGGGTGGCATTGAAAGTAGAGCACAGTTCGACAGAGAAGACGCAGTCGCCTCCGCGATCCGAGGATTCCGATGCATTGGAGGAACGCAATGATTGGCTTGAGCTGGCGCCCGCCGGCCCAAGTAGAGCTTACTTCTACGCCCAGCAGGAAAGGACGTTGATAACCCAAAGTAAAGCAAGGGGATTATGAGGCTGGAAGGCCGGGAAGACGCGCCGCACCAATGCGCCGCGCATGTGTTGCGGCGAGTATATGGGGAGATTGTCGCGTGGGCTTCCATCGGCGAGCGGGGGTCGCGTTAGGGCGAAAATCACTGCGCGCTTTTAATCAGCGCGGCAGACGCGACAGATCGACCGTTCGCGGCGGCGACTTCTCGACGCTAGGCGAAACAGGCAAGATCTGAATTGGCCCGAACAGAATGCGCACGAGGAACATGAGGTGGAAGTGGTGGCGGCGGGGGCATAGGCGCTGGAATGGAGGGTTTCGCGTCGACCGGGGCCCCCATAAGACTTGTCGAGTGGACACATGAAGGGGCGCAGGTGAGATTCACATCAGGGGCGCGCCGCGAGTTGCACGGGAGTTGGGATTTGAAAAGGAGGCGGCAAGGTGCGAATTGCTTGGGGTAGACTTGCACGCGGCCGAGGTTAACGATGAGGCACCCGGAGCAACAGGTCATTCTGTTGCACAGGAAAACGTATCAAGCATCAGCTGCGCGAGCTCATCATCTTTCGCAGACTTGATATGAGTTGAATTCGCTGCGGAGCTATCTAGGCACGCAGCATCACCAACTCAAAGTAGGGGCCTGGAAAGCAGCAGCCCAGCTTGGGAAAGATTCGAGAGGCCACGACGACAGCAGGTATTTGCATCAGTAGCAACACATGCCCAAAAAGAACTCGCAGCATGGACTGGCCCGCGTCACGCTGCATGTATGAGTGCGAGGATCCCGCCAGCGGCGGAGCAGTTCGGAGACGCCAGATGATAAATCTTAAAGCTCCACACAGGCAGCGATCGCATTATCATCGGGGGAACATGAGTATGATGGGATGGTTTGTGTGTTCGACGGTGCCTCACTGGCACTTGGGTTGTAGTCAGTGCCCAAATGACATTGGAATAACATGTGGAATTGGAGTTCCGAGTGATACCATCATAGCAATCGCCATCTCCAGTGCGCGAGAATTGGGCAAAGTGGGACACGCTGAAGCCTGCCAGTTGGAGCGATGGGACACAGTGGGAAGTGCGAGCGCCAAAGCAATGAAACTGCGGACGGCAGATGACTAAGCCGAAGCAAGAACCGAACGCGGGGACAGAGACAACGCTAACATGCGCGCGAGATGTAGAAGGCAGCGGCGCGAGCAAAGGTGGCGCGAGTTAGCGCCGACAGCGCAGTGCCGACTAACCCGCGGTCGTTTCAGCGTAGGCCACCGCGATCGATTTCCTCTCGGATCCCATCTTTCTCTTTTGCCTTCACGCACCAATGGGTGCACTCCTGATGGCTGCATTTGGCCTCGCGGACTCCAGTATCTCACCGAACGCAAGCTCAGCCGCGCATTGGCAGGAAATCGACCTCGGCGACCCAGCGCCCCCGACCATGGAGAACGCAGGCCGCATCGAGGGCGAGGTGACATACGCCCCGAAGCTCAACAATTCGGTCCACGACGCCACGCGGCAGAGCACAGTCTCAATGTGGCCGGGGCCGCGGCGAACGCGCGCATAAACAGGCTGCCACGCAACGCCGCAGATGCTGCGGGTTAAGCAATGGGCAGCAAGGCCGGCGACCTCACGACCCTGGAAGAGGGCCAACGGCTCGATAGACCGCAACGCTGAGCTAATCAAGATTAACAGGGAGCTCACATATTCGCGACGAGTTGCAGGAACAATGCGATGAGGTGGCGCCAGGAAGGCCGAGCGTACCCACGGCGAGCAGGGGGGCACGAGGTTTAACGAGGTGCGCCGTCTGCGGAGCAATCAAGGATCAGCTGCGCGGTTTACCCGGGCGCTCGAGGAGGTGATTCAGAATCTGAACGCGATCAGCAAGTCCGCCGAGGATTTTGCAGGGGCTGGCGAGGCAACCGCCAAGAGCATGCCTGGGGCAGGGGCGAAGCCCGAGGGCGGCGAGGTCTTGCCCTGCGCGGCGAATTATCCTAACCCGAGAGCACCATCAACCGTGCCCGGCACAGGCAGACTATCTTAGTTGACCCCAGTCCCCAACCGAAACGCGCACATAACAGTTCCAACAACATCATGGATGAGGCTGTCAAGGAGGAGAAGGGGGCGAACTCGCCACGGCAGGAACCCGACCACGCACTGGAACCACAGGGCAAAGTAACCAATAGCAGAGTCTGCGACCAGGGGGGGGGACGGGGCGGGCGAGCCCATGGACAACCTAGAGTCTCCGCCATCGCCCAAGGAGGCCCCCTTGAGGATTCCGTCGCCGCCGAAGCCGCCGAGCCCAGCAACGGCGCCTGTACGTTCGCGCGCCAATCAAATCGATGATCCCGATCAGCAGGATGCCGATTGGGAGCCTGGCCGAATCGCGCGACGACTTGGCTCTGCTCATGCATCGCCTTGAGCGCGGCCCACGTTTCAGGAGGATGCTTCTTCGCGCCCTCATGCTCGAGAGGCCGACGCGGAAATTGTGGGGCTACCAGTTTCAGGATCGGCTTCGCCGCGGGATGCGCGGTTCTCTGCGCCCACTGGGAACGTCAGAACCAGGGCCAGGGGGGCCTGCGACACCTATTAATATTAATTCAAGAAGCTTTATGGTCGCGCCCACCGCGCCATGCCGACCGGCGACGTCATGTGCCCGCCTGCCCGGCGCAGCGCCCCTTTCAGCGGGCGTCGGCTGCGCGACGCGAGGGTGCAATGGGCGATTATCATCAGGAGCCAGTGCCGAGTGGCCACGGGGGCTACCACGGGGCCAAAGTGCCATGATTCAGCGCACCGTTGGGGAATACATAATACGACGCGCGTTCAACTGATGGCGCACCAGAGTTCCAGGATCAAGAATGCGTCAACCGGATCACCATTTCGCCTGGCGCATATGGCTCAATAGCCCCGCAACCCTTGCCGCCGAGACCCCGCGCAGTTACGCGACCATCCAGCGCGACCGCAGAGACGTCGCGACGCGCGACATCGCCGCGAGATTCCCCGCCAAGGCCTTGGCGCGGGAATGCGCCGCGGTTGGCGGCGGAGCGGAGATCTACTGCAACATTTCCGAACCCGCGGTCAGGGGCCCGAGCGGGCGCGCCAGCGAGCGGGAAGAACCACCGGTTTAAGTCTGGTTGGTATCGCACAGCGCTGTTTGTTCAGATGAGCGACCGTGACTGTTCAGGTCGGCGCGCGGCCGCGCTGGCGATTTCTGGGCGCGCATGCCCGCCTTCGACCGCGGCAGCTGCATGGGGGAGATGATCTTTTGGCAGGCGCAGGCCCCTTGAGCCGATCGCCGCGCGTGGGCTACCAGCCAGTCCTGGCCGGGCCATCCGTGCCTAGCGGCGGAGTGCAAGCATCGGTTGGATCGGCGTAATTTTCAAAAGACTTCGCCTGACGTCAGGTTCCCAGACCGCACTGGCAGGCCGCGGGCTGCCCCCATGGCACTCGCGACCAGCCAGGTTTCAAGATGCCCAAGCGTAGCCTTGGGTGCTTTCAGGAAGCTTGAGCTGACAGCGACGAGGAGGACGCGTGGAACGATGGCCGCTTCATGGGCGGGACCGATCACGAGCGCGCGATGGACAGGAATCGCGACCGCGAGGAAGAGTTTGACCGCATGGATCACGGCAAGGGCAAGGGCGATCGACCCAGGTCAATTTCGGCACATTGCAGGCGCTGATGAGCGGCGACAAGAAACCGTGCGATTCCTTCCCTACCCAGTCTCGCTCGCTCCAAGCTCCGTTGCACGACCGACCATGATCGGGGGAGCGTAAGACCCGGGTTTGCCAGGACTCGGGTTCGCCATCGTTTTTTGACGACCGCGACTCGGATTTTGACGAGTAGGAGTTTCGTGGGATGTCTGCAGCGGGAGGCCTCGTCAAAATGCAGGCTCGGCCTCGTCATTTTTTTGACGACCTCGTCGGGGATTTCCGAGTCCCCCGTACCCGGGTCTTACGTCTTCCTGACATGAAAGTTCGAAGTGAAGTTTACGCGCAGGTGGTCACGAACTTAAGCATCGAGCGGAGACCCCGCTGTAACGCAAGTCGCACGTTGCACCGCCGGGTCGAGTTAACCACGCGCGCATTTGAATTCAGAATAGCAGTAACCATATTGCGTGCGCGTGTTGATGCTACCTTGTTCACGCGCCAATAATGCCCACATGTCGCCGTTCTTCAAATGTTGAGCTAGCTCCAGCTTCCACGGGTGATGTTCAGGTTATATATTGCTCTACGTAACCAGCCCAACCTAGGACAGCAGGTCGAAGGACGGGTTGTGTATATGGCCCCTGGCTTGTTTTGCGTATGTTGGCGTTTTGCTGAAGTAAGTGTAACCACCGTCAGACGATGTGACGCACCTGTTCTGCGTTGCCGTTGGCCCGCCTATCGCGACACAGAGGACCATTTCCAGCACGATCGTTTCATTAAGTTCGCAGAAGTTGGGCGGTCTCAGCTCAGCGATCACTTGCTGCCCATGCCATGAGCATGCTTCGCAGTGACGCCACATTGTGCGACCCTACCTTCCCGAGTCTTCAACTGATTGTCTCGCATTGCGCGTTGGTAGCAATGATGCCCATGATTTGAAGAAGCAGGGCGATGGGATGGTTGCCGGTTCCGGGACCCACGGGATGTTTCTACGTATTCTTCCCGCCGTGGTCCCCCATCAACCAATCCATTCGCTTCCCGAGGGAGGCATGGATTTCTTCCGAGGCGAAGGGTTCGTGTTTCAGCGGAGATCTTGCTTCCTTTTCAACATCGAATGGGGTTGTGTTTTCACAGGTGGGTCGCGGCATGACCATATGCACCCGTTTCTCCGAGTGGCAGGCTGGTCGGTTTTGGCGGGTACGGACAAGCACCGATAGGGCATCTTGCATAGACGAGTTCCCAGTGATCTTGCTATCTCGGGCACTGCCAGAAACCTGATAGCAAAATGCGATGTTGAGTACATGTGTTTCCAGCACGCCCTCAAAAAAATCATGTTCGTGCGGATTGTAAAAGTACGTACCGTCATTTGTTGCTTCCCGGTTGCTAAGACCACCAGCTCGGATGACACGCGTGCGCTCGCATCTTTGGAAATATGCGCACGGAAGGGAGGGCGCATCAGGCCCAGCCCATCGAACATGCCAGGGCAGACTCATGGGCCAATGATGTTCGCCATGGTAGAATATGATGCGAACGTTGTTGGAAATTGCACGGCCGACGTCTTCGCTAAGAAAGGAGCGGGGCTAGGCAATTCATACTTCAGACATGTGCAGTTGGTCGAAGGATGTCCGCTTGTGGCTAGGCCAGCGGCCTGCAAGGTTTCGGCCCGGGTGACGTCCACGGTGGGAATGCACGTGGGAAATGATGGTTTTGAATATCGATTTGGGAGATTCCCCCCCCCCCCCCCTGCATGTTCGAGGACGAAGTCCCCGAGCCCGATCCTGACAACCTCGAACCTCCCGCGGAGCCTCCTGGTGTTTGTGCCCCCCATCGGACCCCCCGCCAAAGGACCCTGGATGCTTTTTTAGAGCTCGGCGTGAAGCAGCACTGTTTTGTGGAACGGGCGATGTCTAAAGCGCCCCCGCTCGTGTCCTGTCCTGATTGCGACAGTATGCTCCGACCCCATGCAAAGTGGGCTCTAAGGGGATTGCAGGGGCCCGAAGGAGCTCAATGGGGCTTCCTGCGTACACAGTGCGCAAGCGGCTGCGAGCTCACAATTGTCAAATTTGTTTCCCCCTCGTAGAGTTTGGGCCCTGCAGGCCTCCACTCCCTCCAAGGCCACCCGTGCCCGCTTTTCGGGACAGTTCGGAGTGGCAGATGAGGGGGCCAGGGGGCCCGAGCCAGCGCCAGTGCTGCCTTTCTCGAAGCAGCCCGCGGCCCCTCGGCTGGGGCTGCAGATTGTCCTGCTACAGTACACAGGCATAGTAAGGACGAGCAACTTTCCAAGGTTAGTTACCCTTGATTCCTTGTCCCTTCGGCCCATCCTTGGCGACTTTCGCTGGCCAGCCCCATTCGAAAGCGCCGACATGGCCTTCCAAGGCCCTTGCATCCTTACCGCGCATCCTCATTCTACGGGTTGACTGTAGCATTCGGCTTCCGGCTTCTTCAATAGGGCGGAGGCCGAGGCTTTTGGCAGGAAGGCGCCCGAGGCGAGAGCCGTTGCCAAAGCCAGGATGACTGGCAGCGGCCCAGAGCAGCACCTTGCGGAACGGTAACCACGTCTTGTTTTCGGTGGGCCCAGGCGAGGTTCATGACCTTTGCCTGGGACTGGCAATTTCTCGTCGCATAGGCGCCCCCAAGTGTTTCTCTTCTCCCCCTCCTCATCGGACCGCCTCTATGGGTAGTGAACCTAATCATGACCAGCATCATCATCTCCATTAGCATCATCATCATCATCATCAGCAGCAGCAGCAGCAGCATCATCAGCATCATCATCAGCATTACCACCATCATCATCATCATCATCATCAGCAGCAGCAGCATCATCATCATGATCATCAGCATCATCATTGAAGAAATCAAAAGGTACCGATACCGCTACTCCCCGGACCTCTCCTGGGGTGCGTTCTGACCAGGATTTCGAGGCGAATCCGGCGGTGGGGACGAGGGCCGCCAAGGAGGCCCAAAATAGGGAAAACGAGGGAAGGGTAGAGGTATGGGTACCTTTTCCTCCCAATCATCAGCATCAGCATCAGCATCATCATCCTCATCATCATCATCATCATCCTTATCATCGCCATCAACATCAAAACATCATAATCATCATCGTCATCATTGACATCGCCGGTATCATCATCATAATCAGCAGCCTCATCATCAGCAGCAGCATCATCACCAGCATCACAATTGTCATCATCATCATCATCACCAGTATCACCATCATCATCATCATCGTCATCAACATCAAAACATCATCATTGTCATCATCCCCACCATCATCATCGTCATCATATTGGTCATCGCCATCATCATCATCCCCATCACCATCATCATAATCGTCCTCATTAGTATCATTGCCATCATCATTATAATCTGCATCATCACCATGAGCACCAGCATCAGCATCATCGCCATCATCACCATCAGCATCAGTATCATTCCTGTCATCGTCGTCACCTGTGTCAGTAGAAGTGGCATCAACTGTAGTCGTCGTCATCATCGTCATCATCGTCATCGTCATCATCAGCATCATCATCATCAGTACCACCACTGGCATCATCATCATCATAATCAGCTTCATCATCGGTATTGGCATAACTAGCATTATCATCGTCATCGTCAAATGATCCGGGTCTTTGCCCGTTGAATTGCCATTGTCTTCGCCCCTGCCCCCGCAAATGTCACGCTCCTCATGTTTGCCCTGGCATATCGTTTCCCTATCATCTTCCTGCCCGTTGCCTCTTCCCGCCCACGCCCCCCTCCACCTTCCGCCTTCTCCTCTCTCCCTACCGAGCCTTCCCTTCAGAAGAGGAGGATCAGGAGGACTAGAGGAAGGGGAGGATGAGGAGGCGGTGGAGGAGAGATGAGACGCAAGATTAGGCTGAGGCTGAGACGGACGAAGAGGATGAGGAGAAGGAGCGGTAGGCAGAGGAGGAGGTGGAGAAGGAGGGAAAGAGCCGGCCTGGCCCCGCATCCTCCTCTAGCCCCTTCGCCATCTCCACACCCCGTGTCCTCCTTCCCCTAACTGCCCCCGCCCCCCCCCCCCTGGTATCCCCTGGAGGAGAAGGAGGAGGAGGAAGTGGAGGAGGATGTAAACCCAAGACTCATCAACGATGTTCGGATACATCCTCCCTCCAAGCTCCCTCTTCATAGGCCCCATACAAGGATTCACTTCCACTGAGGGAAGTGCCCCGTTTGAAGACAACCGTGTGGAAATACTGAAGCGTGCCAAAGCACCATTCTAAGGATTTCAACGCCACGAAGCAACCTGAGTTTAGCGTCTTGACGATCTTGAATCTTGCCAGAACACCAATCCTGGGACTTCAACACCGCGAAACAACGCAACTGCTGCGCCCTGGCAATCCTGAACCGCTCGAAAACAGTACAGGAAGGTCAACGATGAGAATCCGCGAACCCCTTGCAAGTTTAAAAAAAAAAAAAACGAGCGTGCACGGCGCTCAGGCGAGAGCCACATTTTGAAAAGGAACCGTCCTCAATCCGGGACGGTCTCGCAAAGTTTGAAAACGAATGTGCGCGGCGCTGAAGCGAGAGCCACATTTTGAAAAATGACCGCCTTCAATACGTGAAACTCTTGCAACTTGTTACGACGAATGTGCGCGGCACTAAGGCGAGAGCCGCATGTTGAAAACCATCCGCGTTCAATCCGTGAAACTCTTGCAACTTGTTACGACGAATGTGCGCGGCGCTAAGGCGAGAGCCGCATGTTGAAAACCATCCGCCTTCAATTCGTGAAAATCTTGCAAATGTTTCAGACGAGAGTGCGCGGCTCAAAGGCGAGATCCACATTTTGAAAACCACCTGCCCTCAATTCGCAAAATTCCTGTAACTCTTAGGACGCACATGCGCGGCGCCAAGACGAGAGCCACATGTTGAAAACGATCCGCCCTCAATGCGTGAAACTCATGCACATGTTTAAGACGAGTGCGCGCGGCGCTAAGGTGAGAGCCATACTTTGGAAGCGATCCGCCCTTCACCTGTGAAATTTGCTGCCAGTTTCTAAAAAGCTTCCAAAGCTTCCTGCTCATAAATAGTAAGTCTGAGGCGAAATGCCTGGCCCGCCCATCCTACCGGCCTCGGGGTGCAACAGGAAGGAGTCATTCACACGGAAAACGAATGGAAGAGAAGGAGGAGAAGGAGCAGGAGCAGGAGGAGGATGAAGGAGGCCAGGAGAGGAGAGGAGAGGGGATGGGAGGGAGGAAGGGAGGAAGAGCAGGGATGAGCAGGAGAGAAGATGCCCATCTTGATTCTCATCGACGCAGGAGGGAGGAGGAGGAGGAGGAGGAAAAGAGGAGGAGGCGGAGACCATTTTTCCCTGTTTCCCTTCGCCCTCCCGTCCCCCGTCCGCTCTGCTCCACCCCTGGGGAGCCAGCCCAGGTGTCCAGCCCCCGCAGCCCCCGCGAGTCGGCGCAGTCTCAGCAGCCCACGCCACGCTCGAGGCAGGATGGGGGAGAGAGGAAGAGGGAGGAGGGTCCAGAGCAGGGTGAGGAGGACGGGGAGGATAGGGAGTTGGACGAGGAGGAGAAGGAGGAGGAGGAGGAGCATAATGAGGAATTGGATGTAAAGGAGGAGGAGGAGGAGGAGAGGGACTAGGAGGAATTGGATGAGGCGGATGGTTGAGAAGGACAGACGATCGGACGGGAGCACAAAAAGGAGCAGGAGGACATGATGGTGGTGTTGATGACGACGACGACGACGACGACGACGACGATGATGATGATGATGGTGATGATGATGATGATGATGATGATGATGATGATGATGATGATGATGATGATGATGATGATGATGATGTGGTGGTGGTCACGACGACGACGACCATGATGACGACGACGACGATGATGATGATACTGATGATGGTAATGATGGTGGTGTTGGCGACGGCGATGGCGATGGTGACGATGATGGTGATGAAAATAGTGATAGTGATGGTCACGATACCGGTGATGGTGGTGATGGCGAAGTGGTGATGATGATAGTGTCAGTGATGCTGACGACGACGATGCTCATGGAAATGATGAGGATAATGAGGAGGAGGATGTGGATGAGGATGATCATGGGGATGAGGATGATCATGATCATGGTGGTGATGCTGATGGTGATGAGCCATACGGTGGGCCACAGCCACCCCTGGCTTTTGTGGAAACGCAGGTGTGGCCAAAGGTGGGGCCAGCGCTTGGCCAAGCTGTTGGTCAATGTGGCCCCCAGCCGTTGTGGACCCCCTTGGGGGAACACTTGGGGGAGGTAGAGGGGGAGGAGGACAGGGAAGAGTAGGAGGAGGAGGAGGAGGAGGAGGAGGAGTTGGAAGAGGAGGAGGAGAAGGATGATGAGGAGGAGGTGGAAGAGGGGGCCCCTTGGGGGCCTCTTGGAACTCTCTGGGGGCCTCCTGGCCTGGAGGGTTCCAGGGGGCTTCTGAAGGCCTCAAAGATGCCTCTTGGCCTTTGGAGGCCGTCGTGTGGGGGGGGGGCTCCCCGGGCGCTCTACGTCGGCCGTCTCGGAGCGCTGGAAGCCTGAAGTGCGAGACGCTTCAATTCATTCCAACACCGTAGGGTCGTAGATACGTGCCCCCTTGGGCGTCCTCTTGTAGCCTTCTAGGGCGTCTTGAGGGCCTCCCATGCCGTCTGCAGTCCGTCTTGATGTTTTGGAGCGGTCTCTGAGCGTTTTGAGCGCCCTCTCAGACCCTCTTGGGTGTTTGGAAAAGTCACGCGACTGGCCCAAGGAAGTTTGCGGGGCGTCCCATGGGACACGCGACAACCCCCACGTGCATTCGCGCGTCTAAGCCCTTTCAAGACACCCTTGAGGACGGAGGACTTCTAAGGACTTAGGCATACCTTACGTCGTGCATCGAGGCACGATGGTGGATATGTTTATAGGGGTCTAGTATTCACCCCGAATGTTCGAGGTTTCCTTGGGGGTGTAGTTGGTTAAGCTGGGATTCCGTATATTATCGTAGGACACATTCAGGCTTCCTTCGGATGTATCTATGTTGATGTCTTAGATCCCGCAGGAACTATGGTTTGAATGTGTCGGTTCACTCCTCCCTGGAATTCCTGAGTTCCTCCAGCTGTTCTTCCTAGATGTTCCTCAGGAATCCCGTCAGCACCCAGTGGAATCGCTGGTGGTTTCCCAGGGTTACGTGAGGTATCACACGGGCTTTCTCGTTATGTTGGATGATCTATTTCATGAACTCAGCACTCCAACGTAGTTCCCGCATGGCTCCCTTCAGGTCATCCAAGTACTCCCCTCGCTGTCCCCGGGATATGTGCGTCTTGTTCTAGGAATGTTTTTGAGCTCCTCAAGAATTCATTCGGTTTCATGCGTGGACCGCCAGTCCCAAATGCGAGGCCCGCCTGGCCATTTCCGCAGGAAAGCCCAGGGGGACCACATGATGATTTTCAACTCGTAGCCTCACTCAGAGGGCTCTCCAGGTCCGTTCGTCGACACTGCGAAACGCACAAGAAGTAGGACGCGCAGCCCTCCTCCTTGCGTCGCCCCGAGGCGAGCAAGCTTAACCTCGCCATCTCTGTCGTTCGGTTGGCGCTCCGCTGAACGCTCCGACCAACAATCGGTCTCTGCCTGGTAGTCGATAGAGGCGCTAGGTCTGGATACATACATGTAGATATACATATACATATATGCATACATATACAGACAGATGTGTGTATACATATATATGTATGTGTATATATATATATATAACAAATACGCTGGCCCCCCTCCCGGGGCGTCCTCCACCTCGCTCACATCTCGATTACGCTCCCGGTACGGCGCTTCCCGGCCTCCCGGGGAGCCCCCACAATGCCCAAAGACAGCCCAAGCCGACCCCAAGAAGCTCCCAGAACGCAGAATAATTGCCCAAGACGCTCCCAAGCAACCCAGGATAGCTTTCAGGCGGCTCTCCAGGCTCCCAGGAGGCCTCCAAGAGACCTCAAGAGAGCTCCGAGAGGCTTCCCGAATGCGCTCAGAGAACCTAAAATCGTTCATTGTCATGGTTTTCTTAAGGGTTGTTGGCCTTATCACCACTTCATGCCTCCAACGCTCCAAGACGGCCGAAGAGGCTCCCAAGACCGCCCCCAGACCGCCTAAGAGGCCCCGAAGACGGCCCCAAGATGGGCCAAGACGGCCCCAAGACTTCCGAAGAGGCGCCCCGGACAGCTCCAGACCACCCCAGAACAGGCCCAAGATGAGCCCAAGAGCGGGAGCAGGAGGCCGCCAGAGACCTCCGAGAGGACTCCAGGACCCCCCAGAGGCCTCCAACACACCCCAGACCCTTGAGAGCCCTCGAAAAAGCTCCGACGAGGCCCCCCACAGCCCAAGAGAGCTTGGAGAGCCGTCCCGAGAGAGCCCGAAGAGGGTTAAGCCGTTGCTTTTGAGCGGTTTTTGTAAACTTGTTTCGCCCTCTTACGTTTTCCCGCTTCCAACACTCCAAGACGGAGGAATTTGAAAAAAGGGAATCTCAGAGATAGTAGTGCGATGTGCACGATGTTGTTTTGAGAAGCCCTCTCGTTTTCTGTTGCCGCCCACAAGCAGCCTCCCTCTGCGGCTGCATGGGCTCAAGCTGCATACGGGCATGCAGCCGCATTGCCCGGCCAGCGCGTTGGGGGGCCTGATCGCGTTCTTCGCGGGCTTTGCCTCACGGCAGGCGCTTGGCCCCGCGCTGGCTCCTGAGCCTGTGCCGCTGTGGCCTCGCCTCGGCCCTGGGCACGAGCTGGAGGACAGCTCAGGGACGTCGACGACGTCCACGGCGGCGCCCGCCTGCGTCTGCGAGGCGCCGAGCGCGCCGCCCGCGGCGCCGCAGCCCCTTCGGCTGCTGGGCGACGGGCTGGAGGCGACGTTGGAGGTTCCCGTGCTCGGTCTCGGCGTCGGCGCTGCGCTGGCGGCGATCGGAGGCGGCTGGAGCGCCTGGCGGTGGGCTGCTAGCCGCGCCTCAGCGCGCCGGGCTTGCGAGCCACTGCGGGAGACGCGCATCCACGTGGCGTGATGGCGCTGGATGGCGATACGCCAGGGACGAGGGTGCTGGTTCAATACTCCGAGGACCCGGGCTGGTCGCACGAGCGCATCCTGTGCTGGCCGGCCTCGGAGGACAAGACGTCGTGGGTGATCTACACGGCTAGCAATGACCTGCACACGGAGTCGCTGGATGACTACTCGAGCGCGGTGATCCTCACGGGCCGCCGCCGTTACCCGGCGGGAGTGCGCAACGTGAAGGCCTTCAGCCGAGAGCTGCAGCCGGACGAGATCCTGACGTTGGTGCGGCGCGGCCGCGGCGAGGCTGTGCTGGAGAGCGGGGCTGGGGCGGCCGACTGGTGGCTGGTCGCGGGCCAGGACTGGGGGGGGCGGCGCCTGGTGATCCCGCCGTTGGCGGCGGTCGAAGTGCCGCGAGTCCGTCGCAGGCGCCTTCGAGGCAAGACCGCCGCCGGCGCGGCTGGCGCCGAGCCTGAGGTGCTGCCCGTCGCCGACGAGGGTGAGGCAGCCCCCCCGCCGCCCGTCGAGCGGCCGCCTGGCGCGTGGCTGGCTGCCACGCTCGAGGATGCTGGCGGCTTCGGCAAGCAGGTCGAGCCTAGCGCGGCCGCGGTGCTGAGAGGGTAAGTACGGCATCGACCGCGACGAGGCTGGCGACTGGTTCCCGATCGAGTACGTCCCCGATGAGAGCATCGCGACGTGGAAGGACGGCAAGCTAGTGGCCGCCGACTGCTCGAGGCCGCCGCGCGGCCGCCTGGACGACAGGCTGATCTCAGGAGTGACGGGCACTCAGACGCCTCCCGGCGAGCCGGAGGCCCACGAAGCCCAAGGCGATCGTCGCGACGACGCCGAGGTGCCCGAGGACCTCCGAATCTGCTGGATCGACGTGGACGAGACTGGGGCCCGCTTCAAGGAGTGGCGCAAGGTCGTGCAGGAGAGCACGCAGGAGGTGTTCACAGATTCATCCATTCGGGGCCCCCCCGCATGCCTGGAGGTGCGCCGCAAGATGCATCGCCGCGGGAGGACCCCAAAGCTTCGGTTCCAGAAGTGGCGCAAGGACTCGGGCGTTTCTCGGCGAGATCGCGCGTATCACGAGGTGCAGACCCTCATAGAGTGCCTGTACCTCGCAGGCACCTACGATCAGGTAAATATCGGGGCGCTGGCGTCGCTGGAGGTGATCGCCAGGAGGCTCCCGCAGTACACAGAGGCTTACGCGCACGGGGCGGAGCAGGCCAACTGGGGCGCGGCGAAGCACCTGGCCGGGACGACGAACCCGTTGGACCTCGTGCCGGACGCGCTGAGGAGCTACGCCAGCCGCCTCTCGAAGGAGGAGTACGAGCTGGAGGCGCTGCGGGCCCGCGCGAAGGCCCTAGGCGTCACGCCTGCGGAGGCCTCGCGGGCGGCGGCGATGGCGGTGGCCGCTGGCGGGCTGGCGGCGGCGCGGCTGGGGGCTCCCCAGAGGTTGACGGCGGCGGCGGTGCTGGTGGCGGCGGCCGCGGCCGCGGTGGCAGGAAGGGCGGGCGTGGCCGCGGGGCCCGCCCGCCGGCCACATGACGCGCTCGGCAGGGAGGCACGGGAACCCGACCGTGCCTCCAAGGCGAGAGGGCAACCAGGGGCTGCAGGGCTCTTCCTTTCTTCCTGTGGCCCCGCTTGCGGCTTTGCCGGAGCACTGGTGCGAAGGCCTCAGCAGGTCTCAGCAGCGCCGCTGGCTCCGCGACGGCAACGCAGCCTGTCGCAGCTTGAATTACTTGCATGGAGGCGCTCATCGAGCTGGCCGCTCTCCGCAGGGGGAGGTCAGCCGCGCGAAGATGGACGCCATGCGAGCGGATGTGCAGCAGCGCGTCTTTGCGGCGGCTCGTCGCTGGATTGACGTTGACAGCGCCATCACAGAGGAGGAGGCCCTCGCCAGGCTTCTGAAGGGCAAGGCGGGATACGCCCCGCTTAGCTCCACCAGCATGGGCTCCTACGAGTGCTCGCGGGTGAGCTTGCCGGACAGTGTCAAAGATGCCCCAGGCCTGGCTAGTACGCTACCCGCGCAGGCGAGGCTCTACCTCGAGGAGTTTGCCACCAGGATGCTGCTGCCGCCCAAGGAAGCAGCCCTAATCCAAGAGATCCACGGACTCCCTTTGTGTCACACTGACCCTCTGCTGCTCCAGCGACCTCGGAGCTATGGGAAGTTCGTCAGACGCGCGCTATCAGTCGGCCTCGTCACCCTGACGCGCCGACCTCTGAGTGTGCTTGGCTTGTTTTTTGTGAAGAGGAAAGATGGAGCTCGCCTTCGGCTCATCTTCGACTGCAGGCGCAGCAACGCGCTGTTCCGCCCGCCACCAGGCGTCGACATGCTGTCGGGCGAGGGGCTCGGCCGCATCGAGATGCCTCTGCTGGAGGACAGCAACCTGTCCGAGCTGCGCGCAGTGCTGGGCGTTGGCGACGTCGCCGACTGCTTCCGCAGGATGAAGCTGGGGGGCGACATCAGGCGTTATTTTTGCTGGCCGCCGCCGGACGCTGCCTTGACTGGAGAGACGCTGGTGGAGGGCTCCCTTGCGGCAGAGGGCGAGCGGGTCTGGCCGATGAGCCAGAGCCTCCCGATGGGTTTCTCGTGGTCGCTATTTTTCGCCCAGGCCGCCAATCAGTCTCGGCTGGATCGACAGCCATCCCTGATCGATAGCGCGCGCCTGAGCGATCGCGGGCCTCCGCTGGTGCTGTCGCCTGGAGAGGTTTGCAGCACTGGCCACTTCATGTACGTGGACAACGCCGGCATCATCGGCCTCGACGAGGGCCGCGTGGCGGCAGCCTTGAGTGAGGCGCAGGTGGACCTCGAGAGCGATCAGCTGAAGTTTCACGAGGTGGAGGTCCTGCCCGGGGGCGGCCGCTCGCTTGGCTGTTTCGTGGACGGGACTCGGCTGGCTACGCGAACCTCTCGTCCGCAAGGGGCTCAGGCGCTTGCTACGGCGCCGCCGGGTCGCAGGCTGGCAGCTGGAGATGGCGTTAGGCCACATGGCGTTTATGGCCTTGGTTCGCCGCGAAGTTTCGCCCATATTCCACTCGGCGTATGCCTTCGTAGCGCAAAGTTACCACACCTACTCCGTGCTGTGGCCGACGGCCAGGGAGGAGCTCGAGAGCTACCTAGGCATCATGGTGATGCTCGAGTCGTGCTGGACCAGGGAGTGGATGCCAGTGGTCTACTCGTCCGATGCCAGTTTTTACGGCTTCGGGGTCGCGGAGGCCAGCTTCGACCCCGCAGAGGTGGCGGAGATCGGCAGGGTGTCGGAGCTATCGCGCTGGCGGCTCGGCGCAGGGCTTGCACGGCAGCATGCCTTCGAGTGCGCGGGCTTCTTGCTGGACAGCAGCACGGGCGAGGTCGCCCGTGATCCTGGCGGCGCGCCTGTGCAGCTGGACGCCGACCTCCGGCGCGTGCTGGACAGCGAGCGCTGGGAGTGCGATGCGAGTTTCCCAGAGGTGCCCAGCTCGCTCCTCCATGACTCCCACTGGACCACGGTGATCGCAGACAGGTGGGTGTTTGGTGATGATATCCTTCGTCTAGAGGCTCGGGCGCTCGTGAAGGCAGCGCCTCGAGCTGCGCACCGTCAGCCAGTAAAAGAATGTCGTGCTCTTTTGTTATGAGACAACCTCGCAGTTGTTCTGTGTTTTTGAAGTTTCAGGTCCTGGGATTTTCGGCTTCTAATTCAGGTCCGTCGCTTCGCTGCGCTCTGTTTAGCTCGAGATATCAAGTTTGTTGTGAGATGGATTCCGAGCGAGTTCAATTCTGGAGAAGCTGGCAGTCGCAAGTTCGATCCCAGTTACGAGCAAGGGAAGACGCTCGTGTCTCATCTTGGCTCAAACCGGGTTGAGGCCCTAGCCGTTGTTGGGCCGTGTGATGCTACCGACGCGGCCCCCGGCAGTACTGGGCAGCGCGCGTCGGAGGGCTCTCTCGCGGGAGCCGGCTGCTGCCCCGCCCGCGGCCTCGCCGACCAAGAGGCGGGCGCGGACTCCAAGCGCAGGGTCGAGGCCGTCGCTGATCGGCGCTCCGCCAGCTCGGAGAGCGAGGGCGCTGGACCCCCGGCACGGGCTGAACGCGAGGCTCGCGGTCCACCCGTCGGCTGTGCCAGCCCGAGCGGGAACGCTGCAGGACCTGCTGGACGCGGGGCCGAACCGCCAGCTGCCAGGCCGGGGCGGCGGGCGCGGCCCCGAGGCTGCCGACGACGCGGCCAGTGCGAGTGGAGAGAGCAGCGACGTCGAGGAGCCCAAGGCGGTCTCAGCCTGCGTGCGACGCCTCGAGAGCCGGGGCAAGGCGCGGGTTCGGAAGGCCATAGACGAGCTGGACGGCGAGCAGGGGACGGCTGGAGGCAGCAAGCTGGCCATCAGCTACCTGGGGCGCCGGTCGGTGGGGAAGGCTACGCTGGAGACCTACCGCCAGTGCGTCCTCGTCTTCTGCGTCTGGGCCCACTGCTCGATCGAGTGTCTCCCTGTGCCCGGCGAGCTGGACGCGCTGCTGGTCGAGCACATGATTTTGGAGCTCCTGAAGGGAGTGAAGTCGTGGCGAGGGGGGGAGCTGCTAGCAGGCATCATGTTCTTCCACCCGGACTACGGCCGCCTGGGAGGTTTACACTTGCCTCGCTCCCTCCGCTGCCTGAAAGGTTGGAAGAAGCTGTCACCATCTCGCTCGAGGAAGCCTTTGGTGTTTGCGATCTGGGCCGCTCTGGCAGTGGAGTTGTGCCGTCTGGGAGCGCCGCTGCTAGGGGCGCTCGTCCTGGTGGCGGTGGCGTGCTGCCTGCGGCCCGGGGAGATGCTAGGCCTCACGAGCGGCTCTTTCCTAGCCCCGAGCGAGCATGCAGTGCAGAACTGGGCGGTGCGGCTGTTCCCAGAGTCGGGGGCGGCTCGGAGCAAGGTGGGGTCGGCAGACGACGCGATACCTTGCGATTCGGGACGGTGCCCTTGGATGAGCCACATTTTCAGAGCTCTGAAGGATCGTCGTTCGTCCCAGCCCCCCCTGGGCTTGAGCTACCCTCAGTGCCTGGGCCTCTTCCGCAAGGCTGCTCTGGACATCGGAGTGGATGCCGTTCCCTACCAAGGCCGGCACAGTTGGGCTTCGCTGGAACGTGCCACCAATCGGCGTTCACAGGAGGAGGTTCAGAAGAGAGGAAGGTGGGCGGCGATGACGTCAGTAAAGCGATACGAGAAGTCAGGAAGGCTGAACGAGAGCTGGGAGTGCCTGTCCGACGAGACAAAGGCACATTGCGTGACGGCCTCGAGGCAGCTCGAGGATGTGCTGCTACTGGGCCGCGCCGCTGCCATCCCACCCTTTGCCGGCCGAGCAAGCTCCAGCCTGGGGCCGTCAGCCGGCAGTTGAGTAAGCAGCAGGTGCCCTACGTGCTGGATTTGTTCTCTGGCAGTAGCGGTGTCGCCAAGTGTGCACGACGGCTTGGTCTTCAGGCCGTGAATTTGGATCTTCGGAACGGTGCTGATCAGAATGTATGTTGCCTTGCAAATCTGAAACTGATTGAGAGACACTTCGGAGATGGTTTGGTTCGAGCTGTCATGCTGGCGCCCCCGTGTTCGTCGTTCTCGTTGGCTCGTAATCGATATCCTGTCAGAAGCGCGGGGCGTCCCGATGGGCTTCCAGGGCTCTCTGGCCATCACAAAGAAGCGGTTGAGCTTGGCAACTTGTGCCCCCAGGTTACAGCGTGCATCATTGGTCTCTGCCTTCGTTACCATGTCCCATATGCGCTCGAGAATCCTTTAACTTCGTATATGTGGCGATCTAAAGTCATGCGGGAAAAAGATACTTCCCTTCTCACGAGCTTTGGATTTGCATCAGTGTGCCTTCGGCGCCGGGTGGCGGAAAGCCACGAGAGTAATTCTCGGTTTCGTCACGGCCTCTGGGGATCTCTGTCTAACAAATCGTGGTCGTCTGCTCTGTCACGGAACACATGGGTACTGTTCGTTTCGACCTGGCCGCAAACATGTTGTGTTCTTGCATCTTTGCTTTGTCGTATGCTGACAAACCTTTGAGCTGCAATCTCAAACGAGTCTTACCGCTACGCTGTGAACTTCGACCTTGCGAATAATATGGAAGTCTCGACAGCCATGCATGACTGATCTCTCATTACCTGCGTGTGGCCCCACGTGGTAACATAACTTACCACCAAAAAGAAGGGCCTCATGAGCATAGTAGTGCGGTGTGCACGATGTTGCTTTGAGAAGCCCTCTCGTTTTCTGTTGCCGCCCACAAGCAGCCTCCCTATGCGGCTGCATGGGTTCAAGCTGCCCACCCGCGGCCACCTTGGACCTTGTTAACATAGTGCACGTCTTACGCCTGTGCTCTGTCAGAAGTCTCGACAGCCATGCATGACTGATCTCTCATTACCTGCGTGTGGCCCCACATGGTAACAGAACTTACCACCAAAAAGACTCATGAACATTCCCTTTTTTCAAGTTCAACACGTGCTCGCCCCCTCCTCCCAGAGGTCCCACACCTTCCCAGAACATCTGCGGAACGCTCCCAACACCGCGCTCCCCGACCTCCCGGGGAGCCCCCAAAACGCCGAAGGACAGCCCAAGACGACCCCAAGAAGCCCCCAGAACGTCAAAGCAAGGGCCAAGACGCTCCTAAGCAACCCAGGATAGCTTTCGGACGGCTCTCCAGGCTCCCAGGAGGCTTCCAAGAGACCTCAAGAGAGCTCCGAGAGGCCTCCCAAGAGCGCCCAGAGAACCTAAAATCGTTCATTGTCATGGTTTTCTTAAGGGTTGTTGGCGTTCTCACCATTTCATGCTTCCAACGCTCCAACACGGCCGAAGAGGCTCCCAAGACCGCCCCCAGACCGCCCAGGAGGTCCCGAAGACGGCCCCAAGATGGGCCAAGACGGCCCCAAGATTTCCGAAGAGGCGCCCCGGACAGCTCCAGACCACCCCAGAACAGGCCCAAGATGAGCCCAAGAGCGGGAGCAGGAGGCCGCCAGAGACCTCCAAGAGGACTCCAGGACCCCCCAGAGGACTCCAACACACCCCAGACCCCTGAGGTCCCCCGAAAATCCCCGATGAGGCCCCCCAAACAGCCCAAGAGAGCTGCGAGAGCCGTCCCGAGAGAGCCCGAAGAGGGTCGAACCGTTGCTTTCCAGTGGTTATTGTCTACTTGTTTCGCCTTCTCACGTGTTCCCGCTTTCAACTCTCCAAGACGGAGGAATTTGAGAACAAAAATTCAAGAGATTATTTTTTTTCAAGTTGGGACTCCTACTCCCTATCCTCTTCCTCGAGCCCCATCAAGACTTCGGGGTCACATGCGAAAATGCTTCGGGAGTGCGGTTGAACTCTCTGACGTTGTCTCGGCATTATGTGGGATCGTCTCCGTGTCCTCTTGGCTGCCCTTGAAACCATTATAGAAGTCGAGATCCCATGATCCCATGAGTTGAAGCAGTGGAATTTGGGAGTCCCTTTTTTCAAATTCACCCCCCGCTTATCTTTGCACGAAGACCCCGAGAGGCATCCTAACAGACCGTGGCCTGCATGCAGAACACGTCTTACCCACAGCCCAGGGATTACAACTTGAAAAAAGGGCAGTCCCACCATTCCGTTGTTGTCCAAGTTCGTCCCCTTGTCTATTCTTGCACAACGCAGACCACAATTAAGGCCCCAGAAACGAACCCAGGAAGCCTTCGAGGGCCACAAATCGTTGAACACCTAATGGCAGTTCATGATTCTTGCGTTTCCGCAGTTCCCTCTCTATATGATTCCGAGGCTTGCGCAGGGCCTCCAAGAGAGCCCCTGGATGCAAGACACGACAATGATGGTATTACATTGTTCGCCCATCAAGTCTAGCTAAAACTTGAGCGCGCGCGCGAAGCGCGCGCGATGGTTCTAGTGCATATATATATATGTATATATGTATTAATCCGTAAGGGCTCCGCCCCCTGTCGCTGGCCCCCTCTCTATCATAATGGGATATATCAGAGTCGCGTCGGTGCGTCTCGGCACTGCACTGGCGCATCTGAGAACATCATGCGGGGGCAGATCGGAATCATCAGCGCATATTGAGACGTTGGGGTTATCGACGACGCCTACGGCGAATCACCGCCGCCCCCTGCCTTCTAGAACCGCCCGTGTGGCCGAGGGTTGTGGCAAGAGCTCCGCCAAGCTATCGGACCTTGAGTTTCCCCAACCGTTGTGGAAACCCTTCGGGGAACACTTGGGGGAGGATGGTCCGGTCCCTCGGGGGGGGCCTCAAGGCGCGCGGGGAGGAGGCATCCCCAAAAAGTCACGCGGGCGTACCGCCTCGGTCGGTGCTCGCCAGTCTTCTGGGGCCTTCGGTGTGCACACGGCCTTCGTGACCATTCGGTCGGTCCCTCGGTCGCTCCCTCGGTCGTGGGCCCACTCCTGCGCTGCTCCAGGCGGACTGCGGCCCCAGGACGCATCCAACCATACCTCCCCCGACCCTCCCCCTCTCCCTTCCTCCCTGCTCCCCCTCTCCCCTCCCTTCCCCTCCCCTCCCCTCTCCCCCCTCCCCTCTCCCCCCTCCCCTCTCCCCTCTCCCCTCCCCTCCCTGCCTTGTGAGCACGCGTTGACTGCCATGCCACCGTTGCGCCACCACCACCCCTCCCTCCCTCCCTTCCTCTCCCCCTCCCTCCCTGCCTCCCCTCCCATCCTCCCCCCCCCCCTCCCCTCCCTGCTGCCCCCCATCCCTGTTCACTCCTTTCCCTCTCCCCCCCCTCCCTCCATCCCCATCCACCTGGATTTGCTGCCGCTCCGTTCTGCGCGCCAGGCGGGCCCCGCTGGGCGCCCCGCGCCTGACCTGGGAGGAGCAGGAACGGCGGAGGAGGCGCGCCTCGGCCCGTGGGCCACGACCGGCGGCGGCGGCGACGGCGGCCTGCGACGACGCCGACGCCGACGGCCGCCGTGGCATGCCTCGCGCTCTAGGGGGGCTTCCCGGGGCCCCCTCGCGATCACGGCCAGATTCGCCCCGACGCGCAGGTCAGAGCCCCCTCCCCTGGACCCTGAGCGGGCGTGCCAGGGGGCAGAATCTTGAGGGGAGACGCGACGACCCCCTCCCTCCTGCTCCAAGGCTCCTAAAAAGGGGGGAAGCAGGGGGGGTAGGGAAGGGGCGGACTTTTCCTTTGCGCCCTTTGAATCACAGCCTCGGTCTCACCGGCAGCATTGGACCCACGACGCTCACGCTACAGTGCGCAGAAGCAGCAGTTTCAGCGCAGCTCTAGGCCAGACGTACCCCGATCCTCTGACATTGCCAACCACGCCAGGTTCACGCCGTGTTGACGCGGCGGCAAGGCGCGTCCGAGGTGGAACTCCACCAGCTGCCCGACTGGCCAGAACTGAACGACTTCGGCCGCCACGACGTGAGCCCGCCGCCGGCGGCAGGCGCCAGCGGCCGCCGACGACAGCCAATGGCCACGCCGCCACGGGTCGAGCTTGCCGCACAGACGAGACGCCCCCCCCCCCCCGCCTGGCCCCAAGAGGAGAGGCCGCCGGCTGGGCGGCGCGCCCCGCGGGGCGGCGCACGGCCAGCGCCCCGGCGCAGGGGGGCCTGCGGGGGCTCCCGGCCACGGGGCCCCCCGCACAGACCGCGGCGCAGTGTGGCCCGAGTCCGATCGCGCGACGTGCGCCGTAGGGAGGAGCGCCCAGGTGGCGCCACACGCGTCGCGGAGGGCCATCGTGCGCCTTCGCCCCGGCGCGGCACGCCGACGAGGTGAGGGTTGAACCTCGGGAGGGTGGCACGTTTGTTCAACAAGGCAGAGTGGGCGGAGGAGGAGGAGCAGGAGGACGAGGAGGGGGGGGGTCCTCCCTGGCCAGTCTTACGAGCGCTCAGGATCCTGATCCCCAGAGGTCCCAGAGGCTTTTTCGAAGGCCTCTGGAGGCCCAAGAAGGCCCCAAAAGGTCAAATAATGTACCAAAACCTTCCAAAAATATCATTCCTCGACCCTCCAGGGTTGGGGGCAACACTTTGCATTACTCCGCCCTCCCTCCCCATGTCCGTCCCTCCCCAGCTCGGTGACCTGGCAGCGTGCAACGATAGCAGCGATGCGGACGCACGGGCCGCGAGCAGTCTGTTTCGTCATCATGTTATTGGTCAACGCGATGACCTCTCAAGCCCTACTATTCATACGCGAACGACATACGTATCCACATCCATGCCATCGTGGTCTGGATGGCGAGGCGCGATCCCATAGATGCGCGATCCCATGGATACGCGATACTATAGGTGCGTTCCGCGCGAGGCCTTCACGCAAAGACGCCCCAGATGCATAGGGTTGCGGCCGAAGAGTCCAGATCACGAGGACGCTTCCCAGTCACGACTGCTGGTCCGGCAGCCCCAGGACAAATACATTGCTCTGCGGCATCCTGGAACGCTCTCAGAGCATTCTGGAGCATTTTGGAACGGCTGCGACGCCAGATGCATCCTGCAAGCCCGCCAGCCCTCAGAGATTTCCGACCTACCCCGCTGCGAACCTGCCTTCGTCCTGGCCCCGTCTTATCATGGGCACGACCGGCCTCCTCGGAAGTGCGCGCGCCACTCGGGGCGCTGGCCCTCGCCCGGTGGCCTCGCCAGAGATCGGAAGTCCCAAAATACGGTGGTCGCACGGGGCTGGGACGAGGGTGAACCCGCTCTGGCGCGTCCCCGAACGCTCTGAGAAGGCCGCGGCGTCCGAGTCATCGCCCAGGGTCGCCAGATTTGAGAGATTTTCGATCTTCACCCGATGTGATCCTCGTCCTGGCCTCCGTCGTAGGCCAACCCTCCTGGAGAGTCAGTGGGGATTCGGGGTCACCGCACGGTCCTGGGGCCTGGGACGTTCTCCGAGGAGGTCCCGGGGCGAGACCGCGGCCTCCAGGGCCCTCGGACCGCGCGGTGAGGTCTCTCGGGATTTCGAGCTCGCCGCGCGATCCGTGTCACCGCGCCGCGTGGGGACCTCCCTGGAGGCCCGGCCGCTCCCGGACGGGGCCAGGACGGGGATGAATCCGTTCCAGGGCGTTCCGGAACGCTCTCGGAGCGCTCGGGAACGCTCTGAGAAGGCCGCGGCGCCCGAGGCATCTTCCAGAACCGCCGGGTCTCGGAGATTCTCGATTTGTCCTCATCCGATGTTATCTTCGTCCTGACTTCGTCTTACGCTCCTCCATCCGCCCCCCGCCAGTGCCCGCCGCGTTCCCCCTTGGCATTGCTCGGACGTGTGCTTTTCTGTCGACCAGAACCATGGAGGAGGACCTTGCATCATCTTACGAGAACAAACGCGCAACATCGAAAATCGCACGTGGAATGGACGTCCGAGCGATGGCAAACCCGCCGAAGCTGAGCGGGGCCGCCCAGGCGCCAGGGGCAGGCGCCCGACCATAACGCACTGAGCCTCAGGCGCCTCCCGCCGTCTGGGCCAGGGGGGCTCGCCGACCCCGGGCCTCCAGGAGAGGAGGGAGGAGGAGGCAGGAGGAGGCAGGAGGAGGGAGGAAGGAGGAGGAAGAGGAAGGAGGAGGAGGAGGACAAGGGCGAGGAGAGGACACGGGGGAGGAGGAGGCGGAGGCATAGACGCTCCGCCCACCCGGTTTGAGTACGACTGGTGCACGGAAGGGGAGGAGGAGGACGAGGAGGAGGAGTTGGAGGAGGAGGAGGCAAAGGCGGGGGAGGAGGAGCCCTTTGCAGGTAGGAGGAAGAGCAGGACGTCGTCATTTCTCGCCCTTTTGGGGCCTCGATGCCCGCGTCGCCACGGCTGGACTCGCTTCGGAATCTTCGTCAGGTTGCCCTCCGGGAGAATTCGGGGGGGCCGGTTTTGAAAGGAGACCCTGGCTTCTGGGCGTCGCGAGAACAAATATGTTGCTTTGAGCGATCCGCACCGAAACCTTAAGCGGTTGTTCCCGATGGCGCTCGGTCGCCTGATTGGTTGACAACTGCCGTTTCTGGATTCAAAAACGATTCAACCATGCTCCATGTTGTCGCGCTATTTTATGTTATGATATGTTCTGTCCTGTTATGTTCTCGACGGGCCGGCGTGACTTCGTGACGCCTGTGGTGGTAGATGCGTCGTCTGCTATGATGTTCCTCTTTACTTGCATGTCTCTTATGATTGAGTATGCTATATTATGATCATCTCTGTCACCACCATAGTTTAGATGTTATGGTATGAGCTGCTCTGTGACACTATGATATGACATGATATGAGATGCCAGGGTATGTTATAGTGTGGGTTGTTGCTCCGTGATGATGAAACCAGCTCGGATCATAATAGTAGATTATGATATGCTCTTCTAGTGTGCTTCGCTGTGTTTTGCTGTCGTGTTATGGTATGCGATGTGCTGCTGCCATGGTATGACCGGACATGCTATGTCATGGTGGGTTATGTTATGCCTGGATGTGTTATGTTATGTCGTGGTATGGCGGCTTCTGTTCTGTCATAGTTTACTCTGGTATGTGATGTGCTGTTATAGTTGTTGACGGCCCGGCTCTGTATAGTGTAGTATAATTCGTTTTGTTAGTATGTGTCGCTATATTCTGTTGTCGTGTTATGAATTATTATCTGATATGGTGTTGCTAAATGATATGATATGGTATGTCAAGGTGTGTTATGTTGTGCTCGGTTATCTTATGCTAGACGGTGTCATGTCGTCGTGTGTTATGTCATGTTCTGCTCTGGTATGCTCTGTGATGTTCTGGTATGCCTTGTTTTGACACGGCATTGCTATGCTCTGTCATGTTATGTTGTGTCATGTTGTGTCCTGTCGTGTTCGTCGTCGCTATGCTCCGCTGTCGTGGCACGGTATGTTCTGTGATATTGTGTCGTGATATGATCGGTTAAGTCAAGGTGTATTATGGTATATTCGGCTATGTTGTGTTCTGTCGTCTTCTGGTATGGCATGTTCAGCCCTGGTATGATATGTGATGTTATGTAGATTGATGGTCCCGCTCTGTATAGTATTGTATGTCATATTATGCTAGTATGTGTCGATCTGCCACGCTGCCTTGTTAGGATATGTTATGTGATGCTGTGCCATAATATAATGGAATAGGTCCAGGTGTGTTATATTATGGGCGGTCATGGTATGTTATGTTATATCCTGTCGTCTTCTGTTCTGTCATGTTCAGATCTGGTAGGTTCTGCGATGTTATGATGTGTCCAACTTTGTCATCACATTGCTATGCTATGTTATGTCATGCTCTTGTTATGATATGTCGTGTTATGTTGTACCATGTTATACTATGCTGTGTTCGCTGTCGCTATACTCTGCGATCATGTTATGCTATGTTCTGCGATGGAGGTCGAGGAGGAGGAAAGGTAGGCGCCGCCTCCTTCTCCACAATCGCCAGCCAAACTCCAGAAAGCACGCTGAGTAAGCCACCAGAAAGGTCTGGACCCCTTCCCGAAGACAATTGCTGCGCCCCCATCCGCTTGTGAACGGCCCCAGAGACCAGGGCGACCCTGGAGAGCCTGAGAAGAAATTCATCAGTCAAAATATGCCGATGCCACCTCTTCCGGTCGACTTCTTCCGGGGCATCTCTTGCGGGGCAGTTTCTTCCGGGCAGTTCTTTTGACCTAATTCGTCGGACGGGGATTTTTCTGGACGATTTGCCCCCGGCGGATTTCTTCCAACCGATTTCTTCCAGAAGCTTCATTTTCTGGAGCAATTTCTGCCGATCGATTTCTCCCGAACGACTTTTCCGGGCGACTTCCTCAGGGCGACTCATTCTGGGCGACTTATTCCGGGCGATGTTGTTTGGGCGACTTCTTCCGAGGCGACTTCTTCTGGGTGCCTTGTTCTGGGCCACTTCTTCCAAGCCAATTCTTCTGCACGCCTTCTTCCAGGCGACTTCTTCCGAGCGGGCTCTTTCGAACCACTTCTTCTGGGCAATTTGTTGTTGGGCGATTTCTTCCTAACGATTTATCTCGAACGTCTCTTTTGACAACCTTCTCTTCCTCCTAATATTTGTATTCCTCCTATTATTCCATCATTTCATCTGCCGCCCGTCCTCCTCGTATGCGTCGTCGTCCTCGTCCAATTCCTCCTCCTCCGCCTCCTCCTCCTCTTCCTCCTCCACCTCCTCCACGCCGATGTATTCCGAGAACAGTCTCTGCGTCGCCGATTTTTTCCGCGACGACTTCTTCCGGACCATTTCTTCCGGACCTTTCTTGGGCGATTTCTTCCGGGAGAAAATTATCCAAGAAGAAGTCGTCGCGGAAGAAGTCGTCGCGGAAGAAATTGTCGTCTTTCGGTGTTTGTTCGTGTAGCTGCAGTTCTGGTTCGTGGAACGGGGCGAGGTTGGGTCCTTCGGTACATCACCACACCAGGATCCAGTAAACCAGGTCCCGCCAACGCACGAGGGACGCGCTGCCCGTCTCGGCACCCCCGTCCTCCTCCACTGCAGCCTTCGGCGGAGCTCCCTACGGGGCCTCGAAACGTGAAAGGTGTGTGCCGGCATGAGTGCAGTGGCGCCATGCGAACCCTGCCACATAGGCCTTCGGTGGAGCTCCCAATGGGGCCACGGAACGTGCGATGGGTGTGCCGACGTGGGTGCGGTGGCGCCATGCGAACCCCACAAGTGGGGCCTTGCGTGGAGCCCGCCATGGGACCACGAACCGTGTGAGAGGTGTGCCGACCATGGATGCGGTCAGGCACATGCGAACCCTGCCACTGTGGCCTTCGGTGGAGCTCCCTATGAATCCCCTAAGCGTGTGAGGGGTGTATCGATGCGAATCCTGCCACTGGGGCCTACGGCGGAGCTCCCTACGACGGCACGAACATGTGAGGGGTTCCCTACGACGGCACGAACATGTGAGGGGTGTGCCGGAATAATAAGTGCGGTCGGCGGTAGCGCCATGCGAATCCTGCCACGAAGGCCTTCGGTGGAGCTCCAAGTGGGGCCACGGAGCGTAAGAAAGGTGCGCCGAAATGAGCGCAATGGCGCCATGCGAATTTCTTCTGGTCGACTTCTTCCAGTCGCTTCCGTCCAGACGATTTCTTCCGAACGAATTCTTCCGGACGACTTATTGCGGACGAGTTCTTCTGGACGATTTCTTCCGGACGTCTTCTTCCGGACGATTTCTCCCGAACGATTTTTTCCAGAAGATTTCTTCCGGACGACTTCTTCCAGATTATCCCGGCAAAGCAACCTAACAGCGATGTGTAGGAGCATATCTGGGAGCATTCCCCTTAAGATTCAAATGAGAACCCAGTTGTAGAATTCTGCTGTTCTCGCAGTCGTAGTCGCATTCGCGATGACAGTCGCAGCGGCAACGGCAGTCGCAGTCACAGCCTCAGCCTAGCCTGCCTCAGCCTCAGCCTCAGCCTGCCTCAGCCTCAGCCTCAGCCTGCTTCAGCCTCAGCCTCAGTCTGCCTTCAGCCTCGGCCTCAGCCTCAGCCTGCCTCAGCCTCAGCCTGCATCAGCCTCAGCCTCAGCCTCAGCCTCAGCCTGCCTCAGCATCAGCCTGCCTCAGCCTCAGCCTCAGCCTGCCTCTGCCTCAGCCTCAGCCTGCTTCAGCCTCAGCCTCAGTCTGCCGTCGGCCTCGGCCTCAGCCTCAGCCTGCCTCAGCCTCAGCCTGCATCAGCCTCAGCCTCAGCCTCAGCCTGCCTCAGCCTCAGCCTCAGCCTGCAGCCTCGCCTCAGCCTCAGCCCCCTCAGCCTCAGCCTCAGCCTCAGCCTCAGCCCTCAGCCTCAGCCTGCCTCAGCCTCAGCCTCAGCCTGCCTCAGCCTCAGCCTCAGCCTGCCTTCAGCCTCAGCCTCAGTCTGCCTTCAGCCTCGGCCTCAGCCTCACCTGCCTCAGCCTGAGCCTGCATCAGCCTCAGCCTCAGCCTCAGCCTGCCTCAGCCTCAGCCTGCCTTCAGCCTCAGCCTCGGTCTGCCTACAGCCTCGGCCTCAGCCTCAGCCTGCATCAGCCTCAGCCTGCATCAGCCTCAGCCTCAGCCTCAGCCTCAGCCTGCATCAGCCTGCCTCCTCAGCCTTCAGCCTCAGCCTCAGCCTTCAGGCCTCAGCCTCAGCCTGCAGCAGCTCAGCCTCAGCCTCAGCCTCAGCCTCAGCCTCGGCCTCAGCCTCAGCCTCAGCCTCAGCCTCAGCCTCAGCCTCAGCCTCAGCCTCAGCCTCAGCCTCAGCCTGCCTCAGCCTCAGCCTCAGCCTGCAGCCTCAGCCTCAGTCTGCCTTCAGCCTCGCCTCAGCCTCAGCCTGCCTCAGCCTCAGCCTGCATCAGCCTCAGCCTCAGCCTCAGCCTGCCTCAGCATCAGCCTGCCTCAGCCTCAGCCTCAGCCTCCTCAGCCTCAGCCTCAGCCTCAGCCTGCTTCAGCCTCAGCCTCAGTCTGCCTTCAGCCTCGGCCTCAGCCTCAGCCTGCCTCAGCCTCAGCCTGCCTCAGCCTCAGCATCAGCCTGCCTCAGCATTCAAAATGTGGCCCGGGAATGAATTCTGGGAACTCGAAGAACACGAAGTGGCCTACAGTTGGCTCCGGGCATTCAAAATCATGCCCAGGAATGGAGTTCTGGGAACTCGAAGACCACGAAGTGGCCTACAGTTGGCTCCGGGCATTCAAAATGTGGCCCGGGAATGGAGTTCTGGGAACTCGAAGAGCACGAAGTGGCCTACAGTTGGCTCCGGGCATTCAAAATGTGGCCCGGGAATGGAGTTCTGGGAACTCGAAGACCACGAAGTGGCCTACAGTTGGCTCCGGGCATCAAAATGTGGCCCGGGAATGGAGTTCTGGGAAGTCGAAGAGCACGAAGTGGCCTACAGTTGGCTCCGGGCATTCAAAATGTGGCCCGGGAATGGAGTTCTGGGAAGTCGAAGAGCACGAAGTGGCCTACAGTTGGCTCCGGGCATTCAGAATGTGGCCCGGGAATGGAGTTCTGGGAGGTCGAAGAGCACGAAGTGTGTGACTGTTGCATCCGGTTATTCAGAATGTGGCCTGGGAATGGGGTTCTGAGAGGTCGACGAGCACGAAGTGTGTGACTGTTGGTGAAAAACGAGCCCGGCACAGGCCCGGCCGGCAACTCCCAACGCCTGCCCGGACCCCCCTGTGGAGTGATCTGTGAGCTCTTTTGAGTCAACTAGAAACCTATCAGTCTTCGCTGTTAGGTAAAGATGAATTCTTCCGGGTGTCTTTTGAGTCTTCTGGGCGATTTCTTCCGAGACGACTTCTTCCGGACGAGTTTTTCCGGACCTGTTTTTCCGAACCTTTTCTTGCGAACGCCTCCGTCCGAACACCTTTGTCCTCCGTTTCCGCCTCGCCGATCTCTCGAGAAAAACCTCTGTCCCGACGAGTTTTTCCGGGCGACGTCTTCCGGACGACGTCTTCCCGACTATTTCTTCCGAAGACGTTTTCTTCCGCGACGACTTCTCCCGGGCGTCTTCTTCCGGACCACTTCTTCCGGACGACTTCATCCGGAAGAATTTTCTTCCGAAAAAATCGTCGCGGGAGAAATCGTCGCGGAAGAAGTCGTCGTCTTCCCAGCGGATTCCTCTCGTTTCGAGGAGTGCACCTCTGGAGCACGTGCAGTTTAATTGTTGCGGGGCCTGGTGGGAGCCGCTTTGGGGCCTCTTGGGGGCTTTTTGGGGCCTCCGGGGGGCTTCTCATGAGCCTCTTGGGGGCGTCTCGGACCGTCTTGGTGGGCTTTTGCACCGTTTGGCCTCTTCGGAGGCCATCCTGTGGGCCTTTCGTGGCCGCCTTGGGGCTCTCTTGGGGTCCTCTTGGGCCGTCTTGGGGGCCTCTGGCCTCTTGGACCGTCTTGGGGGCCTCGTTGGGCCGTCTTGGGGCCCTCTGAAGCCGTCTTGGGGGTCCTCATGAGGGCCTCCGGGGTCGTCTTGGAGCCATTTTAGTGACTGCTTGGGCTGTCATGGGCTTCTATACGAGTCGGACAGACGAGAATGCTAAAATCCTCCAACAACCGAGTGGAATTCAATATTTGGCCTCTGGAGGCGCTCTTGGGTCCTCTTGGGGCCGTCTTAGGCCGTCTTGGGGGCCGTGGACCTTTTGGGGCCATCTTGGGGCCGTCTTGGCCCGTACTGAGGCCATCTTGGGCCGTCTTGGCGCCCTCTTAGACCCCCAGGAGGCCCGAGTCCCAAGGGGCCCAAATCACTGATGTCCCATCGGCTTTTGTAGGTTTTGAGGTCCAGGATGGGGGCATCCTGGTCGGCGGAAGTGGCGTGGCTTCTGGGGGGGGCGGGGGGGTTGCATAGTAATGTAGAAGAATAGAAGGTTTAGGAATTATGTAATACTGGGATACGTTGAACTTGTGCAATAATTGGATGCAGTGGATACGTTGCATTATCGCCTCCGCAGACCTGCCTCCGGCAACAAGTCACTTCCGGACGTGGATTCCTTTCGCTTCGCGGGGTGCACGTCCGAAGTACGTACAGTGAAGTCGTTTTGGGGGTTCTCGGGAGTTTCGTGGGGGCGTCTTGGGCCGTCTTGGGGGGCTCTTTCGCCGTTTGGCACCATTGGGGGCGGGGTTGGTGGCCATGTCGCGGCCGCTCAGCACGTCATTTCCGGACGTGGAACGGCAAAATCTTTCAAAACCCCTATGGGAAATCAATGGTTTTTGTTTCTGGAAGCGCTCTTTGAGGTCCTCTTGGCGCCCTCTTGGGGCGTCCGTTTTTTGGGGGGGGCCCTCTTGGGGCCATCCTGTACTGTCTTGGTCACGTCGTCGCGGGGCCTCTTGGGAGCCTCTTGGGGTCCTCCTGGAGGCCTCTTGGGAGCTTCTGTGAGCCTCTTGGGGGCGTCTTTGGGGCCTCTCCCCCCTCCCTTTTCATACTCTCTCCCCATATCCCTTTCAAGCGCCAGCTCTAATCATGGGCGCCGCCGTGACCAATTTCCACCTGACTGGCGCTGCGCCGCACTTCGCCCAGGGGGGCAAATTGACAGTACACTCTATGGAGCCTTTTGCAGGTTTCTTGGAGGCTTCTTGGAGGCCTCTTGGGGGCTTCTTGGGGCCCCTTGGGGGCCTCTTGGGGGCCTCTTGGGGCCCTTTGGGGTCGTCCTGGGCCGTCTTGGGGCGTTTTTTTCTGCCGTTTCGCCCCTTCGGAGGCCGTCCTGGGGGCCTCTCGCGGCCGCCTTGGGGCCCTCTTGGGGTCCCTTTTGGGCCGTCTTAGGGGCCTCGTTGGACCGTCTTGGGGGCCGTTTTGGGGCCCTCTTGGGCCGTCTTGGGGCCCTCTTGGGGACTTTTTGGGTTGTTCTGGGGCGATGTTGGAAGCTGCTTGGGCCGCAAAGGCGAGAACGCTGAAATAATGGCAAAAACCATAGGACAATCAATGATTTTGGCTTCTGGAGGCGCAGTTGGGGGCGCTCTTGAGAACCTCTTGGGCCGTCATTGGAGCTTTTTGGGCCCTCTTGGGCCCATCTTGAGCCGTCTTGACGCCCTCGTAGGCCCCCAAGAAGCCCAAGACGCCGAAATCATCGATTCACTATAGGTTTTGGTAGGTTATTGAGCCCCGGGCGGGGGGTTTCCGTCTTGGGCCGACGGACGTGGCGTAGCCCCTGGGGGGGGGGTAGGAGGGGAGACGTAATAATGTAACGCAATACAATATGTGGCAATTATGTAACAATTGAATACATTGGTTACGTTGCATTATTGTCTCCGCAGAAAACGCCACCGCTCAGCACGTCACTTCCGGACGTGGATTCCTTTCGCTTCGCGGGGTGCACGTCCGGAGCACGTACAGTCACGTCGTCGCGGAGCCTCCTTGGGGCCTCCAGGAGGCCTCTTGGGAGATTATTTGGGCCTCTTGGGGACTTTTTTGGGGCCTCCCCCCTTCCTTTTCATACTCTCTCCCCATATCCCTTTCCAGCGCCAGCTCTAATCACGGGCGCCGCCGTGACCAACTTCCACCTGGCTGGCGCTGCGCCGCAGTTCGCCCAGGGGGGGGAATACCATTACACTCCAGTCGTTGTGTGGCCTTGTGGGGGCTTCTTTGAGGCCTTTTGGAGGCTTCTTGGTGACTTCTTGGAGGCCTCTTGGGTTTTTTGTTTGGAGCCCTTTGGGAGGAGTCTCTTGGGGCCTCTCGTGGCCTCTTGGGGGCGTCTTGAGCCGTCTTGGAGCGATTTTGCGCCGTTCCGCCCCTTTCGGAGGCCGTCTTGGGTGCCTCTGGCGGCCGCTTTGGGGTTCTCTTGGGGTCCTCTTGGGCCGTCTCAAGGTTTTTTTAGACCGCCTCGGGGGCCTCTTTGGGCAGTCTTGGGGCCCTTCTGGGCCGTTTGGGGGCCCTTTGGGGGGTTTCTCGGGCCTTTTTGGGGCAATTTTGGTGGCTGCCTGGGCGGCCATGGGCTTCTGAGAGTCGAAAAAGGCGAGAACGCTGAAATCATAGAAATGCTGTGGGGTGGTGGTAGAAACCGAGGTCGTGTGATTTCTCTCAGAGCGATCTTGAGCCAAACTATCACATATGCATCCCCTTTTGTCCTGCACAGCAAACTCCAATCACAACGAACGTGACAGATAACACCCGCCAGCCCCGTACGGCTACCAAGCTGTAGGCCCCTTGGGCATACACCAAACTTCAGCCATATTAAGCCACATCCCCTTTCGGCATGGCACACAACATAGCATAGCCGCACAGCTGGATTAGGGGCTATATACACGCACGCTCCTTCGGAGGTGAGCACATTTTGTTTTGCTCGACTCCGCACACAGTTCCAGCCGTGCGGAGCCTTTACAACAGCAAACCGCTCGACGCCCTCGCGTCGAGCTCACCGCCGCCAGGACTCCACCGTCCTGAAACGCCGAATCCAATCACTCATAACTCATAAATCCGCTCGTGCCCAAACGGTGTTTCGAGCACCTATCTCGGATCGCAGTGATTGTGAAATCATCTGCGTAAATCATCATGCATACCGAGCAGTGCTCCATGGGCGCAGGTCGCGCCACCGTAGTCCTCTGCCTGACTGCCAACTCCGTCCCACACAACATTGTAGGACTCCGCTCGATCTCCTTCGTCTCGTCGGGCCTGGACTGGTGCCGCCCCATCTTTTACCCGAGGTAAGACCCCGTAGTGAATGCAACGGCAAACATCACGAAACAAATCACAGCGATAAGTTAGTAGTAGACTCTCTCCACGAAGCTCGAAACATCTTTCTCCACCATATCTGGCCTGATCGTCGCAACTCCAAGCCGATTCTCTCATTCAGCTCTTTGAACCAACATCAAAACGCCCGTAAGGCATCGCACCACACCAACTCGAATATCATCCAAACCTCCAGCGCCTCCTCCATGCCTACCTCGAAACTCATGAACAGCATCCCGCCCTGGAAGCTTGATGCCTACCGCCAAGCGGTGTCTTTCGAACTCCGTCTTCTCCAGATACTTGGTGCCCAGGTCGTTGCTGATGTAGGCCGTCGGGATTTTTCCAATGGCGAGCCTCCCCTCACGCAACAACCCTTGGACAAACATGTGCTTCATATGAATGTGCTTTAGCTTGCCGAGCCCCAGTCGGATCTGCTGAGCTTGCCGATGAAATGCTTGCTGAGCTGTCTGACTCGAGCTGTACGTCCACTCTCGTGCTTGGCATCACCCCCTCGCTCATTGTCTGGATGAATCGTCCCTCGCAGGCCCCCGAGCCGAGCCCATGCTGTAGATCTCCGCCTCTGCCGATGACGTAGCTGGACTCGACCGCGCACGACTGCAGGATGTCACCGCCGTGTCGTTCAGATGCAGATGCCCACTCGATGTTGACGTCCGTCCGATCTTGTCTCCTGCCCAATCGCTGTCAACCTTCACCGTGAGTGCGAGATCATCGGAACGCGTTGGCGCGATGAAACTCGCCATCTCCTTGGTGCCGCCCAGGTACCTGCAAACCCTCTTAAGCCTCACCGCATCCCCCGTCGCAGGCGAACTCATCCCGCGGCTGACCTCCATCGTCGCGAATTGCAGATCGTAGCGCTCGCTGGCGATGAATAGCAGCTTGCCAGTACCTGTACGGAATCGCTTGGCCTCGCTGTTGTCCAGCTGCTGCTCGTCGGCCTGCTTAGCGTCTATCTTCGCTCCAGGCGTTGTCACCGCCTTTCCGCTTCCGACCCCCTGCAACTCCAACAGACTCTCCATCGTCTTGGCCACGATCTGGACAGTATATCCCCGACCGTTGTCGAGCATCTTGATGACCCTGCCGAGGTGTAGCCGCGAACTCCCCGTCGTCATCTCTGGCGTGATCTCGAGCAGAAAATGTTGGCCAAGTCCCGCAAGGAAATCATCTGGGGCGCTTCCTTCACCGATAACTAGCCCGTCGTCTACGTACCTCGACACAACCGCCTTGCTGTCCTCGCTGACGTAGATACTCGGCTCTGAGATCAACCTCCTCATGCCGAGCTGGTGCACACTGATGTCGCTGTAGTGCGCGTCGAAATCCACCATCGCCTCGTTGAGTCCGTAGATCGTGCACTGCATCAGCCAGACCACGTCGCCTGGGTCGTAGCCGAAGTTGTCGATGCAATACTGCTTGTACCCCGCTGGAGGCTCGAGGATCACCCTGTCTCGAATAGGTGCGCGCCGAAATGCCCTCGGAATGTCACAGAACTTCGCCCATGATCGTTGCTAGTGTCAGCAAGATCCGTAGTGCAGACGCGCCTGGCCGGGGGGTGTACAGCATGTCCTTCGGCTTCTTTGGCATAGTGAAAGGCCCCGCGCAAACTCTGGACTTCACCCCCTCCGCCCGCGCCTCGTCGACCCATGTAGTCGCGAGCAACGGGCCGTCCACATTCGCGCGCTGAACACCGATCTTCGCCCGAAAATCCCCCGGGCGAGCGAGCTCCGCATACCTCGCCGACTTGATCTCCTCCCAGGTGAACTCCCTCTGTGGCACACCCGCTTGTTCATCTGCTCGTCGGTTTCCTCCTCGTTGGTGCGCAGCTCCTCGATCGCATTGATCGTCATCTCGATGTCGGACCTGTCGGCCGCCGATGGTGGTGGCCTCTTGCTGGGCTGTCGCTCCTCTGGCGCAACCTCATCCGCTGGTCTATTCGGGGCCCCTGGGGCTTGCTTCCCCGTGATCCGTGTCGTAGGCGCTGCCGCTGCCGCCGTACCGCTCGCTGATCCAGACGATGCTGCTGCGCCTGCTCGCGCTGCAATCGCCTCCCGAGATCTCGGCGAGATCGGGTCCCCCGCTCGAAACTTCTTCGCGGCACTGTCGCCGCGACCCTCAGCTTCTCGCTTAGGGCTCTGCGACGCAGCTGCCGCTGCCGCTCTGGGTGCTGCCGGCGCCGCTGCCGCCGATGGCGCGGCCGCTGCCGCTGCTGCTGGAGCTGCTCCCGATGGACCTGGGAGCACGAGCAGCGGGCCCTGCAGCTGCCTCCTCTTGAACTCCGCCTGCCTCTGCAAACGCGCCGTCGCATGCGCCTTCGGCCTGCCAACTCGCCTGGCTGGCGCCTGCTCGCCCTCGCATGCCTGGCATCCCTGCATAGGCGTCCAGCCTGCAAGGGTATCCCGAACCTCCTCCAAGTCTTTATTCGACCACATCGGGAAAACCATGGCATTGAACGGCTCCTTCTTCCACTGCTGCTCCTTGGGCCTCCGCTTGACCGCACGGGTCTTCGCGATGCCCGTCGACGTGCCCACGATGTGCTCGTTGGTGTCTGTTGCCCGCCCGAGCCAGATGCCGAGCGCCCAGGCTATGGCCAGCCTGTTGTCAGGAACCCCTGACCTCTTGGCAAGCACATTCTCCGCGAAATTCACCAGTGGCGAGTTGAATCTGACCATCTTGAGGTCCCCGAAGGCCGCCCTGCCATTGCGCTTGTACACGAACCTGTTCTGGACGAGCGTGACGCGCCTGATGATCCAGCTCAGGATGGCAGAGTCTCCTTTGATCTGAACGCCGTACTTCTTCTCGACCTCGTGCTTCAGCGTTCTCACGAGTCCCTCGACTACCTTCATTACCGCTTCCGCCAGGCCATTGCTGGCGTGTGATCCTGGCGCCGAATGCTTCAGAGTGATCTGCGTCTGGATGTCCTTCGCGTCCTTGCCCCTATCCTTCAGCCGCGCTCTGGCGAGCGAGACGATACCTGGCTCGCCGTCACTCTGCAGCGTCACTCGAGGGTATCCGACGTCGTCGCAGAAACTGCTCAGAAATGAAACCGTGTAGGTTGATGGTCCTTTCGATGTAATCTGAGCAGCTCCCATATACCCTGATACGCTATCTTGAATCACCAAGACTCTGGTCGTCCCCGAATCCTTCTCGTCGATACCCATGAAACAGTAGTCCATGCCCAAAACTGAATTCGGTGGCCGCTCCCCCTCTGGATGTCTTCGTCGATGAGCGTCCTCTTGACCACGTCCGAGTACACAGTTCTCGCACCACGGCGCATAGGGCACGTGGATGAGCATGTGACGATCCTGCTCCTCCACGCTCGGCAGCGCAGGCACCCTCAGCGCAATCGCCTCCTGCGCCTCTGGGGTGTCCTCGACTGCCTGGTCGCTCTCGATCGCGCCCCCCGAAGGATTCGCTTCTCGGTTGGCGGTCACTGGTGCCACGATCCTTCTCTCATTTTTTCTGCCTCTCGTCATGCTTGCTGTGGGGCTCTGCAAGCCCGTCATGAAGTAGCCGTTCCGTCTTCTCGAGACCTTTGTAGCAAGGCCATCCTTGTTCATGTAGCCCTCCGAACCAAACTGAAACTCGTAACCCTTGCTCGTCAGCTGTCCGACTGAAATCAGCGGCCTCCGAACATCTGCAACAAGGAACGGTGCAACAATCTCCAGCAACCTTCCGCACACAGTCTCAACGGTGAACGGGGCGAGTCGCTGTCCATAAACATGAATGCGCGTGCCAGTCGCTGAGAACAGTTCTGGCTCCTCCGAGAATTCCGTAATCTGCACGTGCTTCGCGTATTCTTTGGGCGCAACGTGAGTGCATGCACCACTGTCGAACATCGGGTCTTCATCGCCCGAGATGCTCTGGATCCCGTCCAGACTGATCATCGCCAAGGTCGAGTCCTCAGCAATAGTAAAGATCCACTGGTCACCCCGCTGCCCGTAAACCTCACCGATATGCCCGTCTTGAGCTTTCGCTGGGGGTTCTCCCTGGGCAGGTTCTCCTGAGCTGGCTTCGTTATGTGTAGCTGGAGGGTTTGGGCAGTTCTTGGCAATGTGTCCGTAGCGATGGCATCGATGGCATTGTGGTCCCTTTCCTTTTCCACCGTCCGACTTCCCCTTGCCGTCGCTCTTGTTATTGCCCTTGCCCTTGGAGTCGCCTTTGCTCGTGCCCTTGCCCTTGGTGTCACCGTTGTTCTTACCGGTCCTGCCCTTGCCGCACTTACCCTTGTCGATCGTCCCGATGTCCATCGGAGCGGGTCCACTGCTACTGCTCGCCTGGAGCACCATGTAGTTGTTCATCGTTTCTTTCAGCTCCGTGGATGTAGCAAACGTCTGTAGGTCAATCTGCGCCTTGATAGCCGACGGAGCGTTCGCCTTGAGGATTGCCTGCTTGAGGGTGTCACTTAAAACTTCATTGTGTTGCTTCTCATAGAGCTGGAACCGACCCTCAAGCTTCTGTAGTTGCTCTGGAAACTTCGAAACACCTCCGTCGAACTTCGTGTTCAGAATACTCATCAACTGTGTGACCTGAGCGGCTCCCGTCACTGGCTCTTCCTGCTTGACGAGCTGTCTCCACGCCTCCAGGCCGTTGTAGCCAGGAACATTCATCACCAACTTGGGGCTAGCACCCCTCAGAACCTGACTCTGAATAAACGAGAGCGTCCTCGAGTGCTGCTTCTTCTCTACGCTCAGGGGCCCGAACGGGATGGCGTCATCCTGCTCCTCGGCCATGTCGAGACTCATAGCCAATTCCGTGTCCAGAGCCCCGATGTACGCTTTGAATACATACTTCCATTGCTGCCAGTCCGTCTGCTGGCCTGAGTACGGCTTGGGCTTCCATAGCAACTTGGTGTCGACTAGAGGCACCAGCGGATCTCCCATTTATGCCAAAATCTCAGCCTCCGTCCGTAGTCCGCTGGTCCTCCCCCTCTCCTCGTCGTAGCCGTCGTGGCAGCGCCAAGGGCGCGCTCGCCAACGCCACCAGCGCCCAAGGTCGGCGCCAGGAGCCCGCGTGCGGTCCGTCTGGATCTCACACCCCGGGCTCCGCTACCATGGGAGAAACCGAGGTCTCGTGTGATTTCTCTCAGAGCGGTTTTGAGCCAAATTATCACATATGCATCCCTTTCTGTCCTGCACAACAAACTCCAATCACAACAAACGTGACAGGTAACATCCGCCAGCCTGGTTGTAGGCCCTTTGGGCATACACCAAACTTCAGTCATATTAGGCCAAAGCCCCTTTCGGCATAGCACACAACATAGCATAGCAGCACAGCTGGATTAGGGGTTATATACACGCATGGGGAAATTAAGGATTTTGGCTTCTGGAGGCACTCTTGGGGGTCGTCTTGGGGCCCTCTTGGGACGTCTTAGGAGTTTCTTGGGCCCTTTGGGGTCCGTCATGGACCGTCTTGAAGCCGTCTTCGCCCGTCTTGAAGCCATATGGAGCCGCCTTGAGGCTCTATTGGGCCTCCCAGAGGGCCCAAAGTCCCGAATCACCGATTTTACATAGGTTTTGGTGCGTTTTTGAGCCCCAAATGGGGGTCTCCATCTTGGGTCGACGGATGTGGCGTAGCCCCTTGGGGGGGGGTCGGGGGGGGGAGACATAATCATGTAACGCAACACAAGATGTGGCAATTATGCAACAATTGGATACATTGGGTGCGTTGCATTATCGCCTCCGCAGAAGACGCTGCCACTCAGCACGTGACTTCCGGACGTGGATTCTACAGGCTTGCGCCACATCCGTCCCCCCTTCGATTTTGTCAGAGGGGCTAACATCGGGGGGCTTTCGGCCTGTCTCGCGAGCGTGCGTAGGTGTTGGGTCAGAGTCCTTAGGGGTGCTTCTGGGAATTCTGAGCGTTTTCGGAGGGCTCTTGGGATCCTCTTGGGGCTTCCAGGGGCTCTTCGACAAGGAGGTCTCTCCAAATACCGGATTTGTGTTTCTGGGCCGTCTGTGCCCCGTCATCTTGTGCCCGCGCGGCGGGCCCCCCCTCTGCCCTCGGCCTGCCCCGTTGTCGGCGGGGGCCGGCCCCTGCCGTTCAGACCGCGGCGTCGGCGGCCGGCCGGCGTCCCGGCCCATTGCGGCACCCGCTGTTCTCTTCGCGAGTGAAGTGGCGGGGACAGTGGGAATCGAGAAACAAAAACAGCACAAACACGATATTTCGGCGCTCCGCGCGGATTTCTTGGATCGGCGCGGTCCCCCTGGCGGCGCCTCCAGCGTCGATCCGAGAAACCCGCGCGGACAAGGCAGGAGCGAAAGTTGCGCGAGCGATCGTATCATGAGGCTGGTCTCCAGGGCTGGGGGGCCATATTCATAAACGTGGTTTGGCGCGTAAGTCCTTTGTGGGCTCCCTCACCACAGTGGGAAGGAAGGGACCCGTGCGATATCCACACTTGTATCATGTTCGGCCTGGGTCTCGAGGAGTCAGGATGCGGGTATACGTCTGGGTCTCGAGTGGCCCGTGCAGTTCGTTTGTATCATGCTCGGTCTCAAAGGGTACAGGACGGCTTATAGCTTGTAGCGTTTGGAGAGGTTCACGTGCAATGATTGGCACTCGTCGTGCGCAAGCTTCATATGGGATGCTCCAGCGATGTGACATAATCCAGCCGTCTTGCACCACAATGCTTCTGCGTGTATGCGCTGGCTTGTCGCCACCAGTGATGTCAGCACCAGTTTGAGGCATCCGGAATCGAAGGGACCCCCACATCCGAGGTTTCTGGCCATTTTCGGCTTTAAGGGGCCCTCATTGGGCCTTGGACTGTTAAGAAACGACCCGGGATGAGAGGCCTGTCCTGGGGAAGGGGTCCAGACACCTGGGGGCCCTTGGCGCAAGGGTGAGGGTCCAGCATCTTGGGGATCAGAGGAGGGTCGGAGGAGGAACAGGTATCGATACCGCTTCCCTTCCCTCGTTCTGGACTTCTTGAGCCTCTCGGGGGGAAATCGTCGCCATGGCTGAAGTCCCGTTGAAATTTCGGTCAGAGCGCGCTTGGAGGTCTGGGGAGAATCGGTACCTTTTTGATTCCCCCCGAGGGTTATGGCAAGTTCTCGTCGTGTCCATGCGGCGACGACCCCGCCGCAGGCGTTCAAGGTTGAACGTCGCCGTGAGCGCAGAAGCGGCAAACCTGGAAAGATTTTGCGATCGAGAAAGCACCCATCGTTCAATGTTATACGATCCACGCGGTTTCAGGAACCAACGCCGAAGCTTTCACGACAAGAACTTGCCTTACGAAATCTGCTGCGTGCAGCTGGATTCGGTCCCGCCGCCAGGCGTTTTTCTCGATACACATGGCCGCCTCGGGCGCCAGGAGGCGCCAGGAAAACCAAATGCTCAAGGTCGAAGATGTCGAGGGACGTTGCGCGACGATGACAACGACGACGACGACAATGGCGAAAGGAGTGAAAAAAGTTTGCGCAGATTGCAAGGACCGTGGGTTCACGGCGCGCAGGTGGCAGGCGTATGAGTGCACAGGCTTGTGCGGGAGGAGGTTCCCGAAGTCTGCGTTTGCCGAAGGGGCCCTTTTCGCACGTTCCGCCAAAAACGGCACCGTGAAGTGAAACGTTCGGATGACGCCTGTTCGGAGGACGTCTGGGAGGGGCACCTGCAGATGCCGTCGAACGGGCCGAACGTAAACTATGATTGGGGGAGAAGGACGACGACGAGGAGGAATAGGCAGAGGAAGGTGAGGCAGAGGAGGTGGAAGCCTTCGGTTGAATTCGCCACCGTAGCGGGGCTGTGGGTCAGGACCCTCTTGGCTGCATGTGAGAGCCTCTCGGGATGCCTCCCAGGGGCCTTCGGGAGGGAGGGCATTTGGGGGGGGGGCCTCTTGGGGCCGATGGTGGGGCGTGGGAGCCTTTTGGGGCCTGCTTGGGATGAGTAGGCGCCTCTGGCGGTCTCTTGGGGCGATTTTTTTGTTGAAAAGCTTGGATTTCTAGGTCGTATTCACCTTCCTGGGACCCCCTTGGGGCTTTCTTGGCTCTCTTGAGCCGTCTTTGAGGCCCATAGGGCAGTCTTTGTGCCCTGTGGTGACGTTCCCGGCCTTCTGCAGGGCCTAAGGAGTCATTTGGGGAGAATATGTGGGGCCCCTTTGGCCGTCGAGGGCGCTGTCATGACGCAAGATGCGAGAACGGTAGAAGTGTTACGTCTTTCTGCGGGAGTGTGGCGAGTTTCGCCTCTCGGGGCCCCGTCGGTGATCTTCTGGGATCAGGCTTGGGCCGTCTCTTTTGGGGGCGTCCTGGGCCGTCTGGAAGCCATCTGGGATTGTCGTGGGGCGACCACGGGCCGCACCGACGGTCTCTTCGACCATCTCGGCGGTTTGTTTGGGCATTTGGGGCAGTGTTGGGGCTCTCCAGAACCGTCTTGGCGTCCAAAGGGGAGCCCCGGAGAGGCGGACCCCCCGCCCACCCGGGGGTCGTTCAGGACGAAGGGGGGGTGTCTCAAACGCGCAGTGTTGGACCCGTGGGGGGGGGGGGAATCTAGGGGGGGAGCAATTTCACACGCCTGAAGGCACGCAAGGGGTCGACGGATTAATGAACCACGACGTTGCGAAGTCCACAGGAGCAGGAGAAGGAGAGAAGAGTGGGAGTGAGGGAGGAGCAAGAGGAGGGGGGCAGAGCGAGATGAGGGAGGAGGGAGGAGCATGAGGAACAGGGATTGCGAGTGTCAGCGTGCTCACGACGACCAACGAGATGCTCCCGCACCGCACGGCCTCCGGAGCGCTCAAAAACACGGCCGCCAGACGAAACAGTCCAAACATGAAGCCACGATGGCGGCCAAGACGCACCACGGGTTGCTTCTGGGAGACCCCCAGGAGGGTCAAGTTGGACTCAACGTCCCGAAGATGACCCCCAACAGAAACTCCCGAGAAAAATCAAACGACTCCCAGACTGAACTTACGATATCAAAAGCAATATCAATGTTTGCCCTAGGTGTCTCATCGTCGTGTCCACGTCTCCTATTACCATCAGCAGCATCATACTCATCATGACCACCTTCATCACCCTACTGTCTGCATGCGCATATAAAAGCTTTTAATAGTTGCTTATCTGGTGTTCGTTCTCCAGGGTGTTCAAGTTTCTTTCATAAGCGTTTCTGGCAGGAATTGCCGACACAGCTGAAAGCACAAATTAGCTATATCACCTGAGGATCATGGCCTGAATATTAGGTGACGGTCATTATCTTCGTCTCGTTCATGGCCCTCTTGCCGATGCTACGACGTATTGGCACATGCTGCAGGTTGCTAGAGCCTAAACGCGCGAAGAGCGCGCGTGTGGGTCTTGATGTCTGTATACGCGTACACGGGAAATCCGAATGGTAGCATGTGGAAGATTCGTCGTATCTGCCAAATGTGAAGACGATGCGTTCTTCATGGTGCATGTGAGTTCTTTCCCTCCTATAATCATGTTCCTCGTGCTTCTGTTATGTCCCTTACCTCTTTGTTTGTTTGTGTGTTTACTCTGCCTCCTTATTTCCATCCGCTTGGCGGAGGAGGAACGGAAAGAGGGAGAGGACGCGGGCAGGGCTGGGAGAGAGGACGCAGGGAGAAAGTTGAGGGTGGGGGTAGAAGAGAAGAAAGAGGAAACGTATGTGCTCCTCCTCCTTTCCCCCCCCCTCCTCATTAAACCCCCTTTCCCCTTTTCCCGACGAATGTTCTGGCCCCGCGGCGAGATACCCCGCCCAGCCAGCCTACTCCTTCGCCAGCAAGACGAATCGCGGGGCGCCCCCTCCCCCCGCGAGGAGGATGAGGAAGTCGACGACGACGACGAAGAGCGGAGGGTGGGTGAGGGAGAGGGAGAAGAGGAAGGAGGTAGGTGGTGGGAAGTAGAAGGGCGGGGGGGGAGAGGAGGACGAAGAAGGGAGCAGGGAACAGGATCGAGGAAGGAACCATGAGGAGGGAGGAGGAGGAGGAGGAAGGAGTAGGGAAGAGGGAGGAGGGAGTTGGAGGGAGATGCCGAGAAGGAGGAGGAGGAGGAGGACGACGACGAGAAGAGGCAAGGCAGGAGGCTTGAGAGAGCTGGAGGAACAGAACCAGGATCTCCGCTCTTGGCCACCGAAGCTGCACATATTTGGTCCCAGGGTTTGCAGGTTGGGAGTGGTGATCTGCACAGGTGGACAAAAGGTCGGAGACCCCCAGGTTCTTCCTTCTGTTGCCCCGAGCGTAGTCCGGGGGAGAGGGAAGTTGCTTGTTGACCCGTAGGACACCGTGGCTGTGAAGGCTCGGATTTGGTTGAGTTTGTGGCGCCCTGGAAGCGAGTGCTGGGGACCTCCTGGGTTCGAGTTGTCGCTTCCCCCGCCAACAAGTGCCAGCGTAATCTCCCAAGCCTATCATTATATTTGCTCCCATCTGCCTAATATCATCTCCGCCGCCAGTTGCTTCAGGCACTGCATGGCGTTTGGGCGCCGGTGCTGCGGAACCTGTGTTAGATAAGTCTCATTGCTGGCGACCTCCTCACATGTATGAGGCAGCCCATACAACATACATCAATTTTGTTGTTGACACCACATGTGTTTCGACGTATGAGTTGTAGCACGAGACATCGCAAGGCTATGAAGAAACAGTCTAGATGCCTTGCTATCAGCCGACAGGATGGATGCTCACGTGTGGCATCAGCAGCCGGCCACGTCGGGGATGGATCAGTACTTGATCTTACGCGTCTCATGAAGTTTGGTACTTGCTATTCTACCTATTAGGACAACGGCAGCAAGGGATCCTCACGCCGAGAGCCAAGTTCCCAGAGGCGTAGAAGTTTGCCTCCCCCCCTTCGGTCCAGGCGCAGGCAGCGCATCGCCGATGACCAGGAATTGGAATCCTTGGGCAGCAAAATTGCGTGCAGCGGTGACCGCATCAACCCATCACAGGTGCATCGCAGATGGGCACTGCGTGCACTGCAACGCATGTTGAAACCATTTCCTGGAAGCGTAAAGAACTGGAATTGTTTGCCCACGGTGAAACGATCAGGAATAGCTGGGCGGGGGAAGCAATCGGGGCCACCCAAGCGCCGATGAATAGGAATAGCGACCGCATGACCCTCGAAAGGGGTCCAAGACGAGTCTGTCAGTTGAACGCGCGGAGTCTCAGGTGCGAAATCGAACGTCCACGTTAGATCTGATTGAAAGCAGCGGCCTTTCTTACCATGCCCCAAAAACGCCAACTGAATTACGGCAGGCTCACAATGTTTTCCGCCCATCAAAGAAGTACGCACCATAGTTTGACGACACAGTGCGCGCGCTGGATCAGGTATTAGGATGTGCATCCGCCAATTGCAAAGTGCTCCTTCTCTTCGCTCGCGGGAGGACTCCAGAGAGATCGCTAGCGTGGCGGCCCCCAGCCGGAAAAGCGAGTGGCCCTCGAGCCCCCAGGTCTTCCATCGGATCGGTGTCTCGGATGTCCAGGCCGGCAGCTCGCGCCATCCAGGGCGCCAAATGCTTGGCCACTTCGGTTAGGCAGTATCCGCGCTGCGCGAAGGCATGTGATTTCAACTGTCAGGTCGCTGTCCTAGACAGCCGGCCACCCCCTGGGGGGCCCGCTCTCTTTGCGGGGCGGCGGAGCTGTCTGCCAGCCCCCCATCACCGAGCTCCAGGCGCGCGGGACAGACATCGCGGCGGGAGGAGGAGGACAGGAGGAGGGGAAGGAGGAGGAAGAGGAGGAGGAGGAAATCGGATGAGATGGAGGGAGGGGTGCAAGGAGGAGGAGGAGGAGGAGGAAAGGCATAGGAGGGATGGGGACAGGTAAGGAGGAAAAGCAGGATGAGGAGGACGGCCACGACGGCGCTGCCACGACCACCCTGCTGCCCGCAGCACCAGGTGCGGCTCTTCCGCGACCTGCGGGGCAGCCTGCCCCTCGAGGCGCGCGCCCTCCCCCCCTTTGCTTAGCGGGGGCTCGGAATATCCAATAGTTCCAGTTGCTCCTCCCACTCCTCCTCCGCCTCCTTTTTCCTCCTCCCCTGCTCCTCCTCCTCCTCCGCCTGGCAGGCTGTTCAGTCTCACGCCGAGCCTGAAGAGTTGAATCTCGCCGGAGTCAGCGACCATTCCCCCGTCTCCCTCGTCTTCTCTGTTCGTTCGCCTCCCCGTTCGGATCGGCCTCGCCCCCTCCCTCTTCACCTCTACTCGGACCCTGTGTATGCAAATCTGGTCAAAGCCTACGAGGCTCAGATCGATGTTGAGCTCTGCGACCCGCCTGAGCGATTGCGACGTGCCGTCCTTTGTCGACAGCTGGCGGGAGTGGCGACTCGTGATTTGCAGCTCGAGCGGCATTGAGTCACGCGCGATGGTGGCTCGTTCGATTGCCCGTGTAGTGTATAGGCAGGGTGCACGGATGGCGCACGCTCTTCGCGCGCACCACCCTTGGACTAGAGTTGTGATGTTGGTCTCGGCTAGCGGGGAGGTTTCACTAGCGGACCCCGCCAAATTCAATGCGCTGCACGCGGGGCTCCAGCAGCAGGAAGCACGCCGTCGGAGTGAGCGTCTTGAGCAGGAAGCCGCCCGCTCCGACGGCGCAAGTTTTTGGCATGCATCACCTTTGCGATCGAGGGCTCGGGCGCTACAGAGCTGCCCAAGACGGAACAACATATAAGATCGACATGCGGTGCGCGGAGGGCCCCAGAGGTAACCTCGAGGCTCTCGCGCAATACTGGCGCCCAGTTTTCGAGGAATGCTCGCCTGTGCCACAGACTGCTGCCAAATATACGGCGCGGTCCCAGTCCAGCAGGGATTTCTCTTCCCTCCCTCCCCCGACTCTGCGGCTCCTCCGCTCCCTCCTCGCTCGCTCCTCCGATTAGTGCCCCTGGGCCCCATGGTCTTCATTTCCAGGCCTGGCGCGTGGGGCAGGAAGCCCAGATTCTTGACGATTGTCTGCTCTGGATCATGAATGGTTGCCCGATGCCCCTGTGGTTCTCAGAATCACTTGCAGTGATCCTCCCGAAACCAGTTGCAGGCGAAGCCGACGAGCGCGAGGCTCTCACCAGGTCTGCTGGGCACACTCGCCCGCTAGGTCTGCAGAACACGGCCAACAAAGTTTTAGGGGTACGTTCAATCGTGCAATCTCCCCAGCTTCGCGCGGGTTGCCAGCGCACTGCCAGGGGGGGGGTTATCCCTGGGCGCAACTTTGTTGACAATATTGTCGACATCGACACAGTAGCACGCATGGCTAGCATCAATTCGTGCGCTTTTCGCCCGCGGCCGGGAGACGCGCACGGATCCGGACGTTCCAGCGGGCGTTCTCAGAACGTTCCGGCGGACCGTTCCCAGAACGTTTTGGCGGCGCAGAAGAGTTGTGCTGTGCCGTCTGAGGGGAAAGCCGTTGATCCTGGGGCTGTTATGTCGCCGTCGTCGTTTCTGTCGTTCGATTTTGCGCAAGCGTTCCCCTCGGTGCGGTAAGAAGGGATGCTCATGAGTCTCACGTGCCTTAGGCTGCCGTCTGGTTTCCTTCTCTCCGTTTGTGAGCAATACCACTTCAATCCTTGCTACTTTGACGACGCGTGCATGCGGAAAGTCATTGATTGGATGCATTCAAGGGATTCTGTAGGGCCGCCCTCTTAGCGGCACGCTTTTCATCTTTGCGATCAACCCGTTTCTCGAAGATATCACCAAGCACGCTGATGCCAAGGAACGTGGTTGCACTCGAGCCTGCGCTGATGATGCGGGGGTTGTGGTGCGGAGGCGGGTGGGATATTTCGATTCAGCCCGTATCTTCGCTCTTGCCAGGAAGCTGGCGAAATTAAGACTCGAAGCCTCGAAGTGCAATGCTTTCACCTTCGGTGGCCCTCTTGAGTCGGCGTCGGCCCCCCTCCGCGCCATTCTCTCTGAAGCCGACGTTGGTTGGGTGGCCTTTAGCATCGTCGGCAAGCTGGTCTATTTAGGAGTCTGGCTTGGTCCCGCGGCGACTTCTCTGGATCAGTGGGAGGGGCCCGCCCAGAAGCTGCTATCTAGAGCCATCGAGACTGCCGGCACAGGAGCCCACTTTGAAAGATGCGTAGAGCTCTATGCGCAGCGTGACTTATCCGTGCTTCCATAAAAAGCCCAATGGTTCTTTATGCCCGGGGCCATGGCTGTGCGTGAGAGAGGATGCTATTTGCTCGTTTTTTTTTTGTGCGCGCCCCGTGCACGATCGTCTCGCACCCCGAGTGGTTCGAACTCCAGTCTTGGGGGTACCCCGTCTGCCCAGTACTCTCTCCATGAATGCGGCCACAATTATGCGGTGCTCTTTGGCGACGCTCTCGACATGGCAGGCTCAGATCGCCCGCCTGCGGACAGCCGCGGTCTCATACGGGCCCGTGGCATGGTGGGGCCCCCCACGGCACGCACCCGAGTTTTGGCTGTCCGAGGCGATCGCTAGCACCCTTGAGTGGGCCTCCCTGGGCTTTCCCCCTCGTTTTCGCTCCCTCGATTTTCCCGCCTGCCCCACTTTTCGCCTCCTCCAGCGCGCTCTGACCCAGGACGGAACGGCTGCCGCGCACATGTTTCGGGACCTGGCGATCCGAGAAGCGAGAGAGAGAGACCGCGGTGGGAGGGGAAGTTTAAGCTCTGCTTCCAGGCTGCCCTGTACCCGACCCCTTCCCTCCCCGCTCGCATCCTCGTCCTTGTCCGTCGTCACTTGGATCTCTCCTTCGACTGGGAAGGGTCAGAGGCTGCCACAATGGAGCTGCTGCAGTTGCCCCCCCCCCGCGCGGGCCCGGATTGCTCTCAGATCTTGGCCGGGATCGCGGGTCACGAGTCGCAGGATGGTCCTGCTTGATGCTCAGTGCGTTTTCGGGTGCGATGCTCCCGACCACGTCAAGCATTGTAAATGTAGCTGCCGTAGATTGCAGAATGTCGCCTCCATGGCTCTGCGTTCATTTCTCCACGGGGGCGCCCTCTTCCTCCTTGGACTTCGAGGTGGTTCTCTGGCCTTTGTAGTTGCGCGTTACCACGCGCATCGTCTAGCGTCCCATCAGAGTGCGTTTCCGCTCTGCAATTAATCGACGCCGTGAGGTTGGCCACTCGTCTCCCAACGCTGACGCGAGCCTTCCTCGAGTCCATCGTGGAGCCGGCGCGGCTGGGAAGGGAGGATGGGTAGAGTGGTTGGGATCGTGACTTTTTCTTTCACGCTGCGCCCCCTCCTCCTCCTCCTCCTCCTCCTCCTCCTCCTCCTCCTCCTCCTCCTCCTGTTCCTCCTCCTCCACCTCCACCTCCTCCTCCTCGTCCTGCTCCTCCTCCTCCTCCTCCTCCTCCTCCTCCTCCTCCTCCTCCTCCGGAGCGCACCAGTCCTCTTCCTCCTCCTCCTCCTCCTCCTCCTCCTCATCCTCCTCATCCTCCTCCTCCTCCTCCTCCTCCTCCTCCTCCTCCTGTTCCTCCTCCTCTTCCTCCTCCTCCTCTTCCTCCTCCTCCTCGTTTTCGCTCCCTCGATTTTCCCGCCTGCCCCACTTCTCGCCTCCTCCAGCGCGCTCTGACCCAGGACGGAACGGCTGCCGCGCACATGTTTCGGGACCTGGCGATCCGAGAAGCGAGAGAGAGAGACCGCGGTGGGAGGGGAAGTTTAAGCTCTGCTTCCAGGCTGCCCTGTACCCGACCCCTTCCCTCCCCGCTCGCATCCTCGTCCTTGTCCGTCGTCACTTGGATCTCTCCTTCGACTGGGAAGGGTCAGAGGCTGCCACAATGGAGCTGCTGCAGTTGCCCCCCCCCCGCGCGGGCCCGGATTGCTCTCAGATCTTGGCCGGGATCGCGGGTCACGAGTCGCAGGATGGTCCTGCTTGATGCTCAGTGCGTTTTCGGGTGCGATGCTCCCGACCACGTCAAGCATTGTAAATGTAGCTGCCGTAGATTGCAGAATGTCGCCTCCATGGCTCTGCGTTCATTTCTCCACGGGGGCGCCCTCTTCCTCCTTGGACTTCGAGGTGGTTCTCTGGCCTTTGTAGTTGCGCGTTACCACGCGCATCGTCTAGCGTCCCATCAGAGTGCGTTTCCGCTCTGCAATTAATCGACGCCGTGAGGTTGGCCACTCGTCTCCCAACGCTGACGCGAGCCTTCCTCGAGTCCATCGTGGAGCCGGCGCGGCTGGGAAGGGAGGACGGGTAGAGTGGTTGGGATCGTGACTTTTTCTTTCACGCTGCGCCCCCTCCTCCTCCTCCTCCTCCTCCTCCTCCTCCTCCTCCTCCTCCTCCTCCTCCTCCTCCTCCTCCTCCTCTTCCTCTTCCCTCCTCATCATCTCGTCGTCGTCCTCCTCCTCCTCTTCCTCCTCCTGCGGCGGCCGCGTGTCTGCCGCGCGGCGGAAGCACTTTGATCGGGGGCCAGCGCATGCAACCCCCCAGCCCCAGGACACGCACGCCGCTCGGCGGCAAGCGAGCCCCTGAGCCGAGGGTGTGCGCCGACCGGGGCCCCCACCTCGCATACTCGGTAGCGCGGCGACGACGTGCAGCATGGAGTTGACGAGCGCAAGCGCCGGCCGCCCGCCCTTGGCGCCGTCCGCAGCTTTGCGCCCGCCAGCCGCCGTCGGGCCCCGGCGGCCCGGCGCCATGGGCCCCGCGGCCGCAGCGCGCCCAGCCCCGTTCGCCCCAGCCGCGGCGGCGCGCCCGCCCAGCCTCCCCAGCGCCGCACCCCGCTGGAACAGCAGCGGAAGCAGCGCCGCGCCCGCCAGCGCCCGTCCGAGCCGCGCAGGCGGCGCCGCGCCGCGCCGCGCCCGGCCGCCCAGCGCCAACGCCGCTGGCGCCGCCGCTGCGCCGCCGTCGCCCAGCCGCTTCGGCGCGCGCCCAGCGCCCGCGGCGCGGCGCCCGAGCCCCAGCTGCAGCGGCGCCCCCTCCATCCGCTCAGCGCGCGCCCCCGGCGCTAGCCGCCCAGTTCAGCTGGGGCCGCGCCCCCGCGCTCACCTCGCGCGCGCGCGGCGAGGCGCCGGCTCGGCGCCGCCTGTCCCGCGGCGCATCGCCCCGCGCGCGGCATGGCAGGCGGAGCGGAAAGCGTCCGCGCTGCAACGTCGCCGCGAGGCTCTGGCGAGCCGCCGCCAGCACGGCGGCGTCGCCGCGCGCCCAAGTGCGGAGGAGCGCCCGCGCCTCCGCCCCAGCGCGCCCCAGAGCCTCCAGCGCGAAGGCCGCGAGAGCAGGGCCGCATCGCCCAATGTGTGCGCTCCTCCCCGGCTGCCGCGGCCGCGCCGTTCCGGACGGCGCGGCCTTGGCCCGCCGGCGCGTCTGCGCCCAGGGCGGCGCCTGTGACCACCGCGTCGACGTGGGGCGCGCCGGCCGCGGGGTCGGTGAAAACCGCGTCAAGGCGGGCTGTCTCGACAGAGCCTTCCGCCTGAGCCCGGCCCCGGGCGGGCGCGAACTGCTCCGCGCCCACGCCCGCCAGGCAGCTGTAGTCGCAGCGCCAAGGCTGGGAGGAAGCGCGCGTCCACCATGACGTGGTCCTCCTCCGCCGGCAGCAGGAGCCAGTTGCCCGCGCCCTTCCCGCTGGCCGAGGGGAGTTGCGCTGCGCGGTTCGGCGGCAGGGCGCCGGGGATCCGCTGCCGGCGCGCGCGCGCTGCTCCGGCGCCGCGAGGGCCCGCTGCGCATTGGCCCTCGGCTCCGCGGCGGCGCAAATCCAGTCCGCGCCGCGCACCTGGAGCGCGCGGCCCGCGCCTCCAGGTGCGCGACCTCCTCCTCCTCCTCCTCCTCCTCCTCCTCCTCCTCCTCCTCCCCTCCTCCTCCTCCTCCCCCTCCTCCTCCTCCTCCTCCTCCTCCTCCTCCTCCTCCTCCTCCTCCTCCTCCTCCTCCTCCTCCTCCTCCTCCTCCTCCTCCTCCTCCTCCACCTCCACCTCCTCTCCTCGTCCTGCTCCTCCTCCTCCTCCTCCTCCTCCTCCTCCTCCTCCTCCTCCTCGCACCAGTCCTCTTCCTCCTCCTCCTCCTCCTCCTCATGCCTCTTCTATTCTCTGTGAGCAAGCTCCTGCTGTCTCCGCAGCTTCTCTGCCCAAGTGCCCCCCGTCGGCCGCGCGCGCGGGCGCCTTATGCAGGCGGTCGCACAAGCGGCTCTCCAGGGCGCTGGGGAGATTTTGTTCAGGGGGCTGCGGGCCGCGCTCTACGAGCGGCTCGTGGCTGCCCCCCTCTCTGTGCTTCAGGACCAGGGGCCTCCATCGCCTGCCTGGTCCATCCAGCAGGCGGACTCGTCCGAGGGTGAGGGGGCCTCCTGCCCTCTCCCTTCGGCGGGTTCCACCTGCCCCACCGTCTGCCTCGGGCTGGCGGTGGACCTGAGCGGCGGGGTCTCTCCCTGGCTGCTCAGCACGGTCGCCGCCCTCCTCTGGGTGACGGCCGCCTGCAGCGCCTGCGCGGGCTGCTGCCTCGGGCTGCTGGGCCCGTACGTGTGGCGGAGGCTCTGGCCCTCCGCCTGGCCGCGCGGCGCGGTTTCTGCTTCACCTGAGCAGGACCGCCGTGCGGCGCGAGCGCTGGCCTACGGGGCTCCGCCTCGACCTCAAGCGCTCGAGCGGGCAGACGCCCAGCGTGCGGGCGGCGGCGTCCACGGCGGCGCCCACTGATGGCGGAGCTGCCACCAGTTGGCGGAGGGCCCCTTTGGCCCGAGCTCTACCCTTTCGCTGCGCCCACGGCGCGCGACTACGCACGATGGCGCCTAGACGACGGCGACACCAGCTGGGCGGCTATCCCCCTCGCCTCTCGAGAAGGGGGCATCCTGCTGGCCCTGCCTGGTGCCTTTCGCTCTACAGCGGAGCTCGAGGCTGCCGAGGCGGATGGCTTTGCTGGGATGATAGGCCCCTTCCAGCTAGTGGACGTCCAGCTCCAGGGGGCCGCTTCACGGCCGCTCGCCACTACCGCATCCGTCCTCGTTATAGATATCGAGGTTGCCGAGCTCGAGCTCGAGTCGCTGTACCCTCTAGAGGTCGGCGACGACGCAGGCATCGTTCCCTTCGCCGAGGTGCGCAGCCGCGTCTATTGGCCGCATCCTTCGGGGGTTCGGGTGCTTCGCGAGGGCTACGCTCGTTTGCACGGCGCCCCGCCTACCGCAGGGGAAGAGCCTCTCCCAGGGGCCGATCGGGCTACCCCCTACCACTCTGCCGACGAGATGGAGGAGCCCGAGGGGTTCGCGGCCGACGGGGAAGCCGACCGCGCGGCCCCAAGTGCGCGAGCCCCCGCGGTCGCTGGAGCGCCGCGCGGCCCGCCCGCCAAGCGCGCTGGCGCCGCCGCGCCGCCACGGGTCGCGGGTCCTGCTCCGATTGCTCCTGGTGCTCCTGCGGCGTCTCTGGACGACGGGGCTCCCATGACCCGCGCCGAGGTAGCTGCCGAAATGCGCGCCTTGCTTGCAGCCCACGCGGCCTCCACGATGGTCGGCGGACCCGAACCGCTGGGCCCCGCTCCGGCTGCCCGGAGCGCTCGGCCCGAGGTGCCTCAGCTTTTCAGCGACGAGGCGGCGCGCCTCGGGCTGGATCCTGCGGGGATCGAGGCCGTCTTGTCCCACGCGCCCGTGGCCCCACATCGGGTCTCCGCGCGCCCCAAGGGACCCACCTCCGCGCTGGTCTCGGCGTGGGAGAAGGCGCGCTCTCTTGCTGTCCCTCGGGCCCCTTCGTCCGCTTCCGGACCGATGGGCCCCCCGCCGCCGCCTGGGCTAGCCCATCCCGCTGCGGTCGACGGCTTTGCCGAGGCGGGCGGCGCCGACGGGTTAGAGCCGCCCCTTGCGGCCAATCCGACGGACTTCAGCCTCATGCTTCAGTGCCTGCACCAGTCCCTTTCCTTGCAGCAGGGGCGGGGCCATCGCCCAGCCTTCCACCCGCTTCTGGGGACCCTGAGCGACCAAGCTCAAACTCCGCCCGCGACCTCGGGCGACCCCGCGCACGCATCGGCTCAGATGGGGGGAATCGCTCGGAGGCGCGAGTGGCAGCAAGCGCTGATGCAGCACGGCCCCGACGTGCGAGGACTGATGAAGGAGAATTTGGCCCGCGTTCTGGGCGTGGAAGTCAGCGCCGTGACCCCCATGGCCATGCATCAGTACTTTCGCGAGCACAGCCCCCTCGGGGCTCAGCCGTCGACGCACGAGTTGTTGACGCATTTTGCCTTCCTCAGCGCCGAGCTGTGGCGGGCCTGCGAGGAGGGCAACCCCGAGAGGGTCCAGACCTTGCTGACTTGCCAGTGCATGTTCATCGACCAGTTGGCGGGGGACCGCGGCTACCTCGAGGCCGCTTGGTTCCTCACGGGGCTGGAGCCTCCCCCGTGTCGCGTGACCAGTCGTCACACGGAGCGCGAGGCCCAGACCCCGTTTTCACCCCTAGTGGATCCTCGCTGGCTGTCGGCGCAGGGCGAATACATGAAGGAGCTGCAAGCATTTCGGGCGCGCCTCGACGCCGAGCGCGCCGTCGCGCTCCCCAAGCATCCACCTCATCAGCCCAAGCAGCCCAAGGTCTCAAAGCCCCCCTTCAAGTCTCAGGGTGCTCCCAAGGCCCCGAAGGCGGTGCCCAAGAAGGACTGAAGATGCCCTTGGCGCCCGCCTTCTTGGAGGGGGGGCCTTCGCGTGGCCGGGGTACGCCGCCGCAGACAGTCTGCACCGACGCTGCTACGGCTGCTAGGCGTGTTTGGGCGCAGCGAGGGCGTGAGGGTAGGAATGCGCTCCTCCAGCGATGCTGTTGCGGCCCCGCAGGGAGGAGTACGTTCCGCCACCACGCCCCTCGCTCTGCTCCGAACCGCCCCTCGGATCCATTCGGCCATTTTGGCCGTCACCTGCCTCAGTCGAGCGCTCCCCCCATGGGGCCTGCAGCCCCTGAGGTTGGTGTTCTTGCTGGTGCTTGTTCTCCTTCAAGCACCCCTGCTGCTCTTGCCAACGTCGCGCCATTTGTCGCTGACTTGTCTGCCTTGCTGCGCCTGTTTCCAGGCGCGAACATTGATATCACCCACTGGGCGGCAGCGCTGTCCCAGGTTGGGATGGGTGCTCGATGTTCTCTTGGATCTTTCTCCCGCTCATCAATGCGTGCAATGGACAGGGACGACCCGTGCCTTTTGGGGCCGCCTCCCCGCGATCCTTGGCCGTGCCCGCCTGCTCCACCTCTTGGTCCCCCGCCTGACGGCTTGTCGGCGAGGCGCAGGGAGCGCTGGAGATTGCGGCGCGCGGCGCGGACGCTCGCGCAGTATTCTGTTATTGCGTTGAACTGGCTCACTTTGGGTCATCCTAGCCTCGCTCCCGCCGAGGCTCGTGTCCGCGCCACGGTCTCGCCCTGCCAGGAGGGCGTCCGCACCCGTATCGAACGGTTGTGTCGGATCGCAGTTCGCCTTGCCCGTGGTGGCAAGAGCGACTTAGGTCGAGCCTTCGCCAAGTTCGACTCTACTGAGGTCTCGCTCCATGGCCTGGCCACCCATGTTGCAGCTTTGGAGGCCTCCTTCACCTCCTCTTCTTCCGTGCCCGCCCCCATGCGGCACTGCCCGACCAGCGCTCCTTCCGTGCCTGGTTCGCTGGCGTCTGCGGCGGCTTGGGACTCCACCCAGGTCGAGCCCTTCGATTTAAAAGTCAGGGCGTCTCGCATTAAGTGGGATTACTCGCCAGTGTTTGATCCCATTCCATTTCTCTCTGACGCTCGAGTCCGCGAAGCGTTCATCAATCCAGAGGAGATGCGGCTCCCGGCGTCAGAGTGGCCTGCTGGCCAAAAGGGGGCGCGTGTCCATATGGACCGCGCCGAGCTGTGGGCCCTGCTCCAGAAGTGGGATGCCTGCGGCGCCCTGTACCTGACTCCTGCTTCGGACCTCGCCTGGGATGAAGCCTGCGGAGCTTTCAGGGTACCGAAGGACAGCGACTTCGACAGGCTGATCCTGAACCCAACGGTCGTGAACAGCCGCTGTGCCTCAATCTCGTCCAGCACCCAGCGCCTTGGCCAGGGTTTCCTGCTGTGCCGTTTGGGTCTGGCGCCTGGGGAGTGGCTGGCAGTTTCTTGCGACGACCTACGGGAGTTTTACTACACTTTCCGCGTTCCTCCCGCGCGCGCCAGGCGTAACGCCCTTCGCGTTCGTCTGCCATCATCCCGCTTCAAGGCCTTTCGAGCCTGGCGCCCCGAGCTCGAAGGTGTGGACGTCGCGCCTTGCCTCAATGCTCTAGCGATGGGCGACAACATGGCGGTGGAGATTGCCAACTCTGCACATGAAGGCGTCTTGCACAGCTTCGGGGCCTTGCGGCCTCACGAGCAGGTTGTCCACCGCTCGCCCTTCCCGCGGGGACCGTTTGTCGAGATGCTGAATATTGATGACCATACAGGTTTTCAGAAGCTCTCGTGGCATGGCTCCGCTCCTCGCCCCGACGACCCCTGTCGTCGTGATCGTGAGGTCTTCGCCGCCTGCGATGCAGGCTACCCGCGCGTGGGCCTGATTCAGCATCCAGGCAAGCGCGCGCGCGGCGAAACGCACAAGGTGGTGGTGGGCGCCGAGGTGGAAGGGCGCATAGGCATCGTCTGCGCTCCCTTAGTGCGGACGGTGGCCTTGCGCAGGCTGACCCTGATCCAAATCTACCTCGGCATCACCACACGCTCCCTGTTAGCCTCTCTTGTGGGCTGCTGGGTCCAGGTGTTCCTCTATCGCCGTCCGATGCTCGCCATTTTCACGCACGTCTACAACTTCCTGTCGCGCCTGGCGACCGAGGAGGGCATTGAATACGACTTGCCTCCTTATGTTCGCGACGAGCTTTTGGCCTGCACCTTTTTAGCCTTTACGGCTATAACCGACCTTCGGGCGCAGCCTTGCCCCGAGGTGTTCGGTACGGACGCGTCTCTCGGCTGGGGGGGCGTTGTCCGCGCCCCTATCAGCCCGCAGCTCTCCGCCGAGCTGTGGCGCAGATCGGAGCACGGGGGGTGGCACACGATCCTGCACAATCGGAGCCTCCTCGCCGTACTCAGCCGCGGCGTGCCCTTGGGCCCTGAGCTCACCCAACTGCATCGCGACCTGGGGCTCCCGTCTATTGAGCCCCCCGTCGCGCCGCGTTGGGTCACCGAGCTATCAGAGGCGCTGCGCTTTCGGCTCGCGTACAAATGGGAGTTTCGCATGCCCCGTCACATCAATATCCTTGAGACAACGGTGTATAAGAGCTTGTGCAAGTACTGCTGTATTCGCCTCCCTGACTCTCGTATCCCCGTTCTCTTGGATTCAAAAGTGGCTTTGGGCGCGACCGCTCACGGGCGCAGTAGCTCTCCTGGTCTATCTCACGTTCTTTCGACCACTTTGCCCTATGTGATAGGAGGAGGTTTATATATGGGAGGCATGTACGTGCCTACGGACGTGCACAGGGCCGACGACCCCACGCGGAACCGTGCGGTGAGGCCCCCGTCCCGTGACCCTCCCGCCTGGTTAGTTGAAGCAGAGAGAGGAGAATTTACTCGCTTTGATTGCATTGCGTACGCCGACTCCCGCTCGTCATTCCCTACTTGTCTCTGGGGCCGATTTGTTGCGCAGCTTGTGGCTCGAGGCCCCGAGGGGCTGCTCAGCCACCGCTGGGCGGCCGCCCCCCCCCCCTCGGAGGGCGCGGGGATGGCCGCCGACGCCGCCAGCGACGGCGCCCAGGGGGAGGCACCTGACCCCTCGGGCGCCGCCGAGAGCAGCAGTGAAGCTGCTCTCGCCAGCGGAGAGCGTCGCGGGCCTCGCAACGCGCTCTTCGCTGACAGCGAACGGCCTCTCGCGTCCTCGGCAGACGCCACGCCAAAAGCGTCTGCCTCCGCGGAGGGCGGCTCGCCCGGCCCCGACCCTGGCGCCGCCAGCGCAGGATCGGCTCCCCAGGCCGCCAAGCGTGCTCCGCCACTGGCCCTCCGCTCCAAGGCCGCGGCGGCCCCTCCGCCTGCTATCGGGGTGGGCTCGTCGCGCGTCGGCTCGCGGGAAGCGCCAAAGGGGGCCTCAGCAGCTACCCCCCGCACCTTCCAGCGAGCGGCCAGGGTGAGCGCCTCTCGCCAACTGCTTGGCGTAGTGGACGGGGCCTCGCGCGGCACAATTGAGGCCGCCTTCAGGCGCCAGTCCCTAGTCTACCATCCAGACAGGACTCCCGCGCACCTGGGCGCCGACGAGCGAGCAGCCCGCGCGCTGAAGTGGAAGCAGCTCTGTGACGCCAAGTCAGTGTTGCTCCAGGCCGTCTCGCAGGCCGCCGCGCCGCCCGATGTTCCCAGCACGGGCGGCGACGGTCCTGCCGCCCGCGCCTACGCCCGGGCCAAGGCGGCAGGAAAGGGCGCCCGCAAGGGCAAGCTGGCTCCAGGGTCGACCATGGCCCTTCAGGCGCTCGAAGAGGCGGTCTCCTCGCGGGTCGCCCTTGCGAGCGCCGAGCTGGCCCCTCGGGCTGCCCTCCCCGCCTCGGGCGCGCCTCTCCCGAGGGGCGGGGTTTCGTCTGCCCTCGCGACGCGGGCGGCTGAGTCGGATGCCACCCTCGTCTCCGCCGTGTCGCGCGGCCGCGTGGAGCTCGACGCACTCCGCACCGCGCGTGCCGACGCCACCAGGCGCACGGTGCAGGCTCCTGCACGCGGCGAAGGAGAGCGTGCCGTCGCTCGTGCCGAGCTCGCGGAAGGGATGGCCGATCGCGCCTACTTCCGACGCGTGCGCGAGGCCGCCAGTCGAGAGGCCGCGGGCTTGCCGCGCACCGCTCCCGTCCAGCTGGGTCGGGATTGGCGCAAAACCTTGCGCGCCGTCCTGCGCAGCGCTGAGGTCTCGACGGGCCTCGCCATCGCAGAACGTGCCGCTCGTGCTGGGGACGCACCCGCGTCGTCCACTGGCCGCTCCTTGGCCGAGGTGGAGGCTGAGGACCCGCGCGCCTTGGCAAGGCCCGCCGACGACCCTGCGTCCAGCTTCAGCCGTCGTGAGCGGCGCGCGGTCCGCGCCCGCCTGGGCCCGCGGGATGAAGCGGTCGAGGACCAGCCCAACCGCGGTGGTCACGCGCCGCACTCCGCCTCGCGCACGGGCGCCGCGCGCACCAGGCGCGCCGCCAGGCAGCGGCGGGCTTCGATGGCGGCGCTCCCCGCCCCTGAGGGGGGGGGCCGCCACGGCGCCTGGCCGCAGGGCGCGTCGCACTGCCAATGCGCGCCGCTGGGCAGGCGCGGCACGCCCCAGCTCCGCCGCGGGAGTGGGCTCCCCACCGCGGAGCCGCAGCCCTGCCCGCAGCCGTACGCGGTCTCCAAACCCGTACGGGACCGACCGCACCTCTCCCTCGGGGGGCTGCTCGTCGCCTCCCGTCGACGGCCCGATCTCGCCCGAGGAGCCGTCGGAGCCGCCTGCGGGGGAGGCATCGGAGGGCCCGCACACTCCTGACGGGTCCCCGCCCGCGAGCGTTCGCAGCCGCTCGAGAGCGGAGCCCGCGTGCGACGAGGACTCTCCGACGGAGCTCGAGGACGTCGTGCTGAGTGCCCTCGCAGACTCCTCGATGGACCTCGAGCGCGTCGTGGCGGGCCTGAACCCCGAGGTCCTCCGCCGCCTGCAGGCGGCCTTCCCTCGCCGCTCGGGGGCCTCTCCGCCCGCCGCTCGCGCCTCGGTTCGCAGTCGCTCTCGGGGCCGCGGCACGCGTGTAGGCTCCGAGACTCCGCGGCCCGTGCCCCCGCCGCCGCCGCCGCCCCCTCACCACTCTGGTGGGCGTGCGGCGTCGCGATCCCGCGCGTCGACCGCAGGCCAGGGGCTTAGTCGGGCCGTCGCGCGCGGCTCCTCTCGCGCGCCTTCGCGTCAGGCGACGTCGCCTCGGCGTCGCGAGGTGCGCTCCCCTCGAGTCGCTCCGAAGCGGCGCCCGAGCCCCGCTACTGCGCAGCGGCCAGCCACGTCCCGCCATGGTGCGAGCTCGGGCGACGCCCACGCAGGCAGCTCCCGCGCGGACTCCGCTGCTCAGGCCCCTCAGTCTTCGGTAGGCACGCGCTCCTCCAGCGATGCTGTTGCGGCCCCGCAGGGCGGAGGGCGTGCCGCCGAGGAAAGGGGGTCTTCGAGCGGCCCCGCGCCTGGCCGAGATTCAGGGCACGAGCTGCATCCCAGCGGCTCCCACAGCGGCGACGCTGGGAGCGCCGCGGCTGCAGCCTTCGCAGCGCGGCGCACGGCCTCCGCGGCCGTTGAGCAGCCCTTGCCTCCAGGGGCCGCCACCGCCCTAGCGTGGCGTCTCAACCTCGGCGGTGAGAAGGTCACAGTGGTGAGGTGGGGACCCGCCTGGCAAGCTGCCTTCCAGAGCGCGGCGTCGTGGCTGAGGTCTTTCGCACCCGCAGGGGCCGCCGAGCCCGAGGGCAGAGATGACCTGCACTGCCTCCTGCAGGCCTTGCACGCCTATAAGCGCCTGTTTCAGACAGGCGGCGCCGAGCCGATCGACGAAGCCTCGTGGTTGCATCCTTACGTGGCCGCCGTCGAGCCCGAGGCTATCCCCGCGGGCGCTGACCTCCAAGCCATGGGGGCGGGCGCCATCCGTGGCATCGGGCTCGGCTCAAAGATCGAGCACAGGAGGCGCGCGGGCAAGTTGGCCTGCCTTTTCGACCTTCTGTACCACGTGCAGGACGGTCACGGCGCCATCCCAGCAGCGCTGTGGGGATCTCATTCCCCTCCGTCCGAGATCCTCGACGCGTTCGCGGAGGTGGTGCCCGTTCCACATCATTCGGGCCTCACGTCCTCGGCAGCTCGTTCCGAGCTCGCCGAATCGGCCGCAGCTGCGCGCGCCGAGCCGCGCCCGCCCTTTGACTGGGCGACCCTCGAGGGAGGGGGCGCTCTGCCCGCCGAGATCGAAGCAGGGGCTCGCCGTGCTCACCGTAACATGGGCGGATCCTTCACCTCGGCGCGGGCGATGCTGGCGGAGGCGTCGGGGTTCGAGACCGACGGGCGGGACACCCTCGTTCCGCCCTTCTACGCGTCCAGGAGCAGGAGGGCCGCCACGCTGATCAGCTCTCCCAGCCCTGGCCGCCCTGCGCTCATCCTGTGGTGCGTCTGCGGCCTCTGCATCTCTCTGGGAGCCGCGGCGCCGACCGCAGGCCAAGGGCTTAGTCGGGCTGCGCCTTCCGCGCCCGCTCGCCCTCCGCGCACTCCCTTCGTGCGCGATTCTCACCTCACCTCCGCGTATCTCGATCGTCGCTCGAGATCGATTGATGCGTTCGAACTGTGGTTAGCAGAACACACTGGCGTGCCGCCCGCCACTCTTTACCGTAGCGGGCTACTTCTCGCCCGCTTCCTCGCGACCTTCGGCGCGTGGCTTCATGATGCAGGTTTCCCTCATTATATTCTGGTTCATGCCATCTTGGGAATCCAGAGCGCTCATCCGCATTGGAAGGCCTTTCTAACAGAAGCTTGGGACGTAGCGAAACAATGGAAGCTCGCGGAGCCGCCAAAGCTCCGCCCGCCCTTACCTCGCGCTCTGCTGCGCGCTATGGTCGGTCTCTGTTTCGCCTGGGACTGGCCTGTGATGGCGGCCTTGCTGCTCATGGGCTTTACGATGTTCCTCAGGCCTGGCGAGCTGCTGGCGTCACGCCGCTGTGACTTGTCGCTTCCTTGCGACCGCCTCGAAGTTGAAGGGGATGCTTTTCTTTCGATTCTTGTTCCAAAGACCAGGAGAACGTACCCGACGCAGCATGCTCGCTGCTCCGATCGGGGCACGGTGAAGATTCTGAATCAAGTGTTTGGGCGGTTGGCTTCCACCGATCCTCTCGCCCCTTTCGGTGCGAGCGGCTTCCGTACTCGGTGGAATCATTTGCTTTCGGCCCTGGGCGTCCCTCTTGCCAAAGCGGGTCAGGGGCTCAACCTGACGCCCGCATGTCTGCGGGGCTCTGGCGCAACAGACTTCTATATCGCTACGGAAGACGTCCCTCGCGTCTTCTGGCGGGGGCGTTGGCGTCAGGCTTCCAGTGCTGAGCGCTACCTGCAAGCCGCCGCCGCTTCCACAGTTCTTGCTGCGCTGCCCGTGCCCGCACGGGCGCGGATCCTGTTCTTCGCCACCGCCAGCGACCGCCTTGTCGCTTCCTTTCTCCAAGTCGGCCCCGCCGCTTGGCCTGCCCTACTTGCGGCCGCCCGCCGAAACCTTGTCACTTCGCAAGGTCCTTGAGCACGGGTATGGCTGCCTCGCCGTCGTCGGCGAGCAGGCGGTCTCCCCCGCCTGACGCGCGGCGCCCCGGCACGAGCGCGCGGGACGGGCCTGCCCATTTTGGGCCGCCCCGCGCGCGCGAGCCGCGGCCGCGCTCGGAGACAGCTCGCTAGCGCGCGAGCGGGAGAATGCCTCTTCTATTCTCTGTGAGCAAGCTCCTGCTGTCTCCGCAGCTTCTCTGCCCCCCTCCCTCCTCTCCCAATCTAAGGCTGATGGGCGCTGCCTCGCCGTCGTCGGCGAGCAGGCGGTCTCCCCCGCCTGACGCGCGGCGCCCCGGCACGAGCGCGCGGGACGGGCCTGCCCATTCTGGGCCGCCCCGCGCGCGCGAGCCGCGGCCGCGCTCGGAGACAGCTCGCTAGCGCGCGAGCGGGAGAATCCTCCTCCTCCTCCTCCTCCTCCTCCTCCTCCTGTTCCTCCTCCTCTTCCTCCTCCTCCTCTTCCTCCTCTTCCCCCTCGTCCTCCTCGCCCTTTTCTTCCTCGTTATCCTCCTCCTCCTCCTCCTCGTCCTGCTCCTCCTCGTCCTTCTCCTTCTCCACCTCCTCCTCCTCCGCCTCCTCCTCCGCGGGAACCCCGTGGCAACCTACATGAGGTTGAGTCGGGCATGTCCCTCTGCAGGAGGAATGCTCAAGAATAGTACAGAATACTCTGGGGACTAGTGTTCGTTCTATTTTGGTTACTTCCCCACCATCCTGTGGTGTTGGGTCCTCGTTCTGGAGAGAGCCCTCCGTGTCTCACTCCTTCCTCCTCCCCCTCCCCCCTCCTCCATCATCATCATCAGCATCATCATCAGCATCATCATCGTCGTCATCATCATCATCGGCGTCATCATCACCTTCTTCGCCATCATCATCATCATCATCATCAGCATCAGGATCATCATCATCATCATCATCTTCATCAGCATCAGCATCATCAGCAGCAACATCATCATCACCATCGTCATCACCATCATCAGCATCATCATCATCATCAACATCATCATCATCGCCATCGCCATCGTCATCATCATGGCCGTCTTCATCGCCACCATCATCATCATCACCACCATCACCATCATATCCATCTTCATCATCATCAACATCATCATCATCATCATCATCGTCGTCATCATCATCATCATTATCATTATTATCATCATCATCATCATCATCATCGTCATCATCATCACTGTCGCCGTCATCATCACCATCATCGCCATCAGCTTCGGCACACCCCTCACACGCTTCGTGGCCACACACCCCTCACACGTTCCGTGGCCCTATAGGGAACCCCACCGAAGGCAGCAGTGGAAGCGTTCGCATGGCAGCCCCGCGCCCATTTCAGCGCACCCCTCACACGTTACGTAGCCCCATAGGGAGCTCCACCGCAGGCCCCAGTGGTTGCGTTCGCATGGCGGCCCTGCGCTCAGTTCGGCACACCATCACAAGCTTCGTGGCCCCATAAGGAAATCCACCGAAGGCGATACCCACAACGGCGACACTGAGAGCTGCATATGGTTGGGCCCTTCGCCAGGATCATTTTGATTAATTGCTGATTATCGGATGGTTTCCAACATCCGCCTGTAGGAGGAGATGCCCGGCCAAAACCTCGAGTGAGCAGAAGGCTGAGGAGTACCCCGATGGGCGGTTGGGGGCACCATTAGTATTGCAGTCAAGCCGCATTGCAAGGATGAGCATTTTTCCCAAGGTACCCTTACATCCTTGCCACCTTCGGCCTATCCTTGGCGACGTTTGCTGGCCAACCCCGTTCGAAAACGCCAACATGGTCCTCCAAGGCCCTTGCGTCCTTACTGCGCATCCTTATCAGTGAAATGGAGACACGGCTAGAGAAATAATAGAGAAACAATAGAAGACAACACAAACAAAACACGATATCAGACCAGTTGCATCTTTCACGGCCCTGCGCCCCCAAGAGGGCCAGCGGATCTTTTGACTGGGCAGAAGCGTGTGTCTTGAACCATGTGTGTGAGTCGAGGCGGATGAGGCCGAGGGTTCGGGCTCACGGATTCCTCCGCAGTCTCCGGTGTCAGAGTTGCCAGGGATGGTCGTCCAGAGGGCATGGGATTGCTAGGCCAACCCGGACATCCTGCCTGCAATTGCCGCATACGGCCACTTTGAGTTCTTGCCGCAGTCTATGCAATTATTGTGCACCCTCCTCCCCCTCATGCCTCCAGCCTCAGGCGGGCCAGGTGGCTCGCGTTCTCGTTCCTCGTATCCCTTCCCCTTCCCCCCTGGTCCCTCTCCTACCCGCGCCTCCTTCTCCTCGGGACTCCAGCCTCCAGCGGGGCCGGGGGGCAAGCCAGCGTGCGATGTGCGCTCAGCAGCTGTTGAAGGAGCGGACCACTGCCATCGGCGCTCAGGGGAGGCAGCAGTTGTGGTCCAGCGCGCTCGACACCTTCAGGGAGCTGCAGCGCTCGCGGGCGGCGCCAGACCTCGCCGCCTACACCGCGTGCATCGGCGCCTGCGCCAGGGGCTCAGAGTGGCAGCTGGCTCTGCACCTATTCGCCTCGCTGCGCCAGCAGGGGCTCCGGCCCGACCTGCGCGCGTACACGAGCGTGGCCGGCGCCTGCGCGAGGAGCCACGAGTGGCGCCGCAGCGTCGGCGTCCTGGATGCGATGCGGCAGGAGCGGCTGGAGCCAGACGCAAGACTGAGCGGGAGCGTGGTGCGCGCTTGCGCTGACGGTCGGCAGTGGATGCTGGCGGCGCTCTTGGCCGGCGAGGCCACCAGGCGCAGCCGCGCGCGGGGGTACGCGGACGCATTGGCGGCTTGCGAGGCGGGCCAGCAGTGGAGGCGCGCCTTGGAGCTGCTCGGTGCGGCGCGCTGGTGTAGCGTGCGGGTCGGCGTGCAGCTGCTCAACGCGGCGATGCGCGCCTGTGAGCGTGGGTCTGCCTGGGAGCTGGCGCTCGGGTTGCTGGGCTCGATGGGGCGCGACGCGCTGCGGCCCGACGGGACCGCCTACACTGTGGCTAGCATGGCATGCGGCCGCGGGTGGCTGTGGCGACAGGCTCTCGGCAACCTCTCCCGGATGCAGGAGGTATCCCTCGAGCTGGGCCTGGCGAGCTTCAACGCGGCGGCGCGGGCGGTGGCCAACGCGGCGGAGTGGTCCCAGGCGCTCTCCCTGCTCTCCAAGCTGCGGTCACGCAAGCTCTCCCCAGACGAGGTGACCTGCGGTGCATTAGTGAAAGCCTGCGCAGGGTCGCCGGTGGCCTGGGTGGCGGCCGTGGGCTTCATCGCCGAGATGAGAAGGAGCGCCATGAGAGTCGGTGAACTGGCGCTCGCCCGGGCACTGGCGGGTTCCTCCTCGGCGGGCTCGCTGGGGGAGCCGCAGCTCGACGGCGACGGAGGTGCCCGTGGCAGCGCTCCCTGCGGGCGGCTCCTCGGAGAGCTCGAGCAGCGGTCGCTGGCCTCGCGCGAGGCGGAGCTCATCATGCGGGTCGCGGTCACGGCAGGCGCAGCAGCAGCGCCCGCTGTCCTCGATTGCGCGGCTCCGCTGGGCAGTGCCCTGGCGAGCAGCTGTCCCGCCGCTCGCGCCGCCGCCAGACGGCCCGAGGTGTCGTGTGCGTCAGGGGCGGCGGGCGGTGCCGCCCTGGGCGGCCCAGCGGCGGCGGCGGCGGCGCTGCGGCTCCTCGAGGCGGGCCTTCCCTCCGCGGCGCTGGCGGCGCTGGAGGCCTGCCCGCTCGAGGCCGCGGCGGCGCCTGGGCACCTCCTCTCGCGGGCGCGGGCCGCGTGCGGGCCGCAGCCCGGCACACAGAGGTCCTCCTCCCGGGAACCCGCGCGCCGCGCTCAGGGCGGTCGGGGGCTCACTTGTTGACGCTTCGGGTGTTCACCTCCACTGGGCCTGTCCAGTAGTGACCCCCAGGCGGTCTTGCTTTGATCAGGGGAGCGTAGGAGCATACAGCGGAACAAAGTAGGGGGCCACCGTCAACCCGAAGCTCGAGATCAGCCTGAGCAGACCCAGGAGTCAACCATACACGCCGTCGCGGATCCCTTGATCTTTGAGCCGCTTGAATGCAGCTTGGGGCGATATTTAGGCATTGTCGGGGCCGTTTGGGATGCCTTTGGGACTCTGCCGGGCCCCCCTCAGAGGCATTGGGGCCCCTTTGGAGGCCATATTGGAGGAATATGGAAAGGGGCGGCACCGATTAGCTCTGTCATTCTGGAGCCCGAAGCATAGTTCATCGGAGCATCTTGTGACATGTCAGACCCTTGGCTGCGGGAGCGGTAAAGACCGCAGCAGGATGCGCCACGGGAAGCACCCAGAGCTAAGCGTTCGATCGCACGTGGGCAAAGTTTCACGCACCTCGAGACGCATTGAGCCTGCCTTGAGAAGAGAAGGGACGCTCTTGGGCGCTTCGGGGGCCGCATTGGAGCCTTGGGTTCCTGTTGGCTTGGGGCTCTATCGGGCGATCTTGGAGCCATTTCGAGACCGCAGAAGCTTAACATAAGCCAAAAGGCAATGTTTGAGGCGAGCATCATTGACACCCTTCTGGCTGTTCATGTTCCATGAGTTTGGCCGCTCGGGGGCGTCTTTGGGAGGCGCCGTGACCACCTGGAGCCGTTTTGGGGACGATCGGAGGCATGTTGGGGGCCATCTTGAGCAAACGTTGAACACACTGTGCCGTCTTGACAATTGGAGCAATGTTTGAGCCATATTGGCCCAAAGACTCCAAGATATGCACAGAAACGCCAGCATTACTCAAATACCTAAGGTGCTCCATCTTGTTGTGCGTGTGCCAAGAAGGCGGCGTGAATTAGCCCTGCCCCTCTGGAGCACGATAGTTCAACTTTTGGAGACCTGATCGTGCGATCTTGGAGCGTTCTGGGAGGCCTTCGAGGCTGTCTTCGACCGTTCATGTGCCCCTCTTGGGGCTTTCTTAGGCGATCATGGAGCTACCTTAAGGCCTCGGATGCCCATCGGAAGCGAGAAGGCAAGAATGCAGCAATCATTTCGACAACCCGAGGTCTCATCTCAACGCCATTTTGTGCCAAAAGCCTCTTACGGATGCCCCCGAGAGGCCTACGCACATTCGAACACTTTTATGTTGCTCAGTTATTTTGTCTTCGACAGGGGCACCCCCCGCCAGAGCCTGCAATATCGCCTCTTGGAGCCCTCTTGGGATGCTGTTTTGGCGCTCTTGGGGCAGTCTTGGACCTCTTCTGGCCCCCTCTTGGGAATCTCTTAGGCTTGTTTGAAGCCACCAAGAAGCTTCAGATGTCCAGTGGAAACGAGATGGCGGGAAGGTGAACGTTTCAGAAACCTTTTTTGTGCGAATTGCGTTTGCATGTCTTCTCGATTGTTGACGATGGCGGCCCTTACCTACGCAAGGTGCGCCGTACGCGCCAGGGCACCCCATCACCCTTGCCGGATAACAAAGCGAGGCGATCGTGGGGTGCCCGATCATGACCCAAGATGCGGAATGTGTTTTGGGCAGGCATTTTGCGCCTGCGCACACCAGACAATGCAATGGCACCCCCGCCGCCTCTGCCAAACAACACATGTTAAGTGATCGCAGGGCGCCCAAACATAGTCCATGTGTTACCGCATTGTGCAGTGTATACACTTTCTGACAGGAATGATGGGGGGAGGCCCTGGTTAGGCGCTGGTTAAGTGGGGAGGGAGTGATAAATTTGTCGCCCAAGAGGACACGCGAGTCAAATGACTCCGCCAAATGCACAGGGGAGCCACGAGACACCGCTGCCGCAGGGGAAGAAGAGGGCTGGAAGAGAGAAGTCCTTGAACCATTTTCGGCCAGAGGGTTGTGCATGGGACCAGGGGGGCACTTGCACAGTGCGGCTGCAAGAGAGGGCGCCGTTATATGGTTCGTTTGCCGTGGGGACCTCATCAATCGTCTTGGACGCTCTGAAGACCAGAAAATCGAATATGTGAAAACCATTCCCGACTGTTCATGTTTCATAGATTCAGATGTCTCGGGATGGCCTCCAAGACTGCCAAGATTGCCGAAAGACGACCAAGAGGGCTCCAGGACGGCCCTGGTACCATCTGAGGCAATGTTGGAAGTGTGGATTCCAATCCTCGCGTCCAGCGCCTTCGGGAAAGTCATGCCAGGATCCCTGGGAGCGCCCGGTCGCGCTCGGATATTCCGGCAATTGGGAGCCTGAGGCCATTGCAGGGCATCGAAGGCGTCAATAGCGAACCACCGCCGTCTTTTGTTTTTCCCCACCCAGCAACAGAGCACAAACACACCAGCGGGAGAATATTGCACTCTTTGCGAAATGTTGTCATCCCGTCTTGGCCTCGTCTTCGCTTCTTCCCGCGAGAACTGGAATTGGCGGGCGGTGAACGCGAAGCGTCTTGAATCAATAGCTCTTCCTTGTCGCACCTCCCAGATGCGTCGGTAGGGCGGGCCGGGCGTTTCTCCTGATACCTCCTCGCCAATGAAGCTTGAAATTTGCAGCAGTTTCAAGTCATGGATGGAGGGCGTGGCGCTTTCAAAATGGAGCTCTCGCCTTAGCGCCGCGCGTACTCGTCTTAACACATTGAAGCCCCCCAAGTGGCCTCCTTTTCCTCCTCCTCCTTCTCCACCCTCTCCTCCATTCTCTCATCCCCCAAATGTTCCCTGATGGAATTCCACAACGGGTGTGGGAACACATAGTCCAATAGCTCGGCAAGTCTTCGGCCCAACGTTGGGCAACATAAGCGTTTCCCAAAGGCACGGAGCGGTAGTGGTTCACCGCGGGCGTCTTCGACCCAACGCACCCGTAGCCTGACGGTGGCATACCGAACATTCGAATATTAGGTTCCCATCGAGGTCTCGGCCCAAACCGCCAGCCACCCAGAAGCCACCGCAACATATCTTCATGCCCAGGCCAGAAAGTTCTTCTCCACGACGGCCCAGATGACCCTCATGACGGCCCCCGACGGCTCATGATGGCCTCCAAGACGGCCAAGATGGACCAAGCCTCCAAGACGGCTTCAAAGTGGTCCCGGATCGCCTCGAGACGGCCCGACAGGCCCCCAAGACGCCTCAAGAAGGCTCCCCGATGCCCTCGAGGAGGGCGCGAAGCGGCCATAATCATGGATCGTCTTACAGTTGAAACAAAGTTTCGCGGTCTCGCTTTCTCGGGCTCTAGACATTCAAGAAGGCCACAGAGGCCTCAAAGATAGCCCAGAGACGGGCCAAAAAGCCCCCAAGAGGGCCCCGACGAGAGCCCCGAAGACGGTCCGAGAGGCCCCGAAGACGGCCCCCAAAAGGCCACACGACGCGCCAAGAGACTTCCCAGACGGCCTGAAGCGCTTCAAGAGACACGAAGACGGCCCCCACGACGGCCGTCGAAGGCGTTATACGGGCGAAGACGGCCCCGAACGGCACCCAACAGGGCCCTAAGAGGCCGCTTCCGTTTTCTCCTCCTCCAAACGACATCCCTCTCCTCCTCGCTCCCCCTCCTCGCTCCCCCTCCTCCTCCTCCTCCTCCTCCTCCTCCTCCTCCTCCTCCTCCTCCTCCTCCGTCCACCCCGTGCCAATGACCCCCCAGATTTCTTGGTTCTCGATGTGGTTGGGGACGCACGGGGCAGCCTTTAAGGATCCCTGCTGGGGTCCGACGAGCACCCCGACCACGAGGGCCAGGGAGTGGGGGTCGGGGCGACAAAGGCTTAATTCGGCCAGCGCGTGCACGAAAGGAGCCTGCCATGGCTCGAGGCTGGGCCCGGGGATCCAGATTTTTCTTCCGATGATCGGGATCAGAGTTTGGGTTATGGAGGCAAAGAGCTACGGACTCACGAAGTTCTCATGTAACACAGCCGGTCGTTTCGACAGGAGCGACCAGGCCACACGTAGTTGAGCAGCTCACTGCAGCAACCACCACGCAGGTGGCCAGTCTGTGTACCATGCTCACTGCTTGCCGCTGCTTAGCCTACGGGTCGGGGACTACGGACCACTGCACAGCAAGTTCGCGGTAGCCCCTGGCCCGCTGATTCGCCCGGATCAGCTTCCCATTCAGTATGCTGCCACCTCACGCACATTGCCTAAAGGGTCGGGGACTAAGGACCACTGCGTAGCAAGTTCACAGTAGCCCCCGACCCGCTGATTCGACTGGATCAGCCTGCCAGCTGCCGCGCGCGCAGCCATCCTCCTGCACATCGCTATATCCGCCTGCCGCTGTTGCAGCTCTCGAGTCAGTGCGCGAGTATGTGAAGCACGATCGGGCATAGCAGAGCCTAAAACCACGGATGGGCCGGTACACCGACAATGGGGATGTCAATCTTATGTTGTTCCCGGATTTTTCTTCCGATGATCGGGATCAGAGTTTGGGTTATGGAGGCAAAGAGCTACGGACTCACGAAGTTCGCATGTAACGCAGCCGGTCGTTTCGACAGGAGCGACCAGGTCACACGTAGTTGAGCAGCTCACTGCAGCAACCACCACGCAGGTGGCCAGTCTGTGTACCATGCTCACTGCTTGCCGCTGCTTAGCCTACGGGTCGGGGACTACGGACCACTGCACAGCAAGTTCGCGGTAGCCCCTGGCCCGCTGATTCGCCCGGATCAGCTTCCCATTCAGTATGCTGCCACCTCACGCACATTGCCTAAAGGGTCGGGGACTAAGGACCACGGCATAGCAAGTTCACAGTAGCCCCCGACCCGCTGATTCGACTGGATCAGCCTGCCAGCTGCCGCGCGCGCAGCCATCCTCCTGCACATCGCTATATCCGCCTGCCGCTGTTGCAGCTCTCGAGTCAGTGCGCGAGTATGTGAAGCACGATCGGGCATAGCAGAGCCTAAAACCACGGATAGGCCGGTTCACCGAAAATGGGGATGTCAATATTATGTTGTTCCCGTTTGCCCGCCATGCTCGACAACACACATGTCACGGAGTCGGTGCGCGGGCGATTTCCCGCCACTGCACACTCTCCTGAGCTCCCTGAGCGTGTCGTTCTTCTGACACGGCACTGGAGTGCGAGCGTGAGGTGAGGAATGAAACCCGTCTCAAATGCAACCGCTTGCCGTTGAGGTTGCGGTTGCTTGTAGGTCAGAGCCCATCGAAAGCCGACGGGCTGGCATCCCCCAAAAACGGGGGATCTGGCTGTCGCGGACCGCTGGCGGTCCCTAGTCGAAGCACGGGGTGTAAAGATAATTGCGCTTCCTGCCCGTTTTCGGGCTCCGGGGCAAGGCCTTGCTAGGCCGTGTCTAACGCCATTCAGCCATGCACGACAACACAAATGTCACGGAGTCGGTGCGCGGGCGATTTCCCGCCACTGCTTAGGAGAACACTCTCCTGAGCTCCCTGAGCGTGTCGTTCTTCTGACCCGGCACTGGAGTGCGAGCGTGAGGTGAGGAATAAATCCCGTCTCAAATGCAACCGCTTGCTGTTGAGGTTGCGGTTGCTTGCTAGGCCGTGTCTAACGCCATTCGTTGTGCGTTTTATCTGTGCTGTGGCATTTCTGGGGTGGGCACTTGGTGCGGACAGTAAGCCTCGGCTCGGTCCCTCGACGTTGGAGTTTCCGCTTCGCTGAATAACCGCTCGAACATCCTCCTCCGCAGCTCGTTCCCTCTGTGAGGGAAGCCTCTATGTCGGAAGCCCTCTGCCTTGGGTTTCCTAAACAATGCTCGCAAGACGCTAACTCTACCATGCTTCTGCTGCCACTCGTCCTGCTGCCCTGACCAAGCAGAGGAAAAATAGCCACACTTTGTTGTGGCATCCTGGGGCCATCGCCAAGCGGGGATGGCAACCCAGAAAGCCGGTTTCATGTCGCTTTCGCGGTCTTGCTAAAAACTACGGCCGTCCAGACCTTTACGCGGGCCACTGGCATCAACATGCGACTGGAATGCTCACGGCATCCAACCTCGCAGGGGGAAGTCACCCTGATGGAGCGACGCCCCGTTTGTGCCGCTATCGCGCGGCACAGGTGCTAGTATGTGCAGAGAGGCAGCCATCTTCACAAGGGGGTCCCCCCCGAAGTGGCACTCAGCACGCAAGCATCGCAGGCTGCCTGCATGGGCTGGGGCCCCTGCCGCTTTGCCACACCTACGCTGGGGCTACAGCTCCCAGCGTCTACCCGACCTGCCAGGGTCCCTGCGCTAAGTGCAAGAGCCCCTGAATTCAGCGGCGGGAAGCAATCGGGCCCACCTTGGGATCCGCTTCCTCCCCGGAGGGGAACCGGTGGGCAGTGCGCGCCAGGAGTCAAATTGCGGACCACTGCTGCGGCAAGTTCGCCCCCCCAATATGGGATGCCACCCCGTAGGAGCCCCGATTCGACAGGATCACTTTAAGGCATGGGGTGAAGAGGGGGTGGCGGCCAGCGAAATCGATAAAGAGGTGGAACATCGACGGGTGTTCCTCACTAAGCACCTCAGTATCGTGGCTATCCGTCATCCCCCAGCTTTAGTCTGCGCGGCGGACACCCGCATCGGCCAGACCCCGCCCCCCCTAGGGGCTGAGGTGCGAGTGCACGACCCGCTGACTAAGGATACATCCGAGACAATCCTCCTCCGTCCATGTTCCCTATACATAATTATCTCCGTGTCGCACCCCCAAGCGTGTCGACAAGGCGGGCCGGGTGTTTTGCCTGAGACATCCCCACCGCTTATGATCCTGAATATGTTACTTCCAACAGCTTCACAAGTGCATGTGTCTCGCTTTAGCGCCGCTTCGCCCGAAAAGTTTGCAACAATTTCACGGATGAGGGGGGGGCTCTTTACAAGATGTGGTTCCCGTTTTGATTCCTCGCACGTTCGCTTGAAGCGTAAGCAGCAGTTTCATTGATGGAAGGCGGCTTCTCTGCTACATGTGGCTCCTGCCTCGGCGCCGCGAGGATTCGTTTTAGAATTTTGAAACAGTTTCTCCAATTGATGTCGGTTCCATTTCCAAGTATGGCGCTTGCCTTCGCGCAGCGCACATGTGTCTCAAACTTTGCAGCAGCTTCGCGGATTGAGGCGGGGCTCATTTTAAAGATGCGGTTCTTGCCTTAGCGCCGCGCGCCGCGCATTCGTCTTAAACGTTTGCATCAATTTCACAGATGGCGGGGCGGGGGGGGGCGTTTTCAAAATGAGGCCCTCGCCCCATCGCCACACACACTCGTCACATTCGTTTTATTCGTTTCAGTATTTTCACTAAGGGAAAAGGGAGAGCGTTTTCAAAATGGTGCCCTCGCATGAGCGACGCGCACATCCGTCTTTAGAATTGCTTCACGACTTGAGGGCGGCTCATTTTCAACGTGGAGTTTTCGCCTCAGCGCCGCGCGCATTCGTTTCTGCGAAGCTTAGCAGGACGGAGGACGGATCATTGCTCAAACATGGAATTATCGCTTGGGGCTTCGATGAGTTTGAAGACCTGGAACTTTCAGACATGTAGGGCTGCAAGGATCCATGCGGATCCATGGCGGCTCTTTTCCTAAGCCGGAGGGCGGGCCCGTGCCAGCAGACCCCGGTGCCAGCGCCCCCCAGCAACGGCGCCCCCCAGTACCGGCCCCCTTGTGCCGGCACCCCCCGCTGCCGGCGCCCCCTCTGCATCGGGCGTTCCCGACCCCAGCACAGGGAGGTTCTGGCACCAGGGGCTGCCGGCCAGCACCAAGGCGTGCCGTGGAATTTGGCGAAAACCCCAGTTATCGGGCTCGCCCCCCCCCCCAAAGGATACCTAGTTTTGTCGGTTGTGCAGGTTTGGTGGGGAGCGCAGCGACCTCGAAGGTAGCGTTGTGTTCAACGGCGCGGCGGTATGCGCAACAGCGTGCTGGTTTGGATGCGCGTTGGTGACACGCGGGGGCTTGGAGTGGCAGGGGGAGACGACGAGGACGACGACAACGACGACGGCAACTTTCTGGACTTCGGTCCCGCTGGGGCTTTGGAAGTGTACACAAGCATTTTGGTGCACCAGAGTTGTGGTCCACACGTATGCTGCTGAAGCAGTGACCGTGGTGCACAAAAGCGTCGCAGTGTGCACAGGCAGTGTGGTGTACACGGGCACGTGGCATACACGGCTGCTGTAGTGTACACAGGCATTGTGGTATACGCAAGTGCTGCTGTGCAAACGTGCGCTGCGGTGTACACCAACAGCTATAATATGCAAGATTGTCGTGGTGTTTACTAGACAGGCACTGTGGAGACATGGTCGGCCCCAAACGGGAGGATCGCACCCGAGGCCAGAAAAATCAATCATCACAAATAGCTCACATATTGAATTTGATATGTTCGGGGCCTCGGCGATTTCCTGCAGGTGTACGGAAGCGCTGTGCCGCAAATGTTCGCCATGCTTTGTGGTGCACGCGACTCCGGTGATGTGCACAGGTATCGGCGTGTACACAGGCACTGTGGTGCACGCGGCTGGTGTAGTGTACACAGGCATGGTGGTGTACACAGGCACTGTTGTGTAGACAGGCAGTGCGTTGTAAACAAGCAGCTGTGGTATGCGGTGTACACAGAAATGGTCCATGGTTGGCCCCAAACGGGGGGACCGATTACCCCGGGCCAGGAAAATCATTCACCACAAATATCTTACACGTTGAATTTGATACATTCGGGCCACCTGCGATTTTTCTGATTTGGGTCCCGTCGGGACCTTGGAGGTGCACGGAAGCGCTGTTGCGTAAATGTTCGCCATGCGTGGTTGTGCACGCGGCTCGTGTGGTATGCCCAAGCATCAGGGTGTACACTTGGTGCAAGCAGAAGCTGCTGCTGCAGCAGTCAATTGTGATGTACAAGAGCTTTGTGGCGCACGCATTTTTGGCAGTTTCCACAGGCATGGCGGTGCTGCACACTAGTGTGTTCATGATTCCGTGGCTACTCTCAGCAATCCCATCCCGAGTATCCCAATGTTAGTTGCATGGACATATCCTTAGGCATTCTCAGACGGCGCCCGCATCGTCGCAGCACCACTAACAGCATCGTCGCAGCATCGTTGGCAGCTGTAGTGGCCGCAGCACCTGTGCGCGCGGACATATGCAGGGCTGCCCACAGCGCGAAGGTTTGGTTATCGGCCAGCCCCCCCCCCCCAGGTCATCCTGGGTTATCGCCGATTGAATAACACCTGTTTTGGTCGTCGTCGCCTACTCCTCGTCCTCGTCTTCCTCACCTCCTCCGCTCCTCCTCCTCCTCCTCCTCCTCCTCCTCCTCCTCCTCCTCCTCCTCCTCCTCCTCCTCCTCCTCCTCCTCCTACCTCGCCTTCCTCCCCGTCCCCGTCGGGGCCGCCGAACCAGCTTGCCTGGAATCGAAACGAGTCGAAATGGGGTTGACCGAGATCGTCTCTGCATCGGTTCGAACCAGCCGAACCGGTCGGGAAAACAGCACCGAATCGTGCCGAACCGAACCAGTCTGTGACGTGAACCGAGCTGGTCTGCGACGCGAGCCGAAGCGGCCGAGTTTTACAGTGGGCACATCGAGCGGAACCGAACCGCGGTTTTCTGCGATTCAAAAAGAGAGCCCAACAGAGGAGGGTTCCGAAGAAGTGGATCTGACAAGAACGCACGTGTTCTCAAAGGATGAGTGGCAATGCTTATTTCGGGGGGTTCTTTAGGGTGGTCTCGGAGCTCGCTTGGGGCGTCTTGGAAGCTCCTTGGGCCGTCTTGAGGCTAGCCTATGTTTCTGAGGCCTCCTCGGCGGGCTGAAGCCCAGCGTGATCAAGCTTAGGCGGCATCCTGAACATGTTGGATGCGGAGATTCCTGTGGTCCTGGGGGTGCGTTGATGAAATCGTACCCCGTCGTAGCCCCACACTCCCACCCATCCCTCCCGGCTGAAACACGATGTTGGACCTTGGAGGAGGGGGACATGGGGAGGGAGACAGCCCATGGCAGCCAAATATCTCACACGCCTGATCACCCCCGACAAGAGGGGGTCGGCGGATAAGGACAAGGGATTCCTGAGGAAGAATGAAGGAGGAAGGCGAGGAGGAGGATGGAGAGGTGGGGGACTGCAGGGCAGCGACGTCAAATCAGCCATTTACGTAAGAGACAAGGGTCGAATGGTACTTGCCATCCTAGCAGTGACAGCCACTGCGTTGGCACCAGCGGCTCTTCACAGTCGTTGGTTGCCTCACAACATGCACTTGTTTGAAGAGCATGTCGCTGGTATCTACGTCTGGTGTCGATTCGCCATATTCGCCATGGCAGCATCAGATCATGCTTTCTTAAACGTGCTGACAGTACCACACCATATTCCAATGGTATCAGGACACGGGCCACCTTTGGCAGCTCAGCGGCTGAGAAGTAGCCTGCTCACTGGGGAGCCAGGGCCATAACGTCAGTTTCAGGGTGACGGGGCAGGAGGAGGGCGGGCGAGGGAGGAGGAAAAGGCAAGCTAGGTGCGTTCGCGTCATATCTGACGTCCAACCCCTCCCCCCCATCCCTTACCATGGCGTCGATATCCTTTCTACTCACACAGTCGGATGTCGAGCGGGGCAATGATCGCGAGAGGATACGCGATGCATGGTAGACACGACATGGCATGGCGCAGAGGAGCACGGCAGAGCGTAGCATGCCATAGCATGGCGTGGCATTGCGCAGTGAGGCATTGCATCACAAAGCTTTGCAACGCAAAGCATGGCATCGCACAGCGGCGCAGAACGCAGCACCGCACAGCATGTCATGGCATGGCGCCGGGTTCCTTAGAGGGTAAGTGGATCGACGTCGAGAGGTCTGGGCCGGTCTGGAGTCGTGGCTCCATGCCTAGCTTCTTGGACTCCCCGAAAAGTTCCACAGAAGGTGGGGCCGATGGAGAGTACCTGCTGGCTCTGCTTCCAACATCGCCTTCTCAAAGCAGAAACGGGGCTCCCGCTTGATACTTCCTGAAAACGACGACGCCCCTGCTTCCGCGGCCCAAAAATTCAACGAATCGACGCCGAATGTGTAATCTTTTCCTATGGTTTTTTCGGGGTGGCATTTTCTAAATTTTTGGGCCTATCTGGAAGGACCGAAAACGCCCGCGCTGCAGCGGGATCACGATTTGGAACAACTAGAGGCGCAGAAATGGCGCCAGCGCTTCAGTGGGAGCAGCAATTTGAAAAGCAAACCCAAGCGAAAACCCATTTCCCGGGAACCCTGTGTGTAAAAAACAGTTCGCGGAGAGGGACCATATATCTTCCGGACGTCATCAGGGCAGAGAGGAGAGTAGCATTCATGTTGTGTAATTGTGGACGGGCGGGGGAGGGAAGGCGGAGGGAGGAGGGAGGATTTACAGAGGGAGGAGTAGGAGGGAGGAGGAGGGAGGGAGGAGGGGAGAGCAAGGAGGGAGGGAGGATGGAGGAGGAGAAGGGAGGAGGTGAAGAGGAGCGGATCGGATCGGCTGTCCGCGGAAGGACCGACAGGGCTGACGGCCGGGGGGTGCAGCACGAACTAGCACTACAGCCCATGGTGAGGGGGGGGGAGGAGGGAAAACGGGAGGAGGGAGGAGGAGAGTGCAGACAGCAGAGAAGGAGACAGGAGGAGACAGGGTGGGTATGAGGGGAGACGACCAGCTGGCGTGATTTCACACGCGGCAGTACAATGTCCGACCTTCATTCCCGAAGGAGGTCCAAACGAATCCAGTCCCCAGAGCCTCTTTCGAGACTGGGCTCTGGAGTCTTTCTGGCACGGTAGCGCTGGCGAGGCAACGAACGAGCGAGGAGGGGGCCGAGGGGAAGCAGGAGGAAAAGCGGGGAGGAAGGAGTGGGACAGAGGGGGACGCTGCGCACGCCAGGGCTGGCCTCGACAGAGGGCCGACGTCGCCAAGCAGTCCCTCTGAGGATTGCGCCGGGGCCGTCGGCGCCGAGCAGCCGCATGGCGCGCCCTCAGATCAAGAGGAGGAGGAGGGGCGATGAGGGAGAGCAAGGAAAAGGAAGAGGAGGAGGAGGAGGAGGAGGACCAGCGCATTTGACTGAATGATGTCTTCGTCTGATTGCCCTGGGCAGAGCTTGAATCACCTGACGCGTCTTTCGCATCTCGGACAAGCATATCGACAGTGATGGAGTTGGCCAAGCAGGGCTTGCTGCGCATACCGTTCTTGGGGTGGCGGCAAGTCTTGAAGCAGTGAGGGTTGCTGTCTTACCATTGCTGGGAGGGTGGCCAGGGCCTTCTGCTTTGAAAGCCTTGGCGAAGAATTCACTGTAAGCACCGCACTGCGAACAAACGACGGCACAGCTTTCATTATCGAGTCGATCAAAAACGTATGTGTTGTGCCCTTTCCTGTTCTCGGAAAGTTGCGAGAGGGTGGCACAAACACCAGGCCACTTCAGTTTGTCTCTCTGGGCCTTGATGGCCTCTGTGCGGAATCCAGTTCGGCAGAGCTCGCACATCTAAATACGTACCGTCGAACTCAACCCACAAATGGGACCCTCTGCTTTGTTGGTCGTCCTGAGGAGGAACGCCAAGCTCGGTCCAAGGACCCCCAGGAGGGGAAGAGGAGGAGGTGGGCAGCAGAAGACGGGCGAGCAAAGCGGCGCCCACCACAGGCTTGACAACTGGCTTGGAAGTAGACCTGCCGCAGGCCTCTCCTCCAGGCTTCGGTGCAATTGCTGGCCACGACGGTAGGCCATGCGCTAAAGCAACTAACAGTGAACGTGCCATTTTTGGCGTATTCCCGGAGTTCGTCTCCCGAGGGACCCCCACGCTTGAATGCAGCAGTTTTGGCGATTCTGTTGGCAACGTCATTTCCCATAGCTAGGAATTCTTCTTTGGACACTTTCGGGGATGGCTTCTAGTTTATGGCGCGCTCTAACTTTACAAGTGGTTGGAAGGGTATCCCGTGAGCATTACCTTTAGCGAGCAGCTCAAATCGAACATGCCAACAACATCGTGTGGACTCGCGCCGGTCAGCCCATAGAGAAACGCATGCCGCAGAGTTTCTCATTTGGGTTCCGTAAGCAGTTCATGGATAGGGGCTATTGCCAAGGGGAGGTACACGTGGACACGGACAACAACACGCTGAAGGTGGCAAAAGAACTAGTCGTAACAGTACGAGTCGTGGGCAGCACCATCCAGATTAGTGGGCGGTCCCTTGGGCAAACTGGGAGGAGCGTGCCAAGAGTCCAGACATGCAGCACCTCACCAGCAAGGCGAATCAGGCGCTGGGCCGGCTTTCGAAGGGAAGTGAAAAGGGCAAGAGAGGGGGGGCAGGACATTTTGAGTAGAAACTCGGACGGCACATTGGCATTGCGAGCGCAAGTAATTAGAACAGGCAGACGGGTAACATTCCCCTGTGCGTTAATGTACTGCGGCGGAGTCGCCACCTGGAATGCCGGAAGCATCAACGTGGATTTGCCGTGTAAGCTCGATGAATTTATTCAGCACATATGCGTCATCGATTCTAGATATCGCAGCCTTTTGTTTCTAAGAAACGCACAGCCGTGGATCGTCATCAATATTTGATGTCCAAGGCGTCCTTGTCATTCTCCTCGGACACGAACCAGATTCCAGAGAATACTCTGGAGTTGGGGTTGATCGGCGCACCGTGGACAAACATGCGGTAAAAGGGATACATTCAAGAAGACAATCGGATGTCAAGCTTAAGGATATGTGTTCACGGATGGATATTTAATCTTGGTAACAGCGTATGCCTGGACAAGCGAGCACGCCTATGAGGCCCGGCGCGACTACTGCACAGCATTCGTGATTCAATGCCGTTCGCAAGGTCCAACCTTTGTGCTGGGATGTTGTAATGCGAGATTGCTGGGATCACACGCCCTGGAGGAAAACATCATCGGAGAGAACGTTTTCAATAACACTAGATAAGCATGGATCCCACTATCCCTATCCAATAGAGAGCTCTTATTGGAACTATGTGGCTCCCTGAAAGCGTGCATAGCGAAAGCGTTCCTCACCCCAGGCTATGACCATGCGATCGGTTACCACAGTATTGGAATCAAGCCCTCTGCTGGTATTGTGCTGGGAGGTTGTTCACCCATTGGATCACGTCGTCGTTGGCGAAGAACGACTATCCGCCATGTCTGAAACAGGAAGTGACTGGCAGCGCCCACTTCAATCAATCAGTTTGTTCAGGTTGTCGACATGTAGATCGCAATCCCCAATAAGGACCGCGCACATCGCGACCCCGAGTTGGATGTCAACATGACGCGGGCGTTTGGGAATAAAGACAGATTGTGCACTGCCATCATTGGAAGAGCGGGGGAGAGCCTTGTCGTGAATCTATCTCTGGCCAAACTTCAGCAGCAGCACGCTGCATGCTGCAATCCTCAATCTCCCCCCCCCCCCCCCCTCCGCGCTGGGGTGGTCGGCGAAATCATATCGCACTGTCCACTTCATCGACGAGTGGCGCATAATGCGTCAGAACGGCACCGAAGACGACAACGCGAACAAGTATATCAAGCAGCACGCGATGGCCGACAGGAAGAGCTGGCGCACGCAAAGTATCAAAGCAGACGAATGGGGCGCCAGAGTGCGATCGCGCCAACGCGCTTCGCGCAAGTGTGGACGCCCACGAGATACGGGGGGCAGTCTGGCTGCATCAGCTGGCTGCGCAGACGCAGTGGCAACTTACTTGGGCACTGCGCTGGCGACCACCTGAAGAAGAAGGTAGACCGCCGCAGCCAATCGATGGGGGAGTTTCTCCGAACGTCGGCGCGGGCCCGATCGGGGCGGAAGAAATCAAGCAGGCAATCAACCACTTCCGGGCCCGACGAGCTGCAGGAGTCGACGACGCTTTCGGCGCGTCGACTATTCGACGCCATGTTGGACGACAAAGATGGCGAATTATGATTGATGCTCCTAGACTGGAGTAGGGCGCTTGACCGCGCTAGCCCAGCAAGACTTGCACGCGCGCTGGAACGAATCGGCGAACCTTGCGCGATGGCGACATGATCAGGGACTGCCCACAATGCGCCCAGTGGTTTTGAACAACGGGATCGCCACATTCTCGGCGAGGACGCCATCCGCTGGATTTGCCCCGGGATGCCCGTTAACGTCTGATGTGTTTCTCGTCGCCATGCCAACGCATGTCGGGGGCAGCCGGTCTTTATTCGCTCGGCCGCAGAGAGGCCGGACAGGTCGGCCGCGCCATATTTCACCACAGCCATTTTTCATTGTAAGCCGACGACGCCATGCTTGCCGCCGCGGGCCCGGGCGCGCCGCAGACGCGCTTGGACGCGGCGGTTGAATTTGGAAGAGCAAGTGGTCTGGGGCTCAACGCAGACAAAACAGCACTACTAAAAGTGCGAGTTGATGGAGATACGCTCGGCCCCGATGGGGCGACCACTAAGACGAAACATAGCGCCGCCTACTTGGGCGATCTGATCAGCGCAGACGGGGGCGAGCAGAGCTCGCGCGGCGCCTGGGAGAGGCCGACAATAAATTGTTAAAGATTGCGCCCGGCATGGGGCCGCGCCAACTTGGCCGGGGCGCGGAGAACGCAGATTTTGGAATCGCGCGCGTTCCCCAGACTATGGCGCGGGCTGGAGTCGCGCACGTTGCCCAGCAAGGGCTGGGCAGATGGGTTCCCAGCAAGATGCCGAATGGGGGCCTTCAACACTCAGCCGGCGCAGTTATCTCGCGCGAGCAACGCCGAAGCACGCGAGCGCGCACGGGTCTCCCCGCTGACTGCGATCTCATTGGGGGGACAGCTGAAGTCGCGCAGCAAGCTCGCCCGGGACAGCGCCAGAAGCGCACCCCGGACAGCGGCGTTCGACGAGGGCCGCGCGCGCAAGATTTCGCTTCGAAATTGGACCCCCCCGCGATCTAGAGGGCGCCCTCGGATGCAGTGGACAACGCATCTTCGCGCCGAGGCCTTAGCAGCGGCTGCCAATGACCCGGGCTCTTTCCACGCCGCTCTGCTGATTTCTCCAGGATGGCGCGCGGCAGTCGAAAAGCTTTACTTGCCGTTGCCAGACGCCCTTCGCCCCCCCCCCCCCCCCGCCGCAAGTTTCGCTTGCAGGTCGGCGAACAGCGGGTCACCGAGCGCGCGGACAGCCGCCGATCTCGCCCCTTTTTCCCCCATGCAGGGCGCATTCGCAATCTGCGTTCCCCCGCGTTTGCGCGCTCGCTGAATGTCTGCGCGGATGCGCCGTCTAGGCGCGGCTTCTTCCGAAGCAGCTCTAGCCCCGCTTGTACGGTCTTCCTCCCGCAGCTGGCCGAGCACAAATATATGTTGCCCCTGGGTGGTCCGAGCGAATGCACTTTCGCTTCGGGCAGGGGCGGGCTGCCGCCGCGCGCGCGAAACTACGGGCTGGTCGTCGCGCGGAAGGGGGGGCGAAGCTGAAAGCCATGGGTCGGGGTATTTGTCAGGGAACACCTTGCAATTCAATCGCGCATGCCATCCTTTCATGTCTGATGTTGCGCATGTGGAGGGCGGTTGAACCCAGGCGTCGCGCTGTCTGTCGGGCTCCCATGCGTTCGCTGGGCGTCGAGGGCGCAACCAGCGACTGCGCGAGACCTGCGACTGCTGGCTTAGTTTTGGCGCGGAGGCATGGGGCGCGGTAAGGTGCCAGGCAGCTGGCGAGCAGCCGCGACATCGAGTTGCCCGTTCACCTGCCCCATATTGGGCGGCGGCTCTCTTCTCGAGGCTCGCTTTCACGGCCTCCTCGAGGCGGCGCTCAAATAGAGTCGGCGACGCACCTGTTACCTGAAATGTCTGGCCTTCCGAGGTCTCGATCTCGACGGGGCCCCTCGGGCCCCCGACGCGACGGGGCAGGCGATTTAAAAGCGCCTTCCCCCCCTAACTAGTGGAGCCCAGCCGCCGGAAATTGACATTTCAATCGTCTGCCCCCCCCGACACCCCCCTGCGGTCGCGCGCGGAATTCCCCGCCCGCGCAGGGCTGGCTGTCGAGATCGTCGCGCAAAGGCGGCGCGGCGGATCCGAATTTGCGTCGTCCACGCAGGACAGGCCGCAGGCAGCCCCGCGGCCTCGAAGCGCCCGCCTCCGTGGCTTCGAATTGTCAGCCAGCGGGGCCCTTCCCAGACAGCCAGAGATCGTCCGCCCTCCGTCGGTCAGGCTGCTTTGGCTTGTCCGTCTCGGAGTTGTCGCCCCGCCTTGGATTGTGGATCAGATTTTTTGTCTTCCATGCATGGCTGGCCGCGGGCGGCCCCGCGGCCTCGAATTGCCCGCCTTAGCGGCTTCGGGTGTCAGCTCGCGGGGTTCTTCACAGACAGCCAGAGATTGCCCGCCCTCCGTCGGCCGGGCTGCATTGGCCTGCCCTGCCGGACCCCCCCCTGCCCCTCGCCTTGAATTGTCAGCCCGCGCCCCTCCCTGGGCGTCAGACAACCCGGGGCTGTCCGCCCTCTGCCCGCCTGCCCCGCCCCCCCGCTACTGCGGGGGCCCGAAGGCCAGCGAAATTAATTGTTGAATCGTCTGTCCCAATTTTAGTTCCCAACCACCCTGTGGCCTTGGGTCCTCGTCTTGAAGAAACAGTCCCCGCGTCTCCTCGCCCCCCCATCCACCCCTTCCCTCCTCCCGCCACCCCCTGTCGCTGCGGCGCACCCCTCACGCGTTTCGTGTAGGGGGGCCTCACCGAAGGCCCCAGTGGCTGCGTTCACACGCCGCCCCCCTCAACTTTGGCACACCCCTCGCACGCGTCGTGGCCCCATCGGGAGCTCCACGCAAGGCTCCAATGGGTGCGTTCACATGCCGCTCCCCTCCAGTCTGGCACACCCCTCACACGCTTCGTGGCCCCATAGGCAGCTCCACCGAAGGCCCCGGTGGCTGCGTTCACATGCCGCCCCATCTCTGCTTTTGCAAGCCCCGCGCACGCTTTGTGGCCACAGAGAGTTCCACCGAAGGCCCCAGCGGCTGCGTTCACATGCCGCTCCCCCTCCACGTTGGCACATTCACGCGCTTCGTGGCCCCATCGGGAGCTCCACCGAAGGCCCACGCGGCATGTTTCGCATGCGCTTCCCCCACCCAATACAGCGCTTCGCGGCCCCATAAAAAAGGCGGCCCACCGAAAACGCCACTGACGGTGTCCGCATGCGCTTCCCCATCCCAGTAATGCGCTTCGTGGCCTCATAAGGAGCCCCACCGAACACTCGTGGCGGTGTCCGCATGCATCTCCCCCCCCCCCCCCCGTCGATTTCAACGTTTCGTGGCCCCAGAGGGAACACCACCGAATGCCCCAGTTGCGGTGCCCGCGTGCGTTTCGCCCACCCAGTACACCATTTTCGCGGGTCCATTGTGAGCTCCATCAAAGGCCCCAATGGCGGCGTCCGCATGCGTCGCCCCCACCCAGGGCAACGCGTCGTGGCCCCACAGGGAACTCCACTGAAGGTTCCAGTGGCGGTGTCCACATGTATTTCCCCCCACCCTGTATAGCGTTCCGTGGCCACATAGGGAGTTCCACCGAAGGCACCAGTGGCGGTGTTCGCGTGCGTCTCACCCACCCAGTACTTCGCTATGTGACCCCATATGGAGCTCCACCGAAACCCCTACTGGCGGTGTTCGCATGCTGTTTCCCCTACCCAATGCACGGCGTCGTGGTTCCATAGGGAGCTCCACCGAAGGCCCCAGTGGCGATGTCCGCATGCGTTTCCCCCGCCGAGCACTTCGTTTCGTGGCCCGATTGGGGGCCCCACCGAAGGCCTTAGTGGCGGTATTCGCATGCGTTTCCCCAACGGAATATAGCGTTTCGTGGCCCCACAGGGAGCTTCACCGAATGCCCCAGTGGCGGTGTCCGAATGCGTCGCCCCCATCCACTACAACGTTTCGTGGCCCCATACGGAGCTCCATGGGAGGTTCCAGTGGCGGTGTTCGCATACGTCGCGAGCATGTTCAGGCAAAGTTCATCGGGGCCGACCGTGTCGGCGAGGTAAATTGGGCACGAGAGGAACGGAGCGTGACCTGGCACCTCCAAATCTACAGCGATAACTCTTCCCACCGGCGCGTTCGTAGGATTAGCAAGGTTCGCAGTGCCAGAATCTAAACCTTTACGAACGAAGATGGCAGTTCCTTGCATTGGCACCCCACGATCGTTCCTGATTCCCTCCGTGACACATACCACACACGCTTCGAGCACCATTGGGCGGCACCCAGAGTTGATGCCCCCAGGAGTTCGGATTCTCGGCGACGCACGACATGGAAGTGCAGTGCGTCCAAATCGGACCCGGCAAAAGTTTGAACGTTCCCCCAGCAACTCCTGTTGACATTGGCAAGGCGAAAGTTACCCTCCTGGCCGCGCAGACTCCGCGCTTGCCGACGAGGGCAGACGAGGGCAGGAACGGCGCCGCGGCTGCGCTTGCAGCTGCACGTTGGCGAAGGGAGCGCTGAGCATTTGCTGCTGCCGCTGCTGCTCCAACGGTCCCTTCTGCACTGAGGTTGGCGGCGTGATCGAGGGCCTGGACGATGCGCTCGCCGCTCTTGGCGGCCGTTCTGTCCTGCTCGTCCTCCATGCCGTTCTCGAGATCCTTCTCCATATCAGGGCCTGCCAGCTGCAGGTGGCATCCAATTGCAGCGGTTGATTGGGATGGCAGCGGCGGCATTGGCATTGTTGGAGGCGGTTCGCAGCAACCGCCTCCAACAATGAGCTCGCTATACTCGTTTTGGCGATGAGCTCGCTGTACTCGTCGTTGAGTTGCTCAGCCACGGCGTAAACCCCAGCCTTGAATTGGGGGCTGATTTGGACGCCCTCGGGAAGCTCTTGCTTGATGAATACGTCAAGTGCGTCGGTAGACTCGATGCATTCGTCTTGCCCCGCTGGCTGGATGGCCGCAGCCTTGACGGCGACCTTGAGTTGGGTCTCCAGTTGCTGGACCTACTTCTGGATCTCTTCGCACTCCTTGGCCACCGCGTCATAATTGGCGGTGGTTTCCTTGTTGCGCTCGAGGTACCAGAGCGCGTCTTTCTTCTTGCCAGCGCGACGGTCCCGTTGGACGTTCAGCTTGTCCAAGAGGCGCTGCGATCGTTGGTCTGATGACTTGGTGGTAAGGGCGGCGGCCTTCGCCGCCGTGAGTTCCTCCTGGACCTGCTTGTAGTGGCCCCCCAGACCCCCTCGAGCTTCCGCCAGAGGTTGACGGCTTGAACGCAGATCTTGACGGGATCGGTGGCATGGTTGTTTTTGCCGTCGCCATGGCCGTTCTGGTTGGTGGTAGCTTGATCGTCGAACTGGACCCCATCACGGTTCCATCGGCTGGCTCGTTTTTTGTTATGTCCGAAGGTGGTGTGTAGTGTTGGTTGGGGCAGACGCGTGGTTTGATTTGAAAGAAGCACAACATGTACCACAATGTTTGTGTTTTAGGTCTGTCCATGGCCATCCCTCTCACGATGGAGTAGAACAGACTGGGTATGTCTTTGCCCATGCTGCACTTCGACTCGTCATGCGTTCTCGACCAGGCTGATGCTGCTGCTGCTGGTTCCACGCCATTGCTTCCACCCACCCCACAGCAGAGCGGCGATCAGCACGAGCTGAGCGCCTCGGCTATGGCGGCGGCGGCGGCCGCGGGGAATCTGAGGCAGGAGCATGGCCGAAAATTTGGCCGAGGGTGAAGCTTGGGGAAGGGGCTGCCCCTCCCCTCTTCCTCGAACCTCGGGAGTCTCGGCTGGAGGTTACTCCGCCTTGAGCCAACATGACTACGGGGGAGGAGGAGGAGGAGGATGAGGAGGAGGAGGAGGAGGACGAGGGAGGAGGGAGGAGGGAGGAGAGGGAGTGAGGAGGAGGAGGGGGAGGGGGGAGGGGGAGGGAGGAGGGGGAGGGGGGGGAGGGGGAGGGGGGGGAGAGGGGGAGGGGGAGGGGGGGGGATGGGGAGGGGGAGGGGGGGGGGGGGAGGGGTAAGGTAAGACACGACTATGGGCCCGCATCCCTTTGTCTTTCCAGCACTGCCGCGGCGGAGCGAACGGAGCCACGGGCAAAGCCTGCATGTGAATCGGGACTTCAACCTCGTTATTCGTGAACTTCCGGAGGATGCGCCCCTCTCGGGCGACTGGTTAAAGTCATGTAGTTCGAGGTAGGCCCCGCGGGCCCCGACGGGCCTGGTCCGCGCACCGACGCAGAAGGTACGCACAGACCCCAGAAGACGGATAGCTCGGGGCCCCAAGGCCCAGAATGCAAATCCCGAGGCAGACCAGCAGGGAGGCGGACCTCGCGGGAGCGTAGCTAACAAAAACAATAATGAGTGAGGCAGGGCAGCGAGCGACCGCACGCTGCGGACGAGGCCTCACGGGAAGAGAAGCCGTCCACGACAACGGCGTGCAGCGCCAGCAACACATCAAGGTGCATGAGCGTGTCGTAGTGCACGCCACATTGCCGTCCCAGCAGCACGATATGTAAGCCAAGCCCAGCGTGGTAGCCACCAAGCGTCCGGCCAATATGTAGTCAACGTGAGCCCTACGGCCAAGCACGCACTGTGCGACGCCACGCCACGGGGCGGACGGGCCCCCAGTTCAGACACTTCGAGGCGCAGAGACAGCCTCCCAGCTAGCCAATAGAAAGCCCCACCAGCAAGGCAGCAGAACGTATGCGACGCACCTTCCCCTTAGTGGCACGGTTACCACAGGAACGCGGGCCTTGCGGCCGAACACGCAGTTTGCGGCGCCGCGCCACGGTACGGAAGGGCCCCCCCGTTCTGACATTTCGAGGCATTGAGATGCCTCACAGCCACCAACGGCCAGTCGACAATATGAACCCCCGCAAGGGTGCAGCAAAACGTGTGCAACGTACCTTCCAGCTAGTGTCTCGGTTACCACAGGAACACGGACCCTACGGCCAAGCACGCATTGTGCGACGCCGAGGCACGGGGCGGGAGGACCCCCCTCTCTGACACTTCGAGGCATTGGGAATCTGCCATCACTTTGAAAATTTAGCGTACCTCCTCCATTGCGCTTGGTGGCGCCGCGCCCAGGGCCCTGCGAGCGCCGTTCTCCTCGAGCGCCTTGTGCAGGAGGCCGCGGATCACCCATGGCGAAGGCAGTTGCTGCTCGTTAGACTCTGGCGGTACGGCTGGCGTCGGCACTTCCCGTAGCTTTATGTGCAGTTTCCTATTCGTCATGTCGAAGCACTTGGTAATCTTGAAGAGGCGCAGGATGTCGTACAGGTCTGTGGCCTGCAGCTCGCACCATGTTTTGCCGTGCCACAGCTTGATCATCGCGTGCTTCCTCTGGCCCAGCGCCTGCCCACGCTCGAGCAATTTGCTCACGAACCCATCGAAGATATGTAGGTGAGGAGGACGGAGGGGGATGGGGGGAAGGGGAGGAGAGGGAGGAGGGGAAGGAAGGGCAGGAGGAGGTAGGGAAGGGGGAGAGTGATGAGGTAAAGAGGGACGGAGCGGTGGTGCAGATCAACGCGCTCTGAGCAGCAAAGTCCAAGCCCTCGGCTGGGCGGTGCCCGCGCGCTGCGCGCGATGGAGCGGCGCGGGCGCAAAGCAGGCCGTATCCCCGCCCCCGTGCCCTTCCGCGGCGTCGGAATTCAGCCGCCCCCCCACGCGGCCGAGGCCTCGCTGCGAGGCGAGCTGGGCGAAGGGTGGGGTCCAGGAGGCACGCTCCGTGTCCTCAGCTAGGCGGTGCTGGCCGCGCGTGTGCAGCTGTTTTTCCACGAGTCCAGGTCCACGAGTACAGGCCTAAAGTGTTGCCAGACGTGGCTCTGGCTTTCCCAGGGAGTCACAGATGACCCGTAAATAGCACCCCTCACGAGACCCAGAGAGCCCCAGGGTTCCAACATGGTGCCAAAGCTAGGGCCACCTCTGGCAACATCCGATTGATGGAGCCAGAGCAGATGGGGCCCAAAGATCTTAGGTCACCCGCATGGGCGCGACGATCGTCGCGCTTCGCGCCTGCGCCGTGCGGGCTGAGAGTGTCTCCATTTCGAGGGGGTCGCGCAAGAGCGCGAGGTGGCGACCTTGAAGAAAGATCGCACCGCATCGCCCGTATCGCCGGTGCATCGGCGATGCGGCGTCGTCTTGAACCAGACCTTTTCCAGCCTCGCGTCGCCGAACCATCAGCGATGAAGCGCAATCTTCGGACCCACTCGCTCCGGCCACATCTAGGAGGCCTCGAGCCAGGCGCCCGCATTCTTCTGAGTCCTGCGCGCGGGGCGCGACCTGAACGTCTGCCCCGTGCTTCCACGGCTGGATGTTTGCCAGTTTCTACGCGCGCAGGCCCTGCCATCAAGCGCTGCCCCTCCAAAATCGTCTCGTCGTCGCATTCGTTTCCCCCGCGAGAGCGAGGCGGGTGAGAGTTAGACATTTGACTCGCGAGGCAGTTTTTGTTGCGTAGGCCATGCGCCAGGGGCTTGAGGTGCTGGCCGCACACCGCGGCCAATCAGGGCCTCTGCCCAGATGCCCCACGTCCTCTACCTCCTCCTTCCCTTCTCCTCCACCTCCGTCCTCCTACGCTCCCATTCCTGCTTCTCCTCTTTCTCCCGCTTCTCATCCCCCTTCCCGTCCTTTCTCTCCCTCCTTCCTCTCATCTCCCCTGCCTCCTTTTTCCCCCCGAGCGCCCAGGCCAGGTCGATGCTTGGGCATCTCCCCGCCCTGCTGGCGGCGGGGGAGGGGGGAGGGAAGAAGGGAGGGAGTGCGCCTCGTCGCCGGCCATCCAAGTGGTCGTTCGCACGTCCGTCGCGTAATGATTTACAATTCGGGGTCCATGCTGGCACACGTTCTTCATTCGATCGTCGTCAGCGCATGGCAGCGCAGGGGGAGGTGGGCGGAACACATGATGTTATTGACGCTTCGCGTATATCTATCAGCCCATCCAAAGGTAATCGCCAGACGTTTTCCCTTGATCAGAAAGAATAGCAGCATGCAGCCACGCTCTGGGAGCCTCTTGCAGGCATCTCGGGGTCATCTTGGGGCCCTCTGGTAGCAAGTTTGCGTGCATTGGGGGCTCTGCTGAGGCCCTCTTGGGGGCCTCTTGGGGGCTTTGAGCAGCCTCTTGGGGCCATGTTGGGGGCCTTTTATCAAAGACGGGGTTCTACTCGATCGCACTCCCCTTTTTCCTGGGAGGCCGAAGCATGGCCTCTCGGGGCGCTCTTGGGGCCGCCTTGGGTCCCTCTTGAAACTTTATCAGGCCATCGCGGTGCCCTCTCTAGGCTTCTAGAGCTCATCAGAGGCGAAAGGGCGAGAATCCAATTACTCCGACGGAAAGACCCCACATGAAAATCTGTTCGGCAAATTTGGAAATAACCTTCACTGTCGTCCTCGCGATTAGTGAGGCGCCCTTATTGTCTTCTCTGCGTCTTTCTCAGTCTCGCCCTGGCGCAGGGCCCTCACCCGCTCCCCGCGTTGCCCTTTGCCTCGCCGTCCTGCTGTTTGTTTCGTCACCCACCACCTCCTCTCCTGTCTATTGCAAGAGCGCGCGCGTCGATTTTCCTCGCCGCCGTCGCAGCCTCAGCCAGCGCGGGCGCATTCTCGAATGGCCGCGTCGCGCGGCCGTTAGGACAACCCCACGGCCCAGGCCGTTGGGGCAACCGCGCGAGCCGCTGGGGCGCGGGAGCAAGCCGTTGGGACAACCCCGCAGGCACCGAGCTAGTCACGGCCGCGCTCTGGCGGGTGACAACACGAAGCCAAGCTCTGCGGTGAGCTGCTCGGCCGCATCCCTGGAGACCTCCGCTCTCTCATCGAGCTTCCCGAGCGCCTTCCGCAAGGACGCCGGCGGCCCGCGCTCCAGAAACTTCCGCGCGGGCGGCCGCAGGATCAGCATGTTCCGCACGCGCGTGGCGCGGGAGAGCATGACGTAGAGGTGAAGCCACCGGTGGTCGTCCGACATACCCGTGCGGCCAGCGTCTTCGTCCCTCGCGCGGTTGACGGTGACGCCCTTGCGGAGCGTCTGGCCCTGCGAAAGCGTGGAGGCGAGGTAGGGTTCGTGAACCAGAGTGAATCCCGAGCGGCGCACGGTGCGCGGCCCCGACCTACGCCGCGTGAGGTCTTGCTTGCTGGTCCTGAACATCAGCAAGCTCCGAGCCCGTGCCTCGGCCTGGCCGTCGTCGTCAGCGTATTCGGCGCCCTGTCGCAGTACTTCGGCGATTTCCTGGTAGATCGGAGACTCCTCGAAGCCGCGCACATGCAGCCAGATTCCCTGCGGTAGGAAACGGGGGCGAAAGAGCTGCCCTGCCGAGCATTCCTCGTGCCGCCGCTCGTCCTCGCAGTGGAACCCGAAGGACACGACTGTGGCCCGTTGCTCCTGCACGAGGCCCAACTTCATCTTCAGCCATTACTGCGCTGCCGTGAATCGCGTTTCCATGCCGACGTGGGCAGGCAAAACGCCGCGTACGCACGTTCGGGACGTTCAGGAGGCGCCGACCCGCGTCGGGATCGCCCCGAATCGTGCTGTACTCGTCCACGGCCTGCAAGAAAACGAGGGGCACGCCCAGGCGCCGTGCGTCGCGACGAGCGCGCGTGTTGATCCACTTCGCCAGGGTCTCCCAGTATATGCCCACCGGCCGCCGTCGTCGTCTTCGCGTCCTGTTCCTCTTCTCTTCACCTCATGGGTCGGGCGAGTCGTTTTCTTAAAAGCGCATAGGGAGGGGGCTCCCGCCTGAAACTTCCTCACAGTTCACTCACAGACGAGGCTCCCCACCTGATACTTCCTCCATATTCAGGCACCGGGAGCCGGGTTGAGGATAACCCGCTTCGATTAAACACATGAAGCGCGGGCCCCATGGGGAGGGGGCTCCCGCCTGAGCCCTTCTCACAGTTCATTCACAGACGAGGCTCCAGCCTGATACTTCCCCCATATTCAGGCTTCAGGAACCCAGAAGTGATGACAGTTACAGGTTCGAGGATGACCCGCTCGGATTATAAACGTGAAGTGCGGGCCCCATAAGGAGGGGGTGCCCGCCTGAGACCTCATCACAGTTCACTCATCGACGATGTTCCCGCTTGATACTTTCCCAATATTCAGGCCTCAGGGGCTCAAAAGTGACGACCGTTACAGGTTCGAAAATGACCCGCTCGGATTCAAAACATGAAGTGCGGGCCCCACAGGGAAGGGGTTCCCGCCTGAGACTTCCTCGCAATTCACTCACAGACGAAGTTCCCGTCTGATGCTTCCCCCATATTCAGGCCTCAGGAGCCCAGAAGTGAAGACAGTTACAAGTTCGAGGATGACATTTTCGGATCAAAAACGTGATGTGCGGGTTCCATAGGGAGAAGGCTCCCGCTTGACATTTTCCGTAATTCACACAGACGAGCTTCCCGCCTGATACTTCCCCCATATTCAAGTTAGCGAATGAGTGGGTGAAGGAGTGAGTGGGTGAATGGCTGGATGAGTGATAATGATGGGGATGATGCAGATGATGAGTGAATGGGTGAGTGGGTGTGTGATCGAGTGATGGTCAATGTGGTCAAGACGGCTTGTGCGTGAGCGAATGTCAGTGTGAGTGAGTGTGTGAGTCATGACGTCTAGGATTGTGATGATGAGTGAAGGAGTGAGTGCGAGTGAATGGGTGAGTGAGTGGGTGAGCGAGTGATGGTAATGATGCTACTGATGTTGATGATGCTGTGGTGCTGATGCTATTAATGTTAATGGTGATAAGTGTGTTCGAATGATGGTTGGGTGAATGAGTGATGATGATGAGTGGGCGAATGAGTGAGTAGGTGAGTGGATGATGATGTAGTGTGTGTTATGGTTTCTGCGTGGGTTGTCCAGAGGAAACAAGAACCCCACTTTAGAGAGGAAAACACATCGATGACCATTCTGTCATGGTATTATTTGGGCCTCTCAGGGGAGACCCCCTCTTGGAGGCATCTTGGGCCAACTTGCGATCTTGGAGGCGAGCATGGGCTATAAGAGGCCAGGTTGGGTCATCTTGGACGCTCCAACTCCTCGCGAAAGGCCCCCTCCAGATCCAGAGAGAGGGGTGGGGGGGGAGAGGTAAACGTCTCCCCCAGGGAAACATGTGGTTGGAGCAACTAACTCCCCCAACCATCTACGCCCAAAAAACTCGCGGAATTCTACTCGGCGTGTGGCAAGCTAGGGGTGCAGATGCTATTCTTATCTACTCGCCACGTGGCAGCGCAGGGGGAATGGACAAGAGTATTATGACGCAGAGAACCACTCTGGCAGGCATGGAGGTGTAAACAGCTTTCTCTTGGACCCCGTTCCCCCCCCCCCCTCCTGCTCTGAGGTGCCAGTCCTGGACCCGACAATCGCACGCAGGCCGCGGGCGTTAGATGGCTGGTTAATTGGTTGGTTGGTTGGATGCTGGGCCGTCCCACTGGTCGACTGGTAGGCTTGAAAGTCTGCTGGCCTGCTGGCCAGTTGGGCGGCCGTTGGACGGTTAGTTGGTCGGCTTGCTTGTTTGTGGGCCAGTTGGTTGGTCGATTGGTTCGTTGGTTGATTTGGAGTTCGGTTGGTCGGTTGGTTGGTTCGCGGCGCAGGATTGTGTTTTTAAGTTATGTTCGTCACGTGCCATAGCAGAGGGGCGGAAGGAATTCGATTCTACTCGATTTGCCCCGTGGCAGCGCAAGACGGGGCAGGAGAAGTACGACTCCTCTATTCCAACTCGTCGCGTAGGCAATGATAGAGAGGCTGAATACATACCACTGTGCCCTTCTCGCCACAAGGCGACGCAGAGGTGTCGGAAGAAATACTACTCGACACGTTACATAAGTGGCAGCGCAAGGGTCTGAAACAATGAGTAATACATTTCTTCCCCACATGGCAAGGCCAGGGTAGGACAGAAACAGTACGAATCTGCACCACTCGCCAAATGGTAATAGAATGAGAGCTTGAGGATTTCGCTACAGGTAAGACTCTGTAATCAGGACCGCTTTGGGCTCAGAAGGGGCTCGCTGTTCCTTAGGTCATTCCGAAGTTGTGTCTCTAGCTCTCCTGCACTCAGGCTCGTTCCTCATTTAGCCTTCCTCATTTAGCCTTCCTTGTTCCAGCAGCTTGACTGCACTCCTCTCGCCACGTAGCAACGCACGCAAGGGGTGCGGAAGGAACGCTGATCGATTCCATTCGCCGCGTGGCATCGCAGGTGGGACGTGCAAAAATCATAGTTCACTCTGCTCGTCACAAATCAAAGCAGAGCGGCGGGACTGCTAGTCTACGCCTCCTCGTCAGCCTGACGAGGAGGCGAATAACATGTTTTATTCAAGACGCTTCGCGTTCACCGCCCGCCCATTCTTGCTCTCGCCGGATGAGGCGAGGCAGCTGCAAGACTGGATAAACATAGACGGAAAATAGCACAAGACCCCGCAGGTGCAGTTAGTTACCTTTTCGTGAGTGTCATTCCTTTTGCATCCCATCACTTATTGGGCTCAGGTATGCCGCGCGGCCCATCGATGGTGACTTTGTCATTTCGTCTGCGGTCCGCCGCCATTATCAACGGATCAGTGATCTGGAGGTCGGCTTTTCCGCATCCTTGCGCCCCATCCACGTCAGGGTGCCCGAAATAGCCGAGCACTGCTCAAGGTCAACCGAAACGGGCCGAAGGCATTGGAAAAAACACCAATAGCGTTTGACGGGTGCCTACCAGGGTGTAGAAAGAGTCCACGAAGGGCCCCAGGCGGCCCAGAGATAGCCAGAGCGGCGCCGAAGACCAGCCAAAGACGCCTCGGAAACGGCCCCAATGGCGCCAAGGAGGGCCGAAGAGGGCCCGGAGAAGGGCCTAAAAGGGGCCCAAGACGAACCCGAGGCGGCCCAGGCGGGCTTCTTGACGACCCAAGCGCGAGCATCCCCGCATGGGACCGTAGCCCCGTCCGTCTTCCAGTAAAAAGTTGGCCCGTTCTCTGGGCCGTTTTGGGCCCCGCTTGGGGGCCTAAGTTGAGCCCGGGATCGTCCAAAATTGTCTCCTGAGCGTGTCCGAAGACGGTGTCGAAGTGTACACGCTGAAAGATGCCCCAGGCGAGCCCGGAAGTCAGCCAGAAGAGGCGTCCGGGCGATCCCTGGCGAGGCGAAACTCATCAAAAATTGATGTGTTTTACTATATTTTGCAGGTTTCCAGTCTGTGCGCGTGGTTGAGCCCAAGAGGCGTTCTTGAGGGCCCCAGGAGTTGATTTTGGAGCCCAAGAGGGGCCCCGAAGGAGCCAAAATAGAGCCCAACTGTGCCCGAAAAGTGCGTTGGAGGCGGTGTGAAAATCGAACTCGTCTTGGACGCCGTTTGGAAGCCGTCTTGGGGCCGGAAAAGGGGATTGAGCGCAGCCCCGCGGCGGAATGGCGGAGGCGTCCGGGGGGGGGAAAGGGGGGGAGGGGGGGGCAAAGCTCTGGAAGGAGCCCTCGTAGTTAAATCTCTCACGCCCCTCTGCCCGGTGGGCGGGCGGACTACAGAGGCTCGCGCCATTACGCCGACCTCCAGAGAATGAGGGCGAAGGAGGAGGATGAAATGGACGACGACGACGGAGGGAGTGAGAACGAGGAGGAGGAGGAGGAGGAGGAGGACCACGATGGTAATGTTTTTCATGTTCTGGGGGCCTTGTCGAGGTCCTCCGCGTTGAGCTTATGTGGGTCAAGTGAGTCCGTCGGAGGTCGTCGCTGGGCCCTTCTTGATTCCAAGTTGGTCGGGGCGGGTTCCTGATGCAGGGGGTGCGGCAGGGAGCCATCTCACGACCCGAAAACCCAGTAGGGGTCGACGGATGTTTAGTGGCGTCCTCTTGGAGGTTGTTTTGCGGTGTCTTGGGGGCCTCTCAGAGGCATCTCAGGGCTTCATTTGGGCCTTGGGGGGGGCCTCCTGGGGCGCCTGGGGGCCTCTCGGGTGCCTGGTGGCGGTCTCGGAGTCATCTTGCGGTTGAGGGCTCGAAATGTCGGTTCGCGTCCCCCTCTTTGGGCTCTTTTGAAGCCCTCTCAGGGTCGTCTCGGGCTACCTTGGGGGCCTTTGGGGTATACAGTCTTGGGCCGTCTGGGGGGGCCCTCTTGGGGGCCTGCTGGGCCGTCTTGGGGCGATCTTGAAGGCGTGTGGGCCGTCGTGGAGCGTTGGAAGTCCGAGAAGGCGATGGTCGGCGATGGTGCCCAAATCCGTCAGAAGCCAAGGAAAATCCACGATGATGGCATCTTGACGGGCCTTTTGAAGCGCTCTTGGGGTGTCGTTGGGGCCTCTTGGGCCGACTCGGAGCCCTCTTGGCCCGTCATTGGGGCTCTCGTGGGGCTCTCTTGGCCTGTCCTCGGGCCTTCCTCCCTCTCCGAGGGCACCCGAAGGGCGTCGGCGCGCTAGTGCCCCCTCTCCCCAAACGCGACTTGGCACCCCAGGGAAGGGGAAAAGGGAGGGGAGGGGGTCAGCCAATTATCTCGCGCGCCTTGTCACCCCTGGCAAGCGGGGGTTGGCGGATTTCATTCGTCACATGGCCTCACAGGGAGGGCGGATCAGGTATCATTATACTCGTCCCATCGCATGGCAGCGCAGAGGGACGGAACACACATCATTCGAATCAGCACGTTGCAATGCAAAGGGGTGCAGGAACAAATATTACTCTGTTCTACTCTCCGCGTGGCGGCGCAAGGTAATGACAAACATACTACTCATGTTCCTCGTCACGAGGTGACGCAGACAACCCCTCTGGCAGGCAGGGAGAAATAAACACATTGACTTCAGAATGTGTTCCCGCCCCCTGCCCCCTCCTTCTGTTCCGAGACACCAGGCAGGGACCCGAAACCGTGGAACAGCCGCCACGCAGAGTCTGCCGAGGCCTTTCGTGCACCGGCCCGTTTCGGCGCACGCCTCACATGCAGCGCTCCCTTCCTAAGCTCAGGAGGGTGAACGATGGGGGGGGGACCAGCTCAGGGGGGAAGGATCGAGCGATACATCGCCGAGAGATTGGCGATAGGCCCTCGATAGCGGAAGCGCACGCTCTATGGGAGCAATCAGGCCCCCATCGGCGATGATTGGGAGAATGGGCGCCGGTGAGTTGTTGGTGAGCTTGTCCCAGCCTGATGTTTTAAACCATATACCCGCGCGTCCAATTTTGCAGGCCACCGAGGAAATGCCATTGCCGTTAAGTGAAGATATGTGTAAACACGGGAGTTTGGGCGGTGTCTTCTGGCTTCTTTAGCTAGGACGGATTTCGGGAGCGATGCCCGTGGACATGTCGTGAGCGGATCTTCTCCGGGGGGGGGGGGGGGGCGAGGGGCGAGGCTCTCTGGGAGGTCCCATCCTCGCCGCCCGCCTCTTGGAAGGCGCGGGGCGCAGGTTATTTGGATTGGGAGGGGCCTGGTTCTTTTGAGACGCCCCCTTCTCCTCCCGAGGAGCGCGCGAGGGTTTGGCCCCCCCGCAGCCCCCTGAAGCCGCGCACTAAAGATCACTCTTGCTTAGAATCAGGGCCGCTGTTGCGTGTCGCCGTTGGAAGGGCCCAGACCTCCAAGCGTCGTGGCAGGAGGCACGACGGTTGGCCTCCACTTGGGTCTCGGCCTCGTGGGGGGGCGCCTTGCGAGCCCAGGGACCAACAGCGGATGACCCGCGGCGACAACATGTCCGGCCGAGGGGTGTAGTCGCCAGCTCCAGAGGCGGAGGAGTGAGGGAGGGGATCAGGGAGGGAGCAAGGAGAAAGGGGGGAACGGGAGGGATGATAAATGAGATGGAGGATTCCTTCAAAGATGTTCGGAGGGAAGTTTCGCAGGCTCTCCGCGTTGGGTGGAGGGAGGAGGAGGAGGAGGAGGAGGAGGAGGAGGAGGAGGAGGGGTGGAGGGACGGACCTCTTGCTCCTCCTCCTCAGCAGCAGCATCAGCATCAGCATCAGCATCATCATCAGCATCATCATCAGCATCATCAGCATCATCATCAGCATCATCAGCATCATCTATCAACATCATCAGCCTCATCATCATCATCAGCATCATCATCAGCATCATCAGCATCATCGTCATCTTCATCTCCATCTCCATATTCATCATCATCATCATCATCATCATCATCATCATCATCATCATCATCATCATCATCATCATCATCATAATCATCACCATCACCATCAGCATCATCATCATCATCAGCATCAACATCAATATCATCATCATCAGCATCATCATCAATATCATCATCATCATCATCATCATCATCAGCATCATCATCAGTTTCATCATCATCATCATCATCATCATCATCATCATCCTCAGCACCATCATCAGCACCATCATCATTATTATCATCATCATCATCATCATCATCATCATCATCATCATCATCATCATCATCATCATCATCATCATCATCATCTCTCTTCCTAGTCCTCTCTTCTTCTCGTCCTCGTCCTCCTCCTTTATCCCTTCCTTTTCTCCTCCAGATGAAGAGGAGTAGGGGAGTCGTCGCTTCAGTTGCTCGGTTTCCATCGGTTTTTCGCTGCTCTGGAGCGCTTTCGGGGGGGGGGGGGTCAAAGTACTCCGGATGGTGGGTCCCCGTCTTGTTTGTTTCCTCGTCTTCATATTTTGTTCTCGTCTTTCTACTACTTTCCATCGGGAGTGGAATAAATCAGAGGAGGATGATATTGTCGGATTACACAGCTTGTGAGGGTGGCTGGCGCCTGTATTTGAGTTGGGCACGTCCCTCTACAGGATGAATATTCAGGTATAGTCAAACACATAGTCTGGCGACGATTTGTCTAGCATTCTTGAACTATTTTTGGATACTTTTATTTTTCGACCAGAATCCGCCTATAGGAGGACACGCCCGACCTAACCCCATATCTACGCATGTGAGGGCGCAGCCCAATCTGAAGGGGTCAATGCGTGCTGGGTCCAAACCCAGACATGAAGGGGGTCAATTTATGACGGGTCGTAGTCCCCGCATCAAAGATCAACGCATGGGGGCCCGCGTCACGGCAGGAGGGATCGACGCATGAGGGGTCAACACCTCAGCGATGGGGTGAGCGCGTGGCGGGTCATAGACCTAGAATGACAGGTCAACGCGTGAGATGTTCTAGACGATCGGGGTGGGCCCCAGAGCGAGAGGTCAACAAACGAGGGGTCGGACCCTAGCGGAGGTGCATTCCGCGTACTTTGTGGGCGTGGCATGTTTCAACAGTTAGTATCAAGATGCGCATGACGAGGTAGAAATGGTGGCCATATTTTTGTTTGCGGGACAGCAGGATGAGCTAGAAAGAACAAGTACACCAGGGTAGCAATGTGGCGAAGGAGGATGGGGCAGCAGACGGTGGAGGCAAGAAGCGAACCATCATAACATCCGAAGACCAATTTCATCCCATGAGTGGACGACGTCGAGAGGGAGTGGTCAACACATCAACTAACATTGCAAATCCACGGCGCGGGAGAGCAACGTCCGAGGGGGCGGCCCCAGCGTGACGGGTCAACAACTGAAGAGCCAAACCCCCGGCATGAGGGGGCAGCGCATGGGGTCGAATGATGAGAGGCGCGCCCTATATGAGGGGTCAACGCATGTGGACCCAAATCTCCAGCGATGGCGTCAACGCCTGGAGAGTCGTAGACCCAGGGTGAAGGTCACTGCGTGAGGAGCCAAATCTTGAGTCTACAACTGGAGGGACCAGAACCCCAGCATGAGGGGTCAACTGATGAGGGGCGAAAGCTCAGCATGAGGGGTCAACGCATGTGGGTCCAAAGCTCCAGCGATCGGGTCAACGCATGGAGGTTCGCAAACCCAGAGCAAAGGATAAAGGCGAATGGGATCAAATCCACAGAGTTATGGATCAATACCCGAGGGGGCGGCCCCAGCGTGAAAGGTCAATGATGCAAATCAGATGAGGAGGAGGATGAGGAGGAGGATGAGGAGGAGGATGTGTGTCTGTGGAGCGATGGCGATCCGCTCACGAACCTGCTTGCCTGGAGCACCTATACTGGCGCCATCAATGTCATTGCGAGCACGCGTGGGCAAACATTGACCTAGGTGCTCGAGCAAAGCAGGATACGTACCAAGGGACGTGAGGAACGCGAACATGTACCGCTGGAACTTCTTATATATTTCGTCCTAACCGAACAGGAGGAGGTGGAGGAGGAGGAGGAAAGCCCCAAGGATAGCCACCAAAAGCGGTGGTCAAAAACTTAGGTAAAGAAATCTGGGTCTTCACGCTGCAGAAGCGGCACCAACACTCACAGCATCTGTTGGAGGTGTAGTCACCTGGAGCACCACCGAGACTGCAGGAGGTTACGACCCAATGGCACTCGGGCGGCTCTACGCGAAGCCAACCACGAGGTTGAAGGTGCTGCAAGACCAACTCCATAGTTGTGTTGCTGATCCCACTGAAGTAAGATCCACACCCATGAGTGACTGTAGCCAAAATCTCTGACAGCCTGGAGACGTTTAAAGACATTGGCGTGGGACTCCCGTGGGCCACTCTTTTGGCCCATTTAGATGGCGACTACCTTGTCTTCGTCATCGTCCTCTTCTTCGTGGCGGGTTAGACATTAATTGCTGTTATGGCGGAGTGCAGATATTTTGTGGCGGGTAACACAGGGAATCCTTTTGTGGCGAACTATACATTGATTCCTTTTGTTGCGGATTACACATTGATTCCTTGGTGGCGGATTACATCTTGATTCCTTTTGTGGCGGATTGCAAAAGGAGCCCTTCTGTGGCGGATTACACATGGAATCCTTTCGTAGAGGATTACAAATTGATTCCTTTGTGGCGGATTACAAATGTAATCCTTTTCTGGCGGATTACAAAGGGAATCGTTTTGTGGCGGGTTAAAAATTGATTCCTTTTGTGGCGGATTGCAAAAGGGATCCTTTTGTGGCGAATTACAGAGGGAATCCTTTTGTGGCGGATTACATATTGATTCCTTTTGTGGCGGATTACAGAGGGAATCCTGTTGCGGCGGATTATAATTTGGTTTCGTTTTGTGGCGGATTACAAAGGCAACCCTTTTGTTGCGGATTACAGAGGGAATCCTTTTGTGGAGAATTACAAAGGGGATCCTTTTGTGGCGGATTACAAACTTATCCCTTTTGTGGCGGATTACAAAGGAAACCCTTTGGTGGCGAATTGCAAAGGGAATCCTTTTCGTGGGGACCTTGAGCGGTCTGGACCTGTGTGAGGTTTCCAGAGCAGCGTCAGAGAGTGGCCGCAGGTTTGAATGAGTTTCCGTGACAACAACACTATTGAAACTTTTTCCGTATCCGTTTAAGCTCGAGAGCTTGTGCTGGAAAGTGCTACACGGGCGGTGCCAGCGGGGAATGCAGACGGCGCTGGCCGAGGCGGTGGTGCGGGAGACGCTCCACTGGGTCGGCCTGTCGCAGGTGCTGGCAGCGAGCAGGTGCCCAGAGGTGCCTGCCTGCCCCGCGGTGCCGGCCTGTCCGCCGCTGCCGGAGATCCCCAGCTGCCCGGCCTGCCCCGGCGCTCCGCCAGCGCCGCCGCGGGCCACCTCGTCGCACGGCCCCGCCTGGCCTGTGCTCTTGGGGGCTTTCGTCGTCGGGGGGCTGGTGGTCGCCGCCGTCTTCGGCGTGGCGGGGAGCCGGGCCTGCTCGCGACGGGCGAGCCCGCCGCCCACGACGCCAGCCGCGGAGGATGGCCGCGGCTGCGCCGCCGGCCCTGCCGCCCCCAGCCCTGGACGAGTGGGCCTTCGTGCTGTACACTGTGGCGGGGGCCCCAGTCTACCACCAGCGCCGGGTAGTGGGCTGCCGGCGCGGGGTACGCTCGGCGACTGAGCTGGGCCGAGTGCTGATCGCGACGCCCGATCTCGACGTGTACGAGGAGGACTATCGAGCAGGATCGATGGGCGTGGATATTGCGCGAGTGGTTTTCAGTCCTGCGAGGTGGCCGCCCCCAGCAACAGTGCCACGCGCCCAGGTGCACAGGTTCCGAGATTCGAGCCCACTGGCCAGGAGTATGCAGCTATGCGGGCAGCCGCCCGCTCCGAGGCCGAGAGGCTTTGGGTTGCCGACGACAGAGCGGGCGGCGGCCCAGGAGCGCCGATCCCAGACAACGAGTTCGTGCCGTTCGAGTCGATCGCCGGCGTGATGGCTGGGGTCGGCGGGGCTGCCGGGCCAGGGGCCGCGGCTGCGGGGGCCGCGCCTGCGGGGGCGGTGGTGCCGCTTGCGGCCTGGCCCGCAGCGCCGGCGCCCATCGCGGGCGGCCCCGCGCCAGGCCTTGCGCTGGCGCCAGCCCCGCCCGCGGCAGCGGCACCCGCTGTGCCCGAGCCCCCGCCGCCGGCTCGGGTGCGGCCGCAGGCGCGGCGCCCCAGGGGCGGCCGCCGGCCATCCCCGATGGCCTGCCGATCGCCGTCCCGGCGAACGGCCTGGCCCCCCTGGGGTGGAGCTGGCGCGCGCTGGAGGACCTGACGGGGCTCGTGGCGCACGGTGACGCGGTGGACATCGGCGCGGCGGGGGGCCCCACCCTCGCCGGCGGCGCCGGTCGCCGCCAGGTGGCCCTCCTGCCCAGCGGGCACTCGGTCTTTGTCGCCCTGGTGGCGGACACGGAGATCGAGCGCCTCAAGCGGGAGTTCAGGGGCTCGGATGCACGGACGCTGCCTGTGGCGAGGACCGCGATCGGCAGAGAGCGGTCGCGGGCCTCGGTCGTCACCGACTGCCGCGAAGAGGATGTCCAGGACTTCGGCGTGAAGGCCCCAAGGTCCGTGAAGTGGTGCGCGGCCTACCAGCAGCGTGACGGCGGGCCTGTGCTCCACTGGGAGATGTGGAAGAGCCGGCGCCGACTGCAGGACAGCGACTTCGGGGTGGCCGAGCACGAGACGCTGAGCAAGGTGGTCGAGCTGCTTGGCACCACCGACCAGGTGGACATATACAACCTGGCGGGAGTAGAGGTCGCGCGCCGGAAGCTCCAGCTGATCGAGCACTACTGGGACGAACGACGGCAGGAGCAGCAGCAGGCCAACTCCAAGCTGCCGCTGGACGAGGTGCAGGCCTTCATGGGAGGAGGCCGAGCCGCCAGCATGGCGCGTCCTGAAGTGCTGGACTAGGTGGCGAAGGAGCTGGAGAGGATCGCAGGCATCAAGAAGAACGCGAGGAAGTTGCGGGAGGAGCAGGCCGCTTTGGCCAAAAAGGCTCCTCCCGCGAAGCGATGATGCAGCAGCCGCCGCCGGGGCTCCCCGACCCGTGCGGCGTGACCGAGGGGATCGTGGCGGCTGGCGGGGACCGCAACCGGTCGCTGCTGCCGCTGCCGCTGCCAGCCTGGTGCTCGACGGCGGCTGGGCGCACTGGCGGGCGTCGCAGCCGAGGCCGTGCTGCTGGGCGGGCGCGCCAGGCGGGGCTGCTCCGTGACCTGGTTCAGACCTTGAACCAGATGGGCGCTGGCGAGGATCAACTTCGTCGACGGCCCTTGGCGACACCGTGTCGCATCCAGGAGCTGGCGCTCGAGCACCTCGCCAGCTGCTGCGCAGAGCTGGGTAGCCCGCCGCCTGACCTCGCGGCCGACGCGGCCCTAAGGGAGCTGCAGGTCAGTCCAGCTTATGGCGCTGAAGAGCCCCAGACGCTGGCCCCTTTGGCATTCGACCTCGTCTCGCTGCTGAAGGCGGGTGCGATCGCGCGCCCTCTGGAGGATTCGCTCGGGCGGAACGGCCCCGGTGTTGTCGAGGCTTTTCTCGACGGCAAGGTTTTGCCAAGTCGGCTTGCTGCGGAGCGGAAGGCTGAAGCAAAGTTTCCCTAGCCCCACCTCGATCCCTGCCTGCGTGACCCAGCCCGTCGGGCGGCATTTGCTCGACGTTTGCTGGACGCTGGCATGCTCGACCTCGTTCCCGATTCGTTCGAAGTGCGAGAGGAAGTGGGCTTGTTTGCGGCGTGGAAAATGAATGGTTCGCAGAGGCTAGTCGTTGACTGTCGAGGCAGCAACTTTCATTTTGAAGATCCCGAGCACGTATCTTTGGCATCGGGTGCTAGTCTATCTTCCATTGAGATTCCTGAAGGGAAAATATGTGGATGTCAGGCGTTGATATTTGTGACGCATTCTATCACATGGGTTTTCCCTCCGCCCTCCGCCCCTTCTTCGTCCTCCCTCGCGCCCGGGCTGGAGACCTCGGGATCACTGAGCTGGAGGGACAGCCACAGCCTGTCATCGGTGTTGGCTCTTACCAAGGGTCGGCCCTCGTCTCCTGGCCTGATGCGGGTCGCCCGGAAATGGGCGGCACGGCGCCTCGCGGCGGCGCTCGTGCCGACGCTGCGCTGGCTGCCCTCGGAGCGCAACCCTGCTGATGCTCCCTCGCGGCGGCGCGTGCCCATCGGCGTCCGCCTCCCGTTCGTCTGTGGCGCCGACTCTGTCGAGGGGAGCCGCTGGCCTGTTCGCGGCGGAGCCGAGGGCAGTCACCGCCGTGACTGCCAAGCCGTTGCTGCGGAGCTCCGCGAGCTGGACGCCGACGGCCCCGCCAGAGGCGGCCTTGCCGCGCGGCGACGGCGGCAGCCCGTGGCCCCCGTCAGGAGCGGGGACCAAGCGGCGCCTGCCTGCAGCTCGCCGGCCGCGGGCTGCCGCGCCGAAGGCCGCGCGGCCGCCGCCTCAGTTCGGCGCGCGCCGGGCGCGAGCTCAGCGGCGCCAGAAGCAGGAGGCCTCGCGGGGGGCTCCCCCGGCGGGGCGGACTCGCCTGCAGCAGCGCTCGGTGACTGCGCTGACTCTGGCCAAGTACGAGCTGGCCTGGCGCCGCTTCCTCGAGTGGCGGCGTCTGGCGCGCGGGCCCGAGGCAGTGCAGCTTCGGGGGCGCGAGGCTCGAGGGGCGACGTTCGAGGACCACCTCGACGACTGGCTGGCGCCCTGGATGGACGAGGAGTTCCTGAACGGCGAGCAGGCGTACGTCGGGTCGCAGATGATGGCCGTGGCGAAGTTCCACCTGCCTGCCTTCGGCAAGGCCGGGGGTCGCAACCTGCCGCGAGCGGGGCAGTCGCTCCGCGGGTGGCGCCGGCCCGCGCCGGGCCGCGCGCGCCTTCCGCTACCGTGGGAGGCGGTGGCGCTGCTCTCGGAGCAGCTGGCGCAGGACGGGTACTGGACGACAGCCGCGCCGGCGGTGCTGAGCTTCCACTGCTACTTCAGACCCAGCGAGGGTTTCAAGCTGAAGCGGGAGATGATGGCGCCGCCCCTCAGGGGCAGCCGGCACGGCAACTGGTCGCTGGTGCTCCACCCGTTCGAGTTCACGGTCGCGAGCAAGACGCGCCAGTTCGACGAGACCGTGGTCGTGGACGCGCCAGACTTCAGGCTGCTCCTCGACCCCGCGCTGGCGTGGCTGAGAGCCAGCACGCCGCCCCAGCAGTGCCCGTTCGCCTTCAGCCAGGCCGACTTCATCCAGAGGTTTCGCCTGGCCGGGCAGCGGTGCGCCATCGAGATGCTTCGGCCCGAGCTGCACATGCTGAGGCACAGCGGCCCCTCCTTCGACCAGGCCATCGGCAGACGCACGCTGGCGGAGATAAAGCTGCGCGGGCGCTGGATGAGCGACGCCGCCGTGCAGCGATGCCGCAAGGAGGGCCGGGTGTCAGAGCAGCTCCACCGACTGCCCGCGCCCGTGCTGGCAAAGGCGATGGGAGCTCCCGCGCGCCTGCAGACTCTCTTAGGGCGGCCTTCGACCGCCTCCTTTCCGCCCACCGCGGGGCGAGGCAGCGACCGCAGGTCTTTCTAGAGATCTTCAGCGGCTGCGGGCGCCTCGCCGCCGAGCTCAGGAAGCTCGGGCACCTGGTGCTGGAGTGGGACGTGCTGCGGGGCCCGAGCTGGGACCTGATGCTGAAGCCCAACCAGCAGCTCATTCGCGGGTGGATCGCCGGGGGACTGATCTGGGGCGCGCACCTGGGAACGCCCTGCAACACCTGGAGCCGGGCCCGCGACCGGGGCCCGATCCGGGACCCGCAGAGGCCGCGGCCTGGGCCGCCCTCCAGGCTCAGGAGCGACGAGCACCTGCTCGGCCTCCCAGACTTGCTGCATCCTGCGGACCTGGAGGCCGTCCGGGTGGGCAACGAGCTGGCCAGGCTGAGCATCAGCATCCTCGAGCAGCTCAAGCACCAGCAGCGCCCCGTCACCCTGGAGAACCCAGTGACCCCGCGGCTCTGGCTGCTCCCGCGCCTTCTCAAGGCCAGAGCGTGGCGATCGGCCGCTTGCATTGACACTTGCTTTTGCATGTTCGGCGAGAAGTGGAAGAAACCTACAAGATTCTTAGGCTGCCGCATCGACCTGTCCAATATCCACAAGAAGTGTATTGGCCGACGCTGTTGCCGAACTGGATTGCCACATCTTACCTTGTCTGGTTATGACGGCCCGCGTGGATGGTTGACTAAGAAAGCTGAGAAATATCCCATTGAGTTGTGCTCACACTTGGCCCGCGCTTTTTCGAATGCACGTGCAGCCTCTGATATCTGCAAATCTTCCCGCGCGCGGTTAAGCTGACGCCTCAACACCGCCCGTGGGGGGGGGATAGCCCTACCCACCCACCCTGAGGTGCCAAATTTTGGACAAGTGCGGAAGTAGTCGTGCCCTCTCGGATCCCGCGAGGCTTGCAGCAGCTGCAGTCGGCCTCGACTTGTTGGGTCCACGGCGCACTTGCCTTTAAACACCGGCGGCGAGAGTTCCGCCACAGCAAAACGTGCGGGAAAAAACGATCGTCTGTCTGCCGGTTTTTTGTGAATCCGTCTTGGCCACGGGATAGAGCTGCTTAGGCATGTATTATGTTTCACTGTGGAATGCAGAGCAGCGTCAGAGAGTGGCCGCAGGTTTGAATGAGTTTCCGTGACAACAACACTATTGAAACCTTTTCCGCACCCGTTTAAGCTCGAGAGCTTGTGCCCCCAGCCCACCCTCCCAGGAAGTAGTCGTGCCCTCTCGGATCCCGCGAGGCTTGCAGCAGCTGCAGTCGGCCTCGACTTGTTGGGTCCACGGCGCACTTGCCTTTAAACGCCGGCGGTGAGAGTTCCGCCACAGCAAAACGTGCGGGAAAAACGATCGTCTGTCTGCCGGTTGTTTGTGAATCCGCCTTGGCCACGGGATAGAGCTGCTTAGGCATACATACATATATACATATATATATATATATAGAAATTTGTGAAATAGGAAAACCAGGTTTCGCATGAGCCTCCCTCAAATTTTAATAAATCCATTGAGCTTGGCTGCTGTAAAATTCGGAGGGAGTCTCAAGCGAAACTGTGTTTTTCTGTGTGGAATCAATGTAAAAACAATGAAAAAGCAGGTTGCGCTTGAGACTCCATGCGACTTCTGCAACAGCCAAGCTCAATGGATTTATATAATTCTGATCGGGTCTCAAGCGAAACCTGGCTTTCTTATTTCAAAAATTTATGACATTTATGGAATTTAAAGAATTTATAAATCCTGGGAACCTCGCACAGGTCCAGACCGCTCAAGATCCCCACGCATGGATTCCTTGTTTAATTCGCCGCACAAAGATTTCCTTTGTAATCCGCCACAAAAGGAATCAATTTGTAATCCGCCACAAGAGGATTCCCTTTGTAATTCTCCACAAAAGGATTCCCTCTGCAATTCTCCACAAAAGGATTCCCTCTGTAATCCGCCACAAAAGGAATCAACATGTAATCCTCTACAAAAGGATTCCATTTGTAATCCGCCGCAGAAGGAATAAATTTGCAAGTCCGCCACAAAGGAATCAACTTGTAATCCGCCACAAAAGGATTAAATTTGCAATCCGCCACAGAAGGACTCCTTTTGCAATCCGCCACAAAAGGAATCAAGAGCAAGCCGCCACCAAGGAATCAATGTGTAATCCGCCACAAAAGGAATCAATGTGCAATCCGCAAATGGATCCCCTCACAAAAGGAAACAATGTGTGATCCGCCGCAGAAGGAATCCATTTGTAATCCACCACAAAAGGAATCCCTTTGCAATCCACCACTCATCCTCCTCCTCGCCATCCCCCCGTGGACTCAAAATATGGTTCTGTTGGGCTGAGATACTTGTCTGACGTTTCTAATGCAGTCAAACGGACATGAGGCACGGTTAAGATCGCGAGTTGTTTTCAGATGCGACGGCTAGTATGAGCGCACAGCGGCGCCAACATCGCATATTCCCCCGTCTCCTCCTCCCCGCCATCATCCCCCAATCCTCCGCCTCCTCCTCCTCTTCTCCTCCTCCCTCCTCATCCTCCTCATTCTCCTCGTTGCCGTCGCCGCGGCCCTCGCCCCCCTTGCCCCCCCCCCCCCCCCCCCCACCCCCCCTTTCTCCAACTCCTCGTCGTTCGCTTCATTTTCTTTGGCCCCACCACCGCATTCCACCCCGCCCTCGCCCCCCCCCCTCCTCTCCCCCCCTTTCACCGCAAGTTCCCCCTTGTGGGGGTCTTCAGCGGTCTGGACCTGCGCGAGGTTCCCAGGATTTATTTTTTTGCAAGGTGTGTATTTATATATATATATATATATATATATATAGTTTTGAATTAAGAGAACAAGGGTTCGCCTGAGACTCCCTCAGATTTGTATAAATCCATTGAGCTTGGCTGTTGTAAAATCCGGAGGGGATCTGAAGCAAACTGTGTTTTTCTGTGTGGAACCAATGCAAAAACAGTGAAAAAGCAGGTTTCGCTTGAGACCCCTGCGAATTTTACAGCAGCCAAGCTCAATGGATTAATAATAGTATGACCGAGTCTCAAGCGAAACCTGGTTTTCTCATTTCAAAGATTTATGACATTTATAGTTTTTTTTATACAGAAAAAAATCTTGGGAACCTCACGCAGGTCCAGACCGCCCCAGATCACCACAAAAAGGATTCCCTGTGTAATTCGCCGCAAAAGGATTCCCTTTGTAACCAGCCACAAAAGGAATCAATTTGCAATCCGCCACACAAGGATTCCCTTTGTAATTCTCCACAAAAGGATTCCCTCTGTAACCCGCCACAAAAGGAATCAACATGTAATCCTCTACAAAAGGATTCCATTTGTAATCCGCCACAGAAGGAATCAAATTGCAAGTCCGCCACAAAGGAATCAACTCGTAATCCGCCACAAAAGGATTCCATTTGCAGTCCGCCACAGAAGGACTCCCTTTGCAACCCGCCACAGAGGGAATCAAGATGCAAGCCGCCACCAAGGAATCAATGCGTCATCCGCAACAAAAGGAATCAATGTGCAATCCGCAAATGGACACCCCCACAAAAGGAAACAATTTGTAATCCGCCACAGAAGGAATCCATTTGTAATCCACCACAAAAGGAATCCCTTTGCAATCCACCACTCACCCTCCTCCTCGCCACCCTCCCGCGGATTCAAAATATGGTTCTGTTGGGCGGAGATGCTTTTCTGGCGTTCTCAACGCAATCAAACGGACATGAGGCAAGGTTAAGATCGCGAGTTGTTTTCAGATGCGACGGCTAGTATGAGCACACGCGTGCAAGATGTGAACGAGCAGTGACGCCTACATCGCAGATTCCCCCGTCTCGTCCTCCTCGCCATCATCCCCCATCCCCCCCCCCTCTCCTCCTCCTCTTCTCCTCCCCCCTCCCCCTCATCCTCCCAGTCCTCCT